>VZTD01000230.1:1740905-2146801 GCA_013397725.1 Rhagologus leucostigma | reverse complement strand
ACAGGGAACAGGACAGGGATGAGGACAGGGAACAGGGAACAGAGAACAGGGAACAGGGAACAGGACAGGGACCAGGACAGGGAACAGGACAGGGATGAGGACAGGGAGCAGGACAGGGAACAGGGAACAGGACAGGGAACAGGACAGGGGTGTTGCTGGCGCTGCTTTGAGCCAATATCTCAGAGACAGCAAGTCCTGCAGAGAGCAGAAGGTTTTTATCTGCCCACTGGGCTTCTTGCAAAATACCAGCTTAATACTGATCTTCACGAGGTCAGTTACCTTTTTTCTTTTATAGACAGCAATAATAACAAAAAAAAAAACCCAACAAAATAAAACAAAAAAAAAGGCAAAAAACAAACAAAAACCCAAAAAAACCCAACCAACCAACCAAAAAAAAACCCCAAAAAACCCAACCAAAAAAAAACCCCCTCAACAACAGAAAAACCCCAAAACAAAGCAAAAAACCTCCCAAAACCCCCCCTAAAACCAAACCACCACCACCCCTCCCAAAACAAACCCCCCAAAACCAAAAAGGTATTTTATTTTATCTCTGTCTTGAAGTTCTGTTTGCAAGGAAGGATTGGATTAGTCCAGAGGAAGAGCCCTTTGACACACTCTAAGGGAAGACAAGGAATTAATTTATACATGTCTTGACCGAAATAATATAGGCACCAAAAATGCATTTTTGGAAATGATATTTAATTTTTTTTTTTTTTTTGAAGAAGGGAGGCTTATGCTGAACATTCTGTAACAATATTTCTGATTTAATACATGGTGGTGCTCTTACTGTAGCAGTCATCATATGCATTTTGAGCATTTTTTGAGCAGCATGTAATATGTCTTTTCTTAATTCTTGATTTTGAATGGCTTAACTGTATGGAAATACTGTTGCCTTGACAATCAACATCAAACTTAATTGTGTTGATTATCTGAGGCTCAGCTTCAGCACAGGTATCATTCTTTTTCGTTGGAAGCAGAATTTGTCAACAATTGGAAATGGATATTTCCATTTCTTAGGTCACTAGTGATGCCAGTGCCAAACAGAGTTTGAAAAATAAATGTTCAGAGGGTTTTTAAACTTTTTTTATTTTGCAGTGATGTGAGTGGCAATAGCTCAGCCATGATTCCTTGTCTTGATTTCGAAGCAGAAGTGATCCTCCGTACCCACTCCGGAGTTTTTAATCTCTAATTTCTGTTAGTATTAGAGCCATGCACTGCGGTGTGGCACAGTTAATAGTGAATTATGGCGAAGCAGTTCTCCTGGAGAACAAGTGCTGCTGGTTATAAGTGGGAATAATGAGGGATAGAAGAGAGCAGTTCTGGCAGTGTTCATAGGTGTCAACCTGTTAGCAGAATGTAATGGTTTCAGGACACTTGGGCAACATTTAGGGTGCCATACAGCTGCTTCTAATGGGAAAATAAGAAAAAAGTCTCTACTTCCCAGCAGCTGCTTGTTCTGAGTCAGTTTGCATTCAGCCTGACCCACTGGATGGTTGAATCTGTGTACTAGTAAATCGTTTTTCTAAATTAATATATCCTAGTGTTAAAAGCTTGGCTCCGGGACAGCCACACAGTATCTCTGCTCTGACAGTGCTGGCTTGCTCACTGTATCTCCCACTTCAGTGTTAATGGGATTCATGAAGTAAACGTTCATTATTTCCTCTGAATGAAATTTAAGTGTACTCAGAACGTGTCCCCTGGTGTTTTCTGTCACCCTCACACTTCAGTCGCAACACCTTTGTAATTTGGAAGTTTCTCCAGCACAGTTTCACCTTCTTCTAGGCAAGAGACAAAGGTGTTTCACATTTCCTCTCCCCATGGGGTGCCTGCTGCTCACCCAACTGGGGTTTTCACCCTGATGCCTCCTCTTGAACAGAGAGAGAATTGGGAATAGCAGTGATGCCTTTGGCTGCTGGATCTCCAGACATCCCTTCTGATGGCCAGCAGCAGAGCTGGCCATCTCCTAGAGGGGAAGGGCTTTGGTTCTCTGATAGCCACGTGCCCCAAGGGGTTACCAGGTGCAGGAGCTGGATCTGTGCAGTGTTGTGGGTAGGGCTTGTCCTGCTCTCCAGGCCTGGACCCCTCACTGGTGGTGCTTTTATCAGCCAAGTCCTTCTGTGCTAAACACACAGGCCTGTGACTCCTGTCCTGTGTCGAGTGTGTATAATCACCCTCTAGCTGGTCTCCTTCCTTCTCCTTTCAGTAAAATAAACACTTTAATAGGCAAGACAGAAGAAAAAGTAGTGTTTTTTAAGTGTTCCCTGTGGTTTTTTGTTCCTGTGGTGCATGTGGAATCTTCTCATCACCAAGTCAGAAGCGAATGTGATCAGAAGAACATGCACAGAACATGCACTGGGAATCTCAGAAAATTCCCAGCTGACTGATCTGTTTTCAAGGGTTTGTGCCTTTCACAGGGTTTTGGTTAAGAGGTCAAAAATTCCCATTAAATTATGTTTCAGACACCCGAATCTGAGAACAAGCAAACACACACGTATGGCTGGGGGGGTAGAAATTATTTTGTTGCATTAAAAAAAAAAAAAAATTAATTTCTCTATCAGCCATCAGTTCACATTAGGCTGCATTAAGGACAACAATTTTCCACTGTGGAGTCCTGTTTTTTCCACCTAAATGCATTATTTAAATAAAACGCTCTACTCTCACCTTTAACCAGCAATGTACAGGTGTAAATAGGGCACCGTTCGGAATTTTATGATTTAGCTGATCTGCCAGAAATGTTTCAGTTCAGCCAGTACAACAGCAAGTCCTGGTTAAAATTTTGGGTGCAGCAGCCATCCTTTAGCCAGCATCCAGCCTCAGCTGCCTCACTTCTGGTGGGTTTGAACATTGCACACAACAAACTTGCACCAGCTTACAATATGCACTACAGAGATACCTGAAAAACCAGCGTGATATAAAAAATAAGAGAGAGCATAAGAATTGAAAGTGTTTGGTATATTGAGAAACCAGGCCACTCTTGTTTCAATTTTTGTCTGCAGATTGAGTTTAGATATTCATATATGAAAATTGGGAGGCATTTTTATCTTCTAAGGCTGCACTGTGAGATGAAAGATTCTTTTTTAAAGACCTATTTTCTCCTGTCCTGCTGCTTTTTAAATAAAAGCAACTCTTTTCAATTTATTTATTTATTTTTTTCCTCCCTTT
This sequence comes from Rhagologus leucostigma, assembly GCA_013397725.1. Taxonomy (NCBI): domain Eukaryota; kingdom Metazoa; phylum Chordata; class Aves; order Passeriformes; genus Rhagologus; species Rhagologus leucostigma. The sequence continues at coordinate 2,143,639 of VZTD01000230.1, read as the reverse complement.
GGTCCCCCCTCAGAGAAGCTGCCTCTTTCCCTACCTGTATGATATCTGGTTGTGGTGAAGGATATCTGCCACCAGAGCTGCACATCAGTGCTGCCAGGCAGAGGTGGGACCCTGTCCTGCCACACAGCTGTCATGACATCCACTCTGTGGACTTCCACATGTGGAAATGAAGCCAGCTGCAAAAGGTTTTATGTACATCCATTACCCCAAAATTAATACTGGTACCAGCAATATCCAATCACTCTGCACCTACCACATCACGGCACGTTATTGCTCTGTGCTGAGGTCTCCTTCCTGTGTTGTTAAATCAAACTAAAACAACAAATAAGCCTAAAATTGATCATCGCTGCTCTGGAAACAGTTGTTTAACTCCTTCAAAGTCTGTTTACATTTGACATTTCTTGAGCAGAGTCCTTTAGAGATAGATATCTTTTTGTAGATCTTCAAACTGAAACTCAAGGCAAATTCAAAAGACTGCAGCTCTTATCAGGGAACTTTGAAAAGTGGATTACTTTGCTTTGGTCTGAAGTTACAGTCCTGCATTTTTCGAATACTTCTGGGTGACTTTATGGTTTTACATCAAGGAGAGCTGTGTGGCTGAATCTGTGAATGTTTTAAATTGTACAGGCTTAAATCTATTGCTTCTTATTGCACTGAACCACACAGAGGGCATTGAAATCCATCAGTGCTTTCATAGTCTCAAAATTCTGAAGCAATAGGTGTTCCTAGATTGTGCAGTCTGCAGTTAATAACTCGATTTGGAAGGAATGTGGTAATGGATTTTTTCTGGAGCTGTGTTCTGTGGTGGAACCTGGAATGCACGTCACTGGGTTTGTCCAGTTTTAGTTTGGGCACCCTGGAATTCAACCCCTTCTTCTTGTGGCACTAGAATGGAAAATGGGCTTTTATTCTTTATTGCTTCTTTTGAAACCCCTGCTGCCTGATTTTCCAATAAGGTAGTTAGAGAAAATGCTAAGTAAATACACACTTAATGGGATTTTCAAGAGCCCTATAAAGAACAAATTCTTTTACTAATTACCAACTTTTCAGGTGCATCTCAGTCACAAATAACTTGGGAACTACAGTAAAACTCCTTGTTTGTCTTTTTTTCTGCTACTAACAACAGAATTATTGGTCGTTTCCTTGGGATGCAATGTTCCTGCGTTCCACAGGGATGGCACCGCTCCAGCCCAACCCATTCACTGGGAGTGTTGTTCCTTTAGTGGGCTCATTCTGTTCTGGGCAGGGTCACTCCTTCTCTTGGATCTTGGATCAAACTGATCCCTTTGCTCTGGAAATTCTCTGGCTGCAGTGCAGGAACGTGACCTCAGGAACCCTGTGTGGCACGAGGCACAGGCTGTGGAGAAACGGGGTCTGGAGCAGAGCTCACACTGCTCATCCCCTGCAGAACCAACATTCCCCACCACCGCCTTAAAGAAGATTCTGAAACTATAGATTGTCTATTCAAAGTATGTAAACAGATATAAGCAAATGTCGGCGAAAACGAAAGATATTTTCAAAGTGAAAGAAATGAGAACAGATACGAGCAATATAAATCACTGTTGTTATCACAGATTTACATTGGTACTTTTGCTCTCAGGATTTTTTACTTAATACTGAATGGTTCCTATCAGTTCAGTGAGTTTATTGATTTACACCTCTGGAGCAGTCAGACCGTGACTTTCAATTACAGCGTTCTCAATACTGTGAATATTTGTTTGTTTTAATAAGGACAGGAGTGTGGGGAAAGCAAGGTTTCCAAAATAAACTTTTAATTTTGTTGTGTCCGAGAAGACAAACACCACTTGGGGGTACTGCGGGTTGTCCCTTAACAGGGTCCTGTGTATTCCAGCTTTTAACCTTCTTTGGGCTGATAATCCTTTAGAGCTTCTGAGCATAAAAGCTCCTTACTAAATTGAAAATATAGGTGGGCAAATTCTCTATGAAACTGTGACTTTTGGGGGGTTATGTTGAGCAAAATACAGCTTATAATATTTTATTATCTAAGTGTTCAGAAAGCTGGTATTCCATATCAGTGTGTGATACTTCGAAGACAGAGAGGGAAAGGGGATCTCTCATGAAAAAAAAAAGGAATCATAAATAAGGTACTCAATAAATGTTAATTAGAGCAAAAATATTAATTAAGTGTTAAGAAAGCATACTGTAAATTGGAATCTTTTGCATATTTCTGTGTAGGGAATTTTGTGCATTGAACACTTTTCTAATAATCAAAATCTCAATAGATTTTTTCAGCGTTTATTAGAACTTGCAATCCGTGGTGGCCAAGTGTCTGACATAGCTTGATTTTAATGGAATGAGGTCTGGAGTGAGTTTTGTGGCATTTTCTCTTCCATAAAATATTATACTAGAAACAGTTTTTTTAATACTTTACTAAATTGTAAAAAAAGAAATAATAAAAAAACCATTACTTTTAAGCAGCAGAAAACGAATGTTTTGCCTTCAGCAAGAATCACGAGGATGCTTGTTAAATTATCTGCAGCATCTATAAACAATCAACCCAATCCAACCCAACATCCACCCAGTGTTCAATCTGGGCGTATATTAAAGAAAAAACAGTCCAAGAATAAACTAAAATATCAAATAGATTTCTCAACATCTTCATGAAAACATAGGGACACTCCACCTCTAGAACAGCTTTTGGAACTCCTTGGTCAGGGAAAAAATGTTCCTCAACCCTTGTGTGTTTTCTGCAGGTGTGCTGGTATAGCTTGTGCCAGCCCTACTCACCCCCTGAAGCTTTCCATATTTAAATGTATCTTAAATTTGACATGAATAAAACCCCTGAAATTATGTTTTTCACTATCCGCTGCAAAGAACTCTGCTCGAAGTGGACTTTACACAGAGTCGCTCCCAAAGCCAGTGTAAAGTCCTGTTGCAGTTTGCCTTCAAGCCGCTCTGTTTGGAGGGAAATGCATCAATGGGTGAGGACAACCAGAGAGAAGAGAGCAGCTGGAGCATTCCTGAAAAGCAGCGCTCGTGGTTTGCCCTGATTTCCCTCCTGCCTTGGCCTGGGGGCTGGGCTGGGCCCTGCCTGCAGGCAGGAGCGATGTCCCTTTGCGAGCACTGCTTAAAAACGCGTCTTTGTTGCTGCAGCTCCCCCCAGCTCCGGGGCCCGGCTGTTCCCACAGCTGTGCGCGCTGCCAGAGGTGTCACACGCCTTTGAAACACCTTCCCTGGGCTTGAAAGGAGTGCTGCGAAACCCGGCTTTGACAGCCTGCCTTGCTCCAGGGAGAAAGCCTGTTTAATTCATTTGTGCTTTTGATTGTAGTCGAAGGGGCCGTTAGAGTTTAAAGCTGTCGAACCGCTCCGCTGCTGGCAGCGCCGGCGCGGTGAAAGCTCTCCCTGAATCTCCTCCTCCTCCCGAGCACACTCACCTGTGCCCCCAGAGCTGCCCGGGAGGGAGGGCAGGGAGCCAGGCTGCCTCTCCTTGTGATGATTCCTTGGAAGAAAGGCGCTGGGAGGAGAGCAGCACGGAGGGTCAGCAGGAAGGGAGGTGTTTCCCTGCCGGAGGAGCTGCGGGCAGGCAGGGACTGCTGCTGGAGCGCTTTCCTCCTTCCGCCGCGCCAGGTGAACCCGGGGGCATCGCCCGGCACTCCGAGAGGCTTTGAACAGGAAAGGGAATGTTCTGCCTGTGAGGGTTTCCTAACAGCTTTCCAGTCGTTATCGATGCTGTTAAACCCTCCCAGCCTGCGTTTTGCTCATTACTGGTTTTTCTCCTTTTTCCCCTTTCTTGTTTTTCTTTCCAAAATCTTGCTACTTTCACCTGCCCAGGACAAGAGGTTGAATTTTAAGCTGAGCTGTTGTATTCTTGGTTTTCACGGTATAAAACTGCCTTCCAAAAATTGATATAAAACTGCAGGCCTGTCTCCCTTGAAAAATGCATCTGCTGGACTATCTGTCGAGTCCTTTTTACAGGATTTTCTCCTGCAGAAAATCATTATTTCTTCAAGTGACATTGAGGGAATGTTGGTTTTGACAGAGCCAAATACAGAGCCCTGCCTCGTTGTTAAAAAGCACCTTGAGAAAAGAAATTGATCAAGGGGAAAGAGAAAATGCTTCAAAAAATGTCTTTTTTATGTGTCTTGGAAGCCTGCCTTCATCTCCCCTTCCTCTGTGCACTAGTCTTTGCTCTTTAGGATGGCACTGGCCCTTCCCTGCAAAATCTGCATAAAAACCATTGTTATTGGAAATGATAAACGCACCTCTTTTGTCTAGAGTGAGGACTGGACAATCATAATGCGCAATACAGGCTCTAAACCATTGGTTCACAAGAAATAAGCAGTGTGTAACCCTGTGAGATTGAGAGATTACTATCAGTCTGGACATCTTTCAGGATAACCAAGGCTTATTTGGGGAGGAAAAGTAGTCAGAAGAACTTTCAGAAGGTGCATTCCAGCTGCTGTCTCACCTCTGCACTCGGCAGATATTGGAAATGCGTTTAGCTTTATGGATAAAATGCATCGATTAGTGCAGACTTCGCCACTGAGGCTGGGGAAGACATCACTCAAAAGCTACAGGATTTTCAGTGGGTTGGTTGGATCAGAGGCAAAACATGGAAAAGCGTTACAATAATTGCAAATGATGGTACTTGACACTAATGAGGAGCCTTATTTAAGAAAGATGTGCGGGTAGAAATCAGTCATTAGCAGCTGTTATGTCTGGTAAACAGCAAGATTATCTCCGGGCTGGTTCTTCATGATCCCATTGTTCCTCTGGTCCTCACAAACTGCAGGAGGAGGCACAGGGAATATCCCCTTTTTGTCTCTGAGGTTGGATGTTTTTGTTTGTTTTCTATTTTCTGGCGAGTTATTCAAAAATGTTGAAGTTCGCTACCAAACCAGTTCCACTTTTCAAATATTTTCATTATTAGGGTTTTTTGTCAGAAAGTGAAATTGGTCATGAGGAAGATGAATGGGGTAAATGACAGTGGAAAAAAAACCCCTAATTTGCAAAGATTAAAATGAAATGTTCTGTCATTTTTGTAGAAAAAAAATTGTGTTTGCATCCCAGTGTGTACGCTTTAAAAACCTGAGGTGAACTCGCAAAAGGCTTTTGAACTCACTCTATGAGCACCGTCTCAAAACAAAATTGACTCCTTCTTTAGTGGTTTATGGTGATGAAGGTTTATTCCTCGTTAAGACTGAGTGGCACAAAACACTACAAAACCCAGCTGAAGTGACATTTTAGGGTATGAACAGATTTTATAACTGATCAGGTAGATTATAATTTGCTGTGGGCTTTTCCCCTCTGAAGATTTCCTTGATGGAAATAGCAAAATGAAGGATATTGGATTGAAATAAATTGGATAAAAATTAACCTTGCTCCTGTGCAGAGTGACTGAGGTGGTGCTGAGTTCAGCCTGGCTTCACTTTGTGGTTTAGTGAAGGATTGTGGTGGTGGTTTGGTCCTTAAATTAGCCTTTATTTGGTCTTGTGTAGATTATTTCTGTCGTGAGGCAAAAGTAATGAAAGTGATGTTAATTTAAGAAAAAAAAAGAAAAACGGGAATAAATGTATGAATGCCCATCCTCTCCTACATGGATGGTGAACCGATAATCACCCATCCGTGACCACATTCAGCCCTGTGGGGTCTCATTTGCAGGCAATAAATCCAATCCTGCTGCAGCCAATGTATTTTAGATGTTTTTCTAAAAGGAATTTAGTTCCCTCCGACTTTCCCAAAAGTGTTACATTCTCTCAGTATCATCTTTTCCGTACTTGTGAGGGAGCAGTTGTGCTGGGCTTGGTTCACTGCAGTGCAGCTTTAGCTTTACAGTGGTGAAATGCAGTAGGGCTGGGTGAAATTAGAGTGCAGCGAAACAAACACTGCAGTAAAATGCTTCGGCACACTGATCAAAACTGATATGAGTCAGAGGAGCACAAGGATTTTGGAGAATAATTATAAATATTACAAAACAGAAGCCTTGGGTGCGGAGGTTTCTCAGTGAACTTCAATCCTAACCTCATTCTTACTTTTGACAAGTTTCATCTTTTTTGCTCAGCCTACTGCATCTGAATAATGAAATAGTGACTCTGACACTGAAGCACTGATTTACTCTTCTCAATATTTCACACGTTTTCCTCAATTTTGCATCTGTTTTCTTGCTGGCAGCAACCTCTTCCATCAAAACTGTCAGTGTTTTTTTTCAGAGCCACGAGTTTAAGAAAAAATAGGAGGAAAAAAACACCTCCAAACTGTCTGAAGTGAATTTCTTTACTTCAGAAGCACTTCATATGGTAGTTTTCTCTCAAGAGGATATATAGTGGAGATAGTTGAAAAAGAAAAATGGCAATTTAGGAGATCACTAGATAATGCCAGTGGCTGCCTGCTCGCAGTGAGGTGTCAGAGCTGGCAGCTGCAGAGCTGCTGGGAAGGGACCATTAAGCTGTTTGTGTTCCAGGAGAAGTGGGGAAGGCTTGGGGTTGAAAAGGGGGCTCAGCTAAATTCCACTCCTAAACTGTACCTGTCAGAGGCTGATGTAGGGGAGAGCAGGGACTGCGTGCTCTAAAAGACGTGCTTGTTTCTCTCCAGTGATGCCTTTCCCTGGGCTTAGAATTAAAAGCCAAACACAGTTAGAGCGGAAAAAGGGTTTTACCTCTGTATTTATTTAAGGATCCTCTGGTGCACCACATCCAGGTAGAAAGCACCCCCGAATGCACACCAAAAATGCACACCCGAAAGATGCACACCAGGATGCCCACCCCAAAATGCACCCACACGATAATTCACGTATACAGTTATAGACCTTGCACATCAGCACATCTATCAAAGATTCCCCAGTGAGAGGCTCAAGAGAAGCCCCCGTCCTGAGGAACCTTCCCCCTGGATGGGCCTGTCTTGGTTTACAGAATGTGTTCTGGAGAGGACCTTGGTGTCTGGGGCTTTCTGACCCAACTTTGGGGTTTCCAAGATGTTTGGTCTCCTGGCTTAACGGAACTTTGGGTCTAAGCTGGTTATCAGACTTGGGGAATTACAAGTATGTGGGCTAAAAGCACTAAGGATACATGCAAAGCTGTGTAAAAGGGTATATGAGAGGGGTATATGAAAAAGCAAAAAATCATCATGGCATCACCGGGATAAAATAATTCTCTGTGCTCTGCTAAAAGGTTAATGTTGTTGTGTGTACATGTGATTTAAATCACACATTCTAAGGAGGGGGTTCCAGACACGGGCTGTAGCCAAGGCAGGTGTTGGTGTCTGAGCTGTAGCTCTGACCTGCAGCCGCACAGAACATCCTGACTGACCAAAACCAGCAAAATCCCTGAGCTAGGTAAAAGCTCTTCTTTCTTTCCTTAAATCTGTGCAACGTTTGAAAGATTCCCTTAACCTGTGAGAGGATGCCAGATGGAAATAAGAAACAGGAAGGACATTTGGTAAAGTCATAACAGAGATGAAAATCAGAGAGAATTTATGAAATATATATAATTTGAATTTTATAACCTATAAATCCTTAATGATAATATTGTTCTATGCTTCTCAATTTAATAATCTACTATAAATTTTACAGTTCATTACAATAGAAATTAATTATTCTCTTCCCACATTTGTCTTCAAGTAGAAGATGTGGGGGAATGAAAGCAGGCAGACGCTTTAGTGGCATAAATTTAAAATATTAAAGGTTTAACAAGAAACTTTTGTGGCATTGCAGTACACTTCAGCGGGTGCTATTTCAATTTCGGTATGTTTCTTGCTGTTTCTAAGTTACAATAAGTTCTAAAAAGCAGGAAATAAGGCTTCAAAAGCAATTTCCAAATATCTCTATTCAGGAAGTAATAATAGTAATAATTTTCTTGCTTGCTGAGTAATGATAGTAAATGGAGATACTACAAAATTCTTTGGGAAGAGAGAAAAAGGGTGATTAGAGCTGATGGGAAGAACTGAGGATGGAAACTGTAAATACATTCCTCCAAGGAACCAGGTCCATAAATTGGAATGGCGGGCAAATATTAAGGGGCTGGTCCACAACCATTTGTTTACAAAATGTATTAGGAAGTTTTAATTACTTATGATGAGACATCAGATCCTTCAGTCCTGTGGTATTTTTGGGTCAGGGACGATGTCAGCTGTTGTAACAATAAATGACTGAGTAAATGGCCTGGAAATGTCACTGTAGTGTCCAGCATGAAATAGCAGGGCAGGTACGTGGCATTTTTTGGAATGTCCTTTTTCATTAGTAGGTATAAATTTGCTGTTGCTGAGGCTGGTCCTTAGCATACTGTTCACTAGCCATCATCTCGAATATTCACAAGTCTCACACTCTCAAATATGCATTGGTGTGAATATGTATTATTTCCTGGTTCTGTATTTTCAGGTTGTGCTTGTTTTATTTTTCAGCTTGCAGCTTGGAGTTGGAAATTTGGTTTTTTATGACCTCTGAGATTCTAAAGCAATCATTTTCTCAGGCTAAGGCTGATTGCCAAGTACACCTTGAATGTATATTAATAAATTTGATATAAATTCCTTTCTACTTCCATAATCAAGAAACAAATTTCTTCTACCATGGCAAGCACGATTTTGATGCTCACCTAGAAATAACATCCTTCCTAAAGAAACTCGAGATAATTGGGGATAAAACCATAATTTTCCAAAGGTGACTTTATAAGTGATAAGTTATTGTTGAGATCCGCATCCAAAGTTAAGAGAAAACTCATATTAAAAGGAGTTTCCAAACCAGTATTGAAACCTAAGGTGTAAAGGAGCTATTTTGAATTGTGTGCACATCAAATCTCCTGCTGTTTCTGCACTTCAAGATGCAGAAAATGGAGAACCATAAATAATAAATAAATAAATAAATAAACCAGGCAGAAGACCAAGAGGATTCCTATTTTCCAGTTATTATTTGTTGCTTCAGAGAATAGCACTAAGTTTTCTGGAATCAAAAGGAAAGATATTCTTCTTTCCTCTGTAAGTTTGCTCAGCTGTGTCAGGATGGAGTCAGCTGTGCTGTCACAAATCTCATTTGGTGTTTCTGTACGTGGAGCACATCCACACACTTCATTTCTCTGTTTGACTTCTTCCTGGGATGGCCAGGAGGGATCAGATAAGGGGAGTTGTAGCTTCATGTCCTGAGGGACCATCTAGGGACCACACGGAACTTCTCTTAGTAAACTACAATAACGTAAATCTGGACATTATTATTCTGTGTCACTTCAGTGCCACTGCTAAGAATCTGCAAATTCACGGTTCAAAATGGATCTGTTGAACTTTCAAGAAATTAAATCTTTTGGACTGTTTAGACATTATCAGCTTTAGTGCCAGCAAATTTGTTCCCCTCGGTGATTTAAATATTCATAAAATTAACATTAATGACTCTATACTCAGTGAATTTCTATTACTGTTTAGATTCATTACATTTTCTCTAAGATATTCAGCTCCTTAGTCATTTTCCCAATCTCACTGATAGGGTGTAACATTTTTCCAGTAAATTGAATAGCTACCTAATCCCTCTTTGATCATTTTATAGTAAACTGTGAAGTTTATTTCCAGAAAGCAGATTGTTAACTGTGAAAATCTGTAAATTATTTATCTCCTAGAAACTATTTTAATGCTGATTTAGTTGTCAAGTATATTTTTATATAACAGTTTTAATTAAGTTTTTCAAATGCTTCCAAGCATATGTCCCTACCTCACATATATTTTGAACTAAAAATATGATGTTAGTTTGTTTTCTGATTATTTTTTTTTTCCTGGAGTATAAGAGAATATAGAAATGTATAGAAATAATGCTACTTATTGACTTCTAATTCCATTTGTGGTGAGGGCTTCTTCCTCACCCAATTATGTCTGACCCTGACAAACAATGGTGAAGGTGGAAAGAAAAAGCAGAGTGAGCCAACAGCAGTTCTTTCTGTGGGTGTAGGGCTGGGGAAAGATGAGTGTGTTCCAATAAAAGGCTGATTAGAAGGATATTCTGCAGAATGTAAAAGTCAGGTGCTTTTTGTTAAAAGACTTCTTGGCTCAGCAAGACTGAGCTTTGTATTCTTAAAATTTCTAATCAGGAAATTAACGCTTTATATTGGAAAGAGTCCAGAGGAGAGTCACCACTTTGATGGGAGGGATGGAGCTCCTTTCCTATGAGGAAATCCTGAGACAACTGGGATTTTTCAGTCTGGAGAAGCTTTGTGGAAATTTAATTCTGGCCTTCCAGTATTTCTGAAGGGAGCCTGCAAGAAAGGTGGGACAAGGCTGTTTGCAGCGGCCTGGAGTGCCAGGACAAGGGGAAACGGCTTCAAGCTGACAGAGATCAGGGTTAGACAGGACATTAGGAAGAAATTCTTCCCTGTGAGGGTGGGGAGGCCCTGGCACGGGTTCCCTGAGCAGCTGTGGCTGCCTCTGGATCCCTGGAAGTGTCCAAGGCCAGGTTGGACAGGGCTTGGAGCGGCCTGGGACAGTGGAAGGTGTTTCTGCCCACGGCAGGAGTGGCACTGGATGATCTCTCAGGTCCCTTCTAACCCAGGCCATTCTATGATGATTCCAGATTCCCACAAAAGCCAGAGAGTAGTGGAGGATGGCAAATGACTCCATTATCGATAGCTTTCTTTAACCAGACCCATCCACGCTGGCTATCTCAGTGCATCCAAGGCTGGGTGTGCAGCTTCTCCAGCTCTCTTGCTGTTGGAAAATCCTGTTCCTCTGGGGTAGCCTGACATTTCCTTGCTCCATTAAATTGACTTTGCTGCTTGTTTCTGTAAGTGGGCAGCAGCTCTCCCTGCTGGGACAGCTGGCAGTGGGGACGTGCTGCCTCCGAATGTGGCATGTCCCATCCAGCAGGTCTGTGCCTGGTAAGGTGAAATACATACACGCACCTGTAGCACTCTGAGCGTTCGTTTTCTGTGATTGATTACCCCACCCCTGCTACCCTCATTTATGGGCTGGTAGGCTGTAGCTATGCTGACAAATCAGAGGCCTGGAGCGGATTGTGGTCATAGTACCAAGTTCACTGAGCTTCCAGAACAGATTGAAAAAAGTCAGAATATCTACTGGGAATAGTCCATGGACTGAGTTAAATTCTGATATAGGATTTATTTATAATTCTACCAGAACTACTTTAGCAATTTCATAGTATAGGCAATTGAATTTTGGTCCCAGTAATTGTTTACTCCTCTGTGCTGTTGAATTTAATCCTATATGTGTGTCCTTTGGGTCTGTGTGTGTGGAACCTTTCCTGCACCATCCATTCCCAGCAGTGAGTGTTTGCTGTACTTGTGTGCAAGAGCACAGTGGTTGCATGGATAAAATGGGATAAAAATGACTGAAAGGTTACAAAAACCTAAATTACTTTTACAGGTCCTGAGAATGTTGTTGTTGGTGGTGGTTTCAGGACTCTAAAAAAGTTTAAAATACTTTGGTGAATCCTACAATTTTTAATTAATGGAATTACAGATATATTTAAAGAATTATTGGGGAATTAATTCGTGTTCAGTTACTGCAGTTTGTTTGCCATGGCAGGAATCTCAGTTTTACCGATGGGATAGTCTAGTTCTTCCCTCAGAAAACCATGTTCTTGTCTTACCTGACAAGCCCTTGCCTCAGAATGTTCAGTCCTCATGGTAAGATGCATTGGGTAAGATTGTATGTAGCAAAAAGAATTAAAAATAATGCTAAGTGAGTGGATTTTTTTTTTATTTCTTTATTTGTATATTAAAAAAATCTGAACAGAAAAATATGTGATCAGGTGAAAAATGGGATCCAAATATTTCCACTCAAAATCGCACAGCAAATATGCAGCACCACTTCGGCCAGCAATGGAGATGTTGTCACTCTTCATTATGATATATCAGGGTATCTTTTAAGCAACTTTCTGTGGTGATCTGGAAAACTTCAGACATTGCTGACATTTTCTGTGTTAAAGTGATATACTGGAACAATTGCCTTTGGGTGTTTATAGCAATATATTTCTTGCAGCGCTTTTCTGATTTCATCTTCTAATATGCCTGGAACAGATCGTACTTTTCTTTTTTCCACTGACGAGTGTGCTCTGCGTGTTGTATTTGTGTGTATTCACTGAGCACTGTGGAGGGAGGTGTCTTGGTTATTTATAACTAAAAGCAATTATTTTTGCTCTGAATTTGTAACAGTTCCAGCTGTGGTTGTTTAGATAATAAATAATGTTTATTCTTCTCTTGGACCATCCTGTCCATAAGAAAACTTCACACCTTCAGAGGGAGAAGAATCTTCATTAATATTTGATACAGAACACCGGTAAATGCAAGCTGAGCCCCAAACACTTTGGGCGTGGAACCCTTCCTAAGCATGAATAAATCTGAAGTGTATTCTCCTGCTACAGGGAGAATAATTCTCCTGCCTCAGTCCCAAATACTGACCTGCACTTTTAATGCCCTTTGTTTGGTTGTCGTTTTTATAGACAACCAAATTCTTTCTTCCTACGTCTCTTGTTGCACTTCGTGGTGTTTCTTTTGCAAGGTCCCTTCTCCCATTCGTGAGTGTGGTTGGCTGTTTTCTCCAGATGCTCCTCTGTCCTGCAGCCTGCTCTGTGACACACCCCAAATTTTCTATCCTTTTAAATGAAGAGAGAATGATTAAATGCTTTTTCAAATATTAAATTGGTTACTGTGCATGGGAAGGATGAAATGACCAAATTTCCTCACAGCGTGGATGACTTTTGGCATATTCTGCCCTGAGCTTGGCTTTGGCATTTAGTTCTCAGTTGAATTCTTTCAGAGGCCATCTAAACTTTTACCGAAGTTATAACAAACTCCTCAAGAGAAGGAAAGTCTCACTGCCATAAACAGTGGAATAAATAAGATTTGTCTGCTTGCCTGCCTTCAGCTAATGGCAGATAAGGTTCTGATTTTGCTGCTGCTCTAGGGTGCTGAATAGTCAAGAAAAGAGAAGAATATCGTGGACCAGTAATCCGCATTAATTAGGCTGGGGGATGTAACTCAGTAATACCTGTATCAGCATCACTAAGTCTGGATCAAGCAATTCAAAGACTGGGTTTGTGTCGCGAGAGCAGGGAGGGATCTGTGCAGGCCCATTTTATAATACCTTGGCATTAAGACTTTAACTGTGCTTGTTATTTGTGGCTATGCTGAGAAGATGATTAATTGCTAGATTAAAAATAACTTTTTGATCTTGAAATATCTAATGCCTGCTGTCCATGGAGACTGGTATCAGAACAACTAACTTCTGTAAAAGTTCACAAAACACCAGTCTTGTCTTATCTTTACACAGGCCCTTCCATCAGCTGGAGCAGAGAGAAATGGTATTGTAACGCGAGCCCAAAGGCCCTCGGAGGTCATGGGATGAAGCAAAGCAGTTTTATGCTACAGAAAGGCTTCAGTTGTCAGGTCAATTCACTTAAACCCCAGCACAAATCCACCTAAAAATGGCACTGAAACAGATTAACTCAGCAGCAAGTATTGTCTCTCCACGTGTAAAGCAGGCCCAGTTAAGTACAGCCAGAGAGGCTGGGATTGTCAGGGGCATCTCCCCAAACTCCACTTGTGAGCTCTGGCTTTGGCACAGTTCTGTCTCATACAGGTAGGAAATCTCTGCTGGGTTCCTTGTGAGTGGCTGAACTCACAACAGGCTCTCCCACTGTGGATGCAGCTGGGGCAGGGATCTGCCCGTGGAGCTCCAGCCTGGTTCTGGTGCTGCGAACTAACACGGGCTGTGTTTCACTCACCCCTCGTGCCAGGTGACAGCCAGTAGCTCTGTGCTGAAGCACCAGGCAGCGCTGAAGAGAGAAGGGGATGTCACAGGTTGCACGTGCTGCCGCAGGGATGGGAACATCTGGCCTGGGGATCATGAACAGCTGGGGGAAGCACAGCTTTACGCTCCACAGCTGTTCAGTGAGCAGGAGTGGGAGTTGGCAGTGCCCCACCGCGCTGGAACCTCAGCACTGCACTGGACGCAGACTTGAGGTTTCTATTTGATTTTTCCCTGTTGCCAAAGAAACTTCACTTAATTTTCTGTCAGAATTGTGTAATCAGAACAAGGAATCTGCTGGATTCCTGAGTTATTATGTTGAATTTTAATGGATTGGGGTATGCACGTGTGTCTGTCTGTTAAAACATGAATGCGCTCTTTAAACAACTTACACAGCTCTGCGTGTACGTCTTTGTACTTGGAATGTTTCTGAACACACACAAAAATCAAATAAAGGTAAGGCCAGTGAGACGGTTTTCCAGCTTAATAGCAAATTGAAACTCTAGTCTCTTGCTGGAATGGCAAGGCCTGTTTGGCATTTGTGAGTTCATCTGCAGGCACAGCACTTGATCAGGCTCCTTCCACTGTAGGAGCTCCCGGCGTATCTGCCAGCTCAGGCACTGACATTTCGTGGGAACTGTGATGCTGCCTCTTAGAGCTCCTCACAGACAGATCTGGCTGAGAGCTGAGAGCTGATTCCTGGTGATAGGCAGGGAGCTGGATCAGACGAGATAATAGTCTCTTCTGACCTTAAATCTTGCAATAAAAATAACAACAGTAAGGCAAAATACCTCAAAGTTTCAAGCCTGAATATTACAAAGGACTAAAATTTACTTTGCCTGCCACTTGCTACGCTGCTGTGAAGTTTTAAAAATGTACTTTGATAATTCATAATTCATAATCAAAGGAGTGCAGTACAGACTTAGGTGTAATGAAGACAACATTTCTGAATTCTAGACTTTACCTGCATGTCTTATACCACAGTTTTGAAGTTCTGAGTTTTACTTTGGTCACGTTTTTATGTAAAGTTTATAAAACACTTGTAAATGGCTTTTGCTTAGAGTACAAAATTAACTCCTGTGGCTGATTCTTTATGGACCCTGAAGTTATTTCTTCATCGTGGAAGCAATCATTGGGGTTACCAGGTACATAATCAGGACATTGCTTTTCCATCCTTTTAAATCAGATGAGAATTATTAAATGCATTTTCAAATACTAAAACTGATTTGTGAACACTGAACTTAGTGGAAGGAAAATTTCTTTCTGGCAGAAACTGATCGATGTTACCTGTACGGGCCCGAGAAGCTGTTTCTTTTTTTAATAGGATTTTCTGGGCAGATATGATCAGTATCCACAGGCTAAAACTGGGAATAGGACTTGGAAGAAGGCAAGGTAGAAAGAGGTGTAAATAATCTGTGCATAGCCATGCAGGAACAGTGTTTTGGAAAATGCAGAAGCAGCACCTCCTCCATCCACATGTGGCATTGTAAGGATTATTTCAGCAGCAGATAACACCATCATGCTAATAGCAAAGTAATATTGCAGGAAAATCTCTTAACTTGGTTTTCATTTGATTCCAAAGCATGTATACCTTGGAATACCTGAAGAGTGCGTTTTTTGGGATTCATATTTCACACCTTTACCGTTGTGTCAGGGAAGCTCTGCAAACAGGCTCTAAAATCCTCACTGGTGTGGTATTATTACACCTACACAGAGAAAAACCTCAGAGCAACGTGCAGCAATGTACTCTGGGACCTGGGCTTCCCCTGTGTGGCTTTAGCAGGATCCCTGTCAAATATTATATTTTATGCTGCTGCTTGCTGATATGGGAGAGATTTTTGTGTGGGTGAGATCAGCCCACATTCCCTGAAGGGTTGAGGACAGGGCAGGTGTCTCACTTTGAAAGATCTACAACGTCAGTGCAAGCATGGAAAGCAAAGCCAATGGTTGCACAGTTCAGAACTCAGTGCCTGAGAACAACAATGGAAAATTATTTATAAAAACATTAGAAATACAGATTAATGTTCTCTGTCACTTTGGTTTAAAATCTAATGAATGTACGCCAAGATGAAGTGGCAGTTCTCCAGAAACCCATCCTGTGGGTTCACCATCAAGTCTTTCACACTCATTGTCTCCAAGGTCCAGACTGGTCTCTGTGTCAGGCAGAGCCAAGCAAAAACTACAAAAACTTCCTCTATTGTGTGCTGAAAATCTCTGTGGCCTCTGCAATGTGTTGTTTGCTCTTTCCCTTCCTCTCACTCTCTCAGCTCCTTTGGCAGGGCTCTGGAGCCCTGTCCCAACCTCAGGAAAGAGAAAACATGATAATGAGGAGACAGATGGGATCCTCTTCATGACCTCTAATCTCTTCCACTTTCATTGGTGACAGGTGCTGGAATGAATTCTGTGCTAATGGGAACTCCTGCACTACTGGGGTAAAAATCAAATTCCTGGCAGAGGGAAATTATCATACGGTTAAAGTACCAGACTTTGGTTCAGGAGCTCTTCTGAAGACTTTTGTTTGATTTGTGGCACGACACTTAATCTTCTATGCTTCACCCATAAAGTGTGGATAATATTGCCTTCTTTTCTTGGTCCAAAAGAGGGTGATGATTCACACAGGCTAGAAAGGAAAAGGCATACAAAATTATTGCTGGAATTTTAAAAGGCTCATATTAATGCGCTGTGCAGAGGATCTGGAGCACATATTAAATGAATTATTACTGTTTTCACTTCCTGTGAGCCCTTGTTTCTTGTCAGCCCTTGAACATTCCAAGTTTCTGATACGAGGTTTACTCTGAGCAAACACTTTCTCTCAGAGCTGCTTTTATTTTAGATTGAATGAGAGAAGGGGGAATAAATGAATAAAGAACTAATACAAGACCAACATGAGGGAAATGGCAGCAACCATTCTCTTTATATCAGCCTTTTTGAGTAGATTTTTAGCCCTGTGTTGAAGCAGAGAGCATGGGACAGCATTATTTAAAGGGATGTAAATGAAACAGAGATTCAGTAGCTCATTTCCTAGCAGAAATATTTTGTTGTCTTCCACCAGTTTCCCCAGAAATGCTTTATTTCTTAAAATACCTTCATCCATGTCATCCAAATATTTTTGTCCCATTTCCTTTGACATGCAACCTGATCTCTTGCATCTCAATATTTTAGGATATTTGGACTGAATTGTTTTGTGTACTCTTGGATATTGAAAGCACTTTTCTTTCTCTTTTGATAACCTTCCACACTCATTTTCTTTCAACTGCTCTCTTGAAAAAACTTTCACTCTGATGCCGAGATGGCTTGCTAAATGTCACCAAATTATTTGTGAATTTCTAGTGAATATTCTTGAGAATAAAAGGGTGATAAGGGTCAGGAGAATGCTGATAATACATGACTCAGCTACGTGAGGGTCATACAACAGAAAACTTGGAATCCAGTCAAAACTAGATTGAAGATAATACTCTCATTACATGAAGTACAAAGTTAAAAAAGGGGTTACTGCTCTTGTAATCCAGCTTACTTGTGAAATTTAGGAGTGTTATAAACCCTGAGCAGTTTGTGACAGCTGTGACATTTAGGCGGCCTTGGTACACTCAGAATAAACTTTTCTGAAAACCACGAAGGAATTTTTTATTTTGTGTCCCTTCCTTTCTGATCCTGGACAGAAATGTGCAGATACTTTTTCTCTTTAAAAGTTTTACCTCTGACATCATTCAAGGACTTTTGCAGCATTATATGTAACAGAAAGACTGGGCTTACCAAGAATGTAATTAGGAAAATTAAATGTAGCTTATTATGAAAGTAAGTCTTGTTTTCCTGTTCTGTGGCTTATTTTCTGAGCATGCACTTGAAATTGTTATTCTTTTTGAAAATGTGGGACCAGGTGAGGTCACCACAAGCTACACGAAGAGCAAGCAGTGTTTTCTCTGTTATATCCTTCCTGCCTGTGAATTAAGAGTGAAATGGATTTTAATATATTAATGAAAGGAGATGATCTTCTGCTGCTGGATCACAGACTTCAGCCAAGGCCACGCAGTTCAAATCTGAGACAGCTCTGTGGTATCACAGATGGATAAAGAAGGATCCAAAATGGCTTTTGCATGATGATACGGAAGGGAGGGAGCAGATTTGTTCTCTTATTGTGCATTTGTTTAGCCAAGGACTGCATAGGACCTGTTCCTCTCTCACCTTGCCTTCTTAACAGAGTCCCTGTTTCCTCTATATTGCTGTTTACATGATAACACAAGGAACTCTCCTGATCTATGCACGGTTCAGCTGCAACATAAGCTTATTAAAGTCAGAAAAATGAGTTCTTCTCCCTTTTAAAAAAAAAGCTTTTGTGGAATTGTTCTTGCCCTTGCTGTAAATCTGTGCAGTGTCACATAATACTTCATTTAATAACTCTTCATCAACTACAAGCAAACCTCATCTCCCCAGTCAAGGGGATCACTCTTTCATATTCTGTCACTCAACACAAGAGTAGGCAAGAGACCAAACACAGATTAGGTGTACAGATGTCTCCTTTCTCTTGGCAACAGGCTTGCTAGAAAAGTGCAGCATTCTGAAACTGGTGAGAGATTTCTCCCAAGGGGCAGGTTGTGGAAGTGAGGCTTGGGTAAAAGATGTTTATGGGGAGAGGAGTTTTTTTTTTTTGGAGTGCAGCCTCAGTCAGTGTGTGCTGGCTCAGTGCTGAGGGCATCACTCATCTCATGATCCAAATAAACTGGCTGTCAGGAGGCTTTGGCGCTATAGTGTCCAGAGAAGAGGTTGCCTCACACTGAATGCTTTTTGCCCAAATTTTAATTAAAAAGTCACCTAACATTTTCTTTTCTCTTATCTGGTCGTATTTAGGCGTTTGGGTTAGGAAACAAAGAACACAAAGGATTTCAGATATCCTCTCTTCTCAGAAGCTGCTTGTGACTCACCCTGTAACCTCACTCGTGTTCGATGCTTTCTGATGGCAATGGCTCCAGCTTTGTAGACAGATTATTTTTGTTTTCCTCCTCTGAATCATGGTGCTTTTTCACTTGGTTAAGAACGTTCAGCAGGCTCATAAAGAGCAGGCAGGAGCTGCAGGAAAGTGAGTTATCAGCTGAAGGAGGCCCAGGGCTCAGATCCCACATCCCTCTGCCCACCTTCCTGGCTCAGCCAGTGCTGCCTGCGTGGGCTGGAGGGAGGAACAATAATCTTCCTCGTCTCACCTTCGCATGTTATTCTCAGCTCCTGCAGGGCAGACCCACCTTGACCAGCTGCTGAGCCTCAGATCCGTATTCCAGAGCAGGCTCACCCTGCCAGCCTGGCCAAGGAGCTGCTGGGCAAGGGAACCACCTTAAAGTGCTCCTGCTAAATCTGGCAGCTCTGTGGGCAAAGCATGAACCAGCAGCTCTGAGCCCCTCTGATCCATCCCCAGCCTGCTCTCCAGTGTGTGCTGATCACACTCAGCAGCCCTGACGCTGTGAGAGCTGTTCCTTGGCACAGCTGTGGTGGGAAGCCTGTCTGGGAGGCAGACAAAAAAGCTGGAATTGTTATTCTTCATGGAGAACTTCAAAGGCAGACACAGCTGACCTGGCACCCAGAATGGCCATTTTAATTCAATCTAATGAATATTATGCATGGAGGCATTTGAATGTGAAGAACTAAATGCATTTTATGTCCTTGCAAAGTCTGAATGTTACGTTTGTTCTTAAAACTTGGAAAACCTGTTTGTTTAATATGGCATTGCCAGTCTAAAAGGAGGAAGCAGATATTTAATTATGGGTTTTCATTCAGTGAAAAATGTCATGGTCTTCAGGTTAATGATAATCAGGGACAGATGAAATAGTACAAATAAATTCTACATACCTACTAATTTCAGCTGCTGGTTTAATCTGCTACAACAGGGTATCACTGCCTTAGTTATGTCTCCCTTCCTCTTCATTTTCATTTGATGTTGCAATATTCCAATTCACTGCGCCAGCTGTGTCATTCATCAGAGGTGGCAGTGTAGACTGCATCTCTGTGAAGGATTGTATCTATGATGGGATTCCATTAAAAATGAGGGAAAATATTACAAAATATGGTATTTTCTGTAAGAGAAAACACCCTCTATTTAGCAAAATTCTGTCATGCCGAAAGAACTTATTTCTGTCAAAAAAAAAGGTGAATGAAATAATTTTACATGGAAGGACTCACTTTTCCTGTTTCATTGATAAAGAATGACGTAGGCTTTGAAAAACAGATAGGTCAGTTTAATCTACCCAGTGTCTCAAGATTCCTGTGTATCAGGTTCTGTGCTTTACTGGTGCTTTCTCTAGGGCAGAGCTACATCCTAAAGGAAAGGATCACATTGGACAGGCTGGCACGTTTGTCATTCAGGAAGCATAGACCTTGTCCCCTGTGCAATTAGGGAACAAGCTCACCAGTGACCGACTAACCCTGCCGGTTATGCTTCGCTGAGGAATAACTTGTCAAATGACACTTTTTAGCCTGGAAACTAGAACTCCTGAAAGCTCTGTAAGATGAGGAGTTGCAGCAAGGAGATTTGTTCCCTTCAGTGAGAAGACCTGCTGAAAGTCACAAGTTAGTGGGTCCTGGAAGGCCCTTAGGGCTGAAGCCAGTCGTCAGATAGGGATATTCCTGTCTGCTCGTGTAAGCTGCTGGTTGTTTGGCTGAGGAATAGTGACAGCAAGCTGGGGGATTTTCTTACTGCAATTCATTTCTTTCTATAGAAATGGAATGTTTTCTCTTTCCTTGAAGAGTGGCAGGAGCGAAATAAGTAACAGCATTCCTCCTCCAACTTTTCTGGGAGGACACAAGGCTCAGGGTCTGTGCTGCTGTAGGAGGTGCAGAGCTGCCCCAGCTCTCTGAGATGCTTCTGTCTCTACCTGCGCCTTTGGAATTGTGTAGGAATTACAGCTGTTAGCTCCAGGATTCTCCCTGACTGCTTTCCTTCGGGGGGTAGCACCAGACATCCTCTTCTGTGATTTAACTATACAGAGGAATGTCACCCGAGTGCTCGGTATTAATTTATTTAAATGAGATCAGTTCACATGTTTGCTTGCAACTCCCATCAGGAGCACCATTAACATCTCATTCCTGACAATAAATCTACAAAACTCTAGGAGTATCAAGCTATATATGGAAAATGCCTCTGCTTACAGGTTAGCCACTGGTAGCTGTTCCTGGTCCTAAATTCGAGGAGCCTAAAGAAGAATGTGCTCTTGCAGAAAAATCTTTCTACAACCATTAGAAAAGGATTTTGTGACATATTTGTGTGATTGAATCAGTGCGGCTGACTGGAACATTGTCTTTTGTTCCTTAAAGCGTGGGCCGCCCTGAAATCCTTCCTGAAAGAGGTGGTGCTTCTGGGGTTTGCACTGAGGTGAATCCTCTCAGCAGAAGATTTGAGAAGGAGGATTGAGAGAAGCCTGGTAAGGGGTGACCTTGATGTCCAAGGAAACCACAAATACAAGCAGATGAAACTGTCATAAGCAATCATTGCAGGCCAGTATCATTTTTAAGCAATTCTCCACCAAAGAACGTGGAATAAAAGAAAGCTGAAAGTGTTTCACCAACCCAGAGACTACTGATAAACTTTTAAGGCCAGAAGTTTGTAGAACAAATTGCTGAAGTAGTAGTGTTTATTGCATTTGCTGGTAAGCTTGGAAGCTTTCTTAATAGGATGGTCAGGAATCAGTCAAACAGAGAATCTATAGCCTGGGAAAAAAAGCACCCCTTTGTTCTCTTTTACTGGTTTGAATTTTCTCCAAGTGAGCAAGTCAAGCAGAACAGGAAGTCTTGAAAGCATTTGTTCTCTTGTTCGTCTAAACTTGGCTGCTCTGCAGTGCTGAAATCCCAAATCAGCAGCTGAAGGGGTGAGATTTAAAAACTGTGGATACCGTTTGAGTTAAATCAGCATTTCAAAACTGAATTTCAGTGTCTCTGTGTTATAAGTAAGAGAAGTTGCTTGTACCCAGATTAAAATAGGTAGCATCATCTTGATGATGTTCCCTTGCTCCTAAGATTTGGATTTATATTGTATTTTCCCTTCTTCAAGGATACAGTGCTTTTCAGTTCCCCAGTGTTCTCTAGTACACTTAGAGTTTTAAAAAGCTGTTGGTTTAGTTCTAACACTCCTCAGTTGCCTGGAATAAAAATAAATTGTTTAGATCCTTTTAAAGAGAGAGGGAGAGGAAAGTATTTGTTCCTTTCTGCTTCTGGATGCACAGCATGTGGAGGCCCCCAGATACGTGTTGCTGTGTTGTTTCTCTGGCTTTCCCGGGGAAGCAGAGAAGTGCTGGAGGAGTTTGGCTTCTCCTGGAGTCCAGTTCAGCTCTCTCGTGATGTGCCCCAGTGCAGACTGGTGCTCCGCTTCATCCCCTCTCCAGGCTGGGGTGAGCTGCCTCCTGGAACAGGCACCTCAAAGGAAACTTCCCCCACTGCTTGGTGTGACTTGGTTTTACAGAATATAATCCTAAACTTCAGAGTTGTTCTCATCAAAATTATGTAGATTAACCTAATTTCTGTGAGAAAATAGAGCGAGGCTGACAGTTTGTTTGCTCAACATGCAGTAGAATATTGATTTAAAAAATGTAGAGTGGGCTGTCTGTGATCAGCTGGCTCAAATATGTGCTACAGACAACCTTAATGCAGTGATCAGTCATTTTGTGTTTAACTGAGTCACGTTAGGAGGAAATCAAACTGGTTTCTGTGGGGAACAGGCCTACAGGAGACCGTTCAATAAGTGTTCTAATTGTTGCTGCTGTTCTCTCTTTTTATGAGGTTTCAGAACATTTTGTGTTTTTTCCGACAATTCACTGGTGTGCTGGGGACCAAAGCTTTATGTACAAAGAAGAGTAACTGGATAAGAGCCAAAAAGAAAAACAAGTGCACGTTGTTAAATTCATAGCCTACATGAAATGAATAATTCTCTATTCTGCTGATTAACCTCTTCTGCAATCTAGTTTGCATTCAGGAAATGAACTCCCTTACTCATGAGAGGGCTCCGTGCTATGCAGTCTAACAATATTAAAATACAAGATGTGTATCTTGGTGGCAGGAAAAAAATCCCTCAAACCCAGAGGAACAACTGACCTGTCATAATAAACACAGCAAGTGCATGACTCGGTTTAAAGTTCTTTTCTGGCAACTGACAGGTCATTTCCTCCTGTCATCCCTTACAGTTGCATCCTCACTAGGAAAAGTTATGCCCAGATATCTGAAAATATATTTAGTATTCTCTCTGAGCATGTTTTAATTTCCAAGAGCCTGTGGTAGGAATGTAATATCAAAACAGGATGTCTTGCAAAACTAAGTAAGTAAAATATTGTACACACGTCATAAACATTGGTGGCAAAATGTAACTTGTGTTGAGGGGAAAAAATGTCCCTTATATAATTGATGGAAAGAGAAAAATAAACAATTCTGATCTGCCTCTAGCGTTATACAACTCGAGTGTAATTCATAATTAAGGCTCTGCATATTCCTTTTATGCCCACTATGTGACTTCTACTTGTACTGCACTATTTTCGTATGAACAGCACTCATATTTCTCTTTTAACTGCTGTTTGTCTCCTAAATACCCAATATTTCACATTTACAGGGAAATGTCAGTTTGGTGTCCTCTGTAGTTTGTGTCTCCTCCTGTTAAAGATAAAATAGGAATTGAAGGTGGCAGAAATGGAATCAGTTAATTAAAATTGTTACCTACAGTGTTACTCCATGGCAAAGGAAGACTTGAGCTGGATCATTTTCTCTCTCTCTCATCCTCAGCAGTTTTGGATTTGAAGTCTTTTCATCTTCTCTACAGGCGAGTGAAGCCATTGGAGGGGAAAAGGGAATTGCAGTTTCTGCAGTTCCAATCCAGCTGCTCGGCACCACCCACTGCAACTTTTTTGTTCAGTGTCCATTGGTGGGCGAACAATATTGGTCACTTTCTTTTTCTTTAATTTATGCTCATATGAATTGAGAATCATGTTTTTGAGTGGATCTCTCCTTCCAAAGCTTTCTTTAAGAAACCACATTATGTTCAAGTTCTCTCTTCTGCTGGATCAGTTGTGAGAGATGGGGAGCACAAGATAAAGGTTGTTTTCATTTCCATGGTGGGACACGTGCTACAAAATCCCTGTGAAACAGTTTATTTCAGGAATATTTTAGTAGCATATCAGGAATAAATCTCTTTTATCTGTAGATATGCTTACTTGGACCATCCCGTAGGAGGCATTCAGGTCTAGAAGAAGAGTCTGTTGAAGAAACAAACTGTAAAGGTTTAGTGACTTCTCTATTTTCAAATTAGTTGTGGTTTTTTTTCCTTCCACAGGTGCTTAGGAAAAATTAGGAACTGGTTTTATCCTCATGCTCAAGGAAAACACAGGGATAAAGACCCTGTAATGAGCAATCATTGCAGGCCAGCACCATTTTTAATCAATTCTCCACCAAAGAAGGTGGAATAAAAGAAAATTGAAAGTATTTCATTCCTGCTTGCAGCTTTTCTCTCCTGGAGCTGCAGCAGGAATGGCCACACGGAGACATCCTCTGATTCCTCCTTGCCCCTCTCCTGAGAACTGATGTCTGGGAAGGGTGAGAGCAGCCTGAAACAAAACCTCATTGTTCGGAAAGAGCTGTCTGAAGGAGTTTTGTTTATTTTCTCTTCTGTCATGGCACATAAATGGAAAAGGGTTGGCAGCACTTATCACAGCAGAAAGAGCAACACTGGGAAAATTACAAGAGGACTTGACAAACATGTAAAGGGGTTTTTAATTTCAGACACCCTGGAGCATAATGCATTTGAAAATTTTTAATTGGGAGCTTGAAGTTTGATAGATTTAATTGCAGAAGATAGTTGAAGTCCTGAGCCCAAGGAGTACAAACAAGCACATATATATATATATATATATATATATATATATATATATATATTTAGTTTTGAAGCTTTCTTTTAATGTTAGGGAGCCACCATGTGCATAATATGTGCCTTGTTTGTACCATTCATGCCATGACCTCTCCTTCCACAAGCAGCAGAGTTAATCTCTAATTTTCAAAGATTATATTTTTGTATCTTTGAAGCTGTAAAATGCAGCGGGGGAGTTTTCAGTCTCAGGCCAGCCACGTAACTGCAGGAGCCACACAGGGCTTTTTGCCAGGCTGGGAGCAGTCCAGGTAAGGACCATGCATTGGCAGCTGTGAGGCTAAAACCTCTCTGCTACTCCCTGAACAGGGCTAGAGCACATTTCTTCAGAGAAAAAAAATGATTGAGTTTATATCATCTGTTGTTTTGGGGTTTTTTTTTGGGGGGGTGCTGGTAGTTTTTTTTCCTTTGCTAGCCTTGTTTTATAAATACACCAATTTTAGTAATCTTTCAGATTTACTCAAAATTTCCAGCAGATGAATTGCACATATACGTCATCACCTCACTTAAATGCAGGGTTTGTGGGTTTTTTTTAACTGTCTGGTTTTATCTCACTGTCACAGGATGTTCAAACTGCCCCTATCTACTCACTTAGGTCTACAGAATTGATCAGGTCCATCTGTGGGTCAGCAGACTCGTGTATTCCTCTGGTAAATAGTGTATGTTTTATTTAGAAGGGTTTTTTATTATTACTTTTAGGCATTATCAGTGCCTGTGCTGGTTGAAACTTGGTGCTGGTGATAATTCTGCCTACGAGCACATCATACAGCCAAGTTTCTTCTCATCTTGCTCCCTGAAGGTATCCCTGTTTAGAAGAACATCTTTAATTACTCTTTATAATGTTGCAAAACTTCCTTTGGGCTTTGTAGAGACAGCTCCAGATGGGGAAGGAATATTATCTGAAAGCCAAGAAAACTGATCAGCTTGGGAGCTGGGATGAGGGAAATCCTGGGGATGTGGATCAGACAGAGAGGTTACAGGGTTAGAGACTGCTGGGCCAAGCACTGCCTGTACTGGAGCTTCCAGATGTTTCCAGGGGTTGATCCAAGTAAAGAGCTGCTCAGATAAAGCTGCTGGAATTGTTTGTTTGTCCGTTTGCTTTGCTGGCCCTTCAATTTTCTATTTTGCACACTTGTTTGGTTTGGAACTTTGATTTTGTTTGTGTTTCTGGAAGTTTTATTACCAAAGGGCTCTTCTGTTCCAAATACAGCCAGGGAGGTGCTTGGGAAGACAACTGGGCTTGTATAACAAGGAGAAAGTTAGTGATGCATCCTACTGAGCACGAGTCTTCCTCCCATTTTCCCAAGTAAAAGCAGCTGTTACAGCAAAATTTAAAAGTGCTGCTTAGACTTACTTTAGAGGAATCTAGGAGTGAAACAGAGGGATTTATATCCCAGCATCTTCTCAGTGGGATGCTGAACTCCGTAATTTTACAGATACAGCATTCTCTAATGTGTGCGCGCTTGGGTGGGTGGAAGTTTCCTCAAATGGTTTGAAAACAACAATCCCATAATATTAGCATCTTATTTGCCTATCTGATGTTCTTTTCAGAAGATCAAAGCTTCATAATTTGTTTGAAACATCTAAAAATTACACAAATAACTTAATGATTTTGCTCTTGCACTGAGTACAAACACGGTTGGCATTGAAAGATTATCGCTGAAGTACAGGATTCCCTGGGTAACAAGACTTAGTACAGCTATTTTGTGTAATATTCCTTTCAAATTGCAATTAGTGAAAGTACTTTTCTAACAAATAGCTTGCATAGGGATGGTCCAAATAATTATTTATTTTATGAAATGAAATCTTTTTAGTCTGCACATGCATTAGCTTATGACGAGTGGGGTGTAGGCTTTGTGGTTTTATATTTCTCTTTAAAATTCAAGACATTGGTGTGGGAATACATTAAAAGAAGTGGAAAGGGGGAAACTAAAATAACTACTTAATTGCTTTGTCTTCATGTGTTTTGCTGTGAAAGTGCTAAAAATGTTCAGTATGGCATTATATTGTCTTGAAAAAAATATTCACTATGGCATTATATTGTCTTTCTTCCATGACTTGGCAGTTTTGGTTGAAATAAGAGCTTTGAATTTTTTTCACTGATTAGTTAATTGTCTTTTCTTACCATACTGTACTTCTTAGTCTGCAAGTTAATTTTCTTTTAGTTGAATAGCCCCTGAATACAAAGAATCTATGAAAAAGAATAGGGTTGCTCGTAAGGGAAGGAAGGAGAATTTGTCCTTCAGCCAACTGAATACTGAAAAATGCAGCAGAATTCTCTAAAATTTTGCTTTAATTGTTGGAGCAATTGGTCCATTCTTTTTCCTTTAATTGTGATATTCCATTTAATTTTCTGTAGTTTCACTGGAAGTAATCAACTTCATGTGTTAAAGCTGATGTTGCAAAGAAGTAGGTTGATGATTTAGGTCAGTTTATACATATATATATATGTATTTACACCCATATTTTATGCCTCTGAGGAACTGAGAGCTCAGGTTTCAGCAGTGCTGCCCCAAGGCAAGAGGACTTTGAAAGTTACCACTTTAAGGGACAGGCATCTTCTGGAGCGCTGCGTTCTTGCCCTGAGGAGATGCAATCGGAAGGCACGATAAAGGTGTTGTCTTGTTTTCTTGGGTATTTTTGCATTCTGCCTTTAAAAATTTCCCTTTTAATTGTAGCAGCTGTCCCTCTCATCTCACTTTACTGCTCTCTCACACAGATACAGAAAATTTCATCATCTTAGTGGCAATTTAGAGTCGCTTTTTTATGCTGTCTGGGTAAAAACTACTCTAATAAGAGTTCTACATTCACACCTCACCAATACCCATCAGACCCTGCCCATTGGGCACTTATTATCTCCTGGTGACATTTCCTTTTATCAGCAGGTTATTTTATTTATCATACCTGGTCATCCCATGTTATTTGGGTATTTCGGCAGTGATGTTGCAGCAGGAAGGACAAGCAAGGTTTTCTTGCTCCCTAGTCCATCTCAAAGGAAAGTGGCAGCCGCTCAAGCAGAAAACTGATGTTTCTGATTTCCTGCCTTCTCACCTTTGATAAACTGGCACTGGTGCTATTTGGAGCCCTGAACACTGGTGTGTTCCTGACCCTTTCCACAGATCATTCCTGTAGGAATGTCACGAGCTTAAGACCAAACTTCCTGAGGTATGTTGGAAAATTTCAGAAAGGCTTATCTTGGATTTTTGTTCTGTTTGTCATTACTGGGATTAATCGTATCCACTCACGCTATTTATACCTTCATGTTCCTCCAAGTAGTCAAGATCAAAGCCATTTCTAATCATTAAAAAGCCAACATACGCATGTCTCCCAAGCATGCAGAAAGGAATGCAAATTTTAAAGGAAACAAATCCTAAAAGAGCAGTTCTGCAAAACTGTGCTTCCCTCACATTCCGCTTTGATTGATTGTCACTCAATATTTTATTAAGTAGCAAAGTCTAATTCCCCTTGTGAAACCTCTTAGTCCCCTCTCCCCCTGCTCCTCCTTCAGAATATATAACACTTAAATCTGTCTCTCTCTGGTGTAGGAATCTATTTTTAACCTGTTTTCAGTACTAATCTCACTTAACCTGGTTTTAGCATGCAGTGGGCAGGAACAATGTAGTTTAAGAATTATGAGATTCTTTTGCAGCCAGAATAGGAAGGCAGAAATTGATTCCTATACTTCAGTAAACTATTATTGGTGAAAATATACACAACATAAAAAGAATGGCGCAGTGTTTGAAATGCAGACTTCACTTTTCTCGCCAAAAGTTTGTCTTGGGGTGACGCTATCATGTGTATCCCCTATCATGCTCTATGCCCAAAAAGTAGTAGAGCGCCTTTTCTGTGCCTTTAAACTGAGCTTGAAAAAAAAAAACCCAGACGAACTTTCCAAAGCAGCTTCTCAAGGACACAGAGATTACACTCCTCAGTGTTTTTCTTCTGACTGGGGAAGGCACGAAGGGAGCGCCCTGCTTGCTTTTTCTTCAGCCAGCTGGTTTTTTCCTTCTTGGCATGAGACAGAGAGCTGAATTTTGTTTCCTGGGACTTTGGTTTTTCACTCTTCTTCTCTTCTGAACTGTTTCAACAACATCAGAACACATCAGGAGAATTTTCTCCCCGAGGCCCGGGGGTGGGCCCACGCCCTCACCGACCAGCTCCGAGGAGGAGAGAGACCACACCTACAGAAGGACTCTGAAATCTTCCCAGGTTTCTCTCTATAGCGGGGGTTTTAATTCATTATTCAGCATTATTATCCTTTTCCTGTGTGTTTGTTAAAATAAACAGTTTTTATCTCTTTCACTTTCCTTCGAGGAAAAATTTCCTTTTTTCCCGAACCCTGTGGGGGGGAAGGGTGGTTGCAACCTGGTTTTCTCTCAGGGGCTATATTACCAGATTTTGGCCAAACCGGCACAAAGTTGCACAAAACTCCAAGTGAAAGAATCAAAGCAGTTCACCTGGGTTTATGTTAACTGTCTCCTTCACCTTTGGGCAAAGGGTATTATTAGGGTACTATTCTTATTATTCCAATGGTCATGCTGAATATCCTATAAACGGCTTTTTCAGTCCTGTTGGTTGAATGGCCGGAGGGGATCAAATATCTGGGCAGTTTGGGCTTTGAGTCTGTAATCAATTTGCCATTTGCAGAATTTGCTGCATGGAACTTAAATTCCTGGTGACTGGTTACATGGCAAAAAAAGATTTAAAAATTAAGATAGCTTTAAGATAAATGCATCAAATGATTCTTCATTCTGAGAGTGAATCAAATGGTTTATAACTGAAGAGGTGTATTTAGTGTAAGAGAATCAACCTTTCTCTTTGAAGACTAAAACTAAAGTGAGAGCTACAATGTGAAAAGTCTGTGCTGGTGCAGTTGAGTTTCTTGACCCAACAATTAATTCCTTCTCAAGATTGTCCCTTTTGTTGCCAACACGAGCAAATAGAAGAGTCGAAAATTACCAAAAAGCTTAAATTTAGTAATTTGAGGAAAACACTGTAGCTGGTGGAGGCTTTCAGATAACCACTCATTTGAATCCCAGGAAGGTGTCAGTGGTGTGCAGTTTCTGGCATTACTTGAGCAGAACAAAGAAAGCTGCAAAGTGGCAGTGTGGCTAGCTGTTCTTTGAAGTGTTTAATGTCTTTTAATTAAAAATATCATGAAGGTAGCTGTCAAGTTGTGAAGTAGCTATACAGAAGCACTGAAATGCATATAGCGAAGCAAAAAAAAAAAAAAAGGTGTTATTTCAGAGCTCCAGATTTAATCAGTACATTTTCCTCTAAAAATATGCATTTGAACATAAAAGAAAATGTTGATCTGGCTCTTATGATTCTGCATCTAACGACTTTGGCTACTTTATCCCAGGTTCAGCTTTACTAGGAGGAATTTTGTAACACGAATATTGGCTCTCAAATCAGGACGCAGTTGGCAGAGACAGTTGGCCTGGGTGGGCCAGTTTTCAGAGGTTTCCATGCAAAGAACACAAACAGTGGTGTGTGCTACTCAGCAGCAGCTCAAAGGGGTTTCGTTGACCCCTGCCAGCAGCCAAGGATGGCACAGCCACTCTCTCACCCCCCTGTTCCCAGGATGGTGGAGAGAATACAAGAACAACAAGAAAACTCATGATAAGACAAAGTTCAATAAAGAAGGAGGAATTAAAAATCAAAATTAAAATGTAGGTGACTGCCACTCCCCCCAAGGACATCAATGCCCAGCCAGTCCCTGAGCAACGGTGACTTTGGAGAGAGCCTCAGTCACCCGTGGAGACTGCTGGGGATGACATGCCATGGCAGGGACTGTCCCTCTGGCCTGTCTGGGGCAGCTGTCCTGCCTGGGCACCCTCCTGCCTCTCGTCCATCTGTCCAAAAAATACTCGGGTCAGGTACAGAATTATGCAGACAGCACATGAAAGAAAAAGATACCTTCAGGTAGATTTATTCCACAAGTTCCAAGAAATACTCTGTTTTGTTATACTCACTTTTATTTTTAATTTTCATTTTTTACCTTTTTGGGGAAAAAATATTTCTTACTCCCAGAAGTAACGAGTCATTGTTTTGGATTTTTTGCATTCAGTATTTGTTTAAATAAGAAATCCACATTAAAGCAAAAGATTCCATTGAAATCAAGGCAATGTGCGCAATAACCTATTTAAGGAAATGTTCTCCCAGCACTTCCTGGTTCCTTGGCCTCTGTCTGAGAATCCAAGACTGGAGAAGAACTGCATTTGGAATTCCACTATTTCATAACCATACTCTCAGTTACAGGTGTTGTTGTTCAGTCGGACTGTGGATACTGTGTAATGTCAATAAACAGGATTTGTTCTCATCTTAAAACTTGCCAGAAAATGTCATGCACAGAACTGCGGTCAGCTGCATCTGATTCCAAGTGCTTGGAGTTTGCCGTATTAAAAGAATTGGATGGTTTGGATGGTACCGATCTGTACACTGTACTGGAGACAAAACCTAAGCTTTTGGTATTGTTTGCTAAGTTTTCAAAGGCACATTTTCCATCAGACAACAAACATTCCTCGTGATGTCAACCCTATTTTCACTCACTGCAATATTTGCACTCTCCGATATTTTCTCTCTCTCAAAGAAAGTCAACTCTATCAAAATCCAAGTCCTCTCTTCACTTTCTGTTTCCATTTGCTCTTTAAAAATGAACAATAAATCTGAAGATTTCTTTTGTTCTTAATCTTTGAACTCTGAGGCAATTGAATTTGCCATGGTAGGAGCAGGTAGCAGATTATGTGAACAGTGTTCTGTTTCCTCAAGAGTTGGTTGAGATGGGCACCTCGGACACAGTGAGAAATGAGAATTTAAGGAGAAACCACTACAGCAAGATGTTAATTTAGCTTTAATAACTCCCACATTTGGTGGAATTAGGATAAAATAAAATGACTAGGAATATCTTAATTAAAAGAAGAAAATGTATATGTTGACTGAGTAGCAAAAAAATTGCACACAGATCCTTCCCACTTAAGGTCAGTTTCTCAGCCTCTGAATTAAAGCTGTTGTGAAGCTTTAGATTTCTAATAGATTTTTTTTAGTTCTGCATGGAGATGCAGTTTTTAAACCAATGTGTTTGGATGGTTCATGTCTGTTAATGCAGAATAATTAAGTGAAATGAGACAATACAGGTATTTCACATACAGACAAATTGAGGCCAGCTTCTCACTTGCCGTGTTTCTAAAAATAAAGTTTATAGCAATTTCTTGTTGCTACTCTGAGCTAAAAATTTCACTTATTGTAATGATAGATCATTGGTGTAATCAAGAATAGTTTTCCCTAAGTTGACTGGAAAAACTATTTATTTCCACACTGGTTTTTTTTTCCTGTAGCCTGTTTGGGAATATTAAAAGCTTGTAGGTTTTTTTTGGTTTTTTTCAACTGAGATTTTCTTGGCTTCTGTTTTGCCTGAAAAAGTTACCTCAAAACTGCCTTTGCTAATTCAAAATACTATTTTATACATCTCTGTATTACTGTGTGCAGTGGTACTTCATTAGCTGTTTACAATTTTTAGTTCTAAGTGTGAAAATTTTCACATCACGCAATGAATGCCAAGTATTGACCTCAGTCTAATAAATGTTCCTCTGTATTTCAGAGGTGAGGAGTTGCTTTTCAAACATGTTTGACTTTACCAAATGTGGAAGCTCCAGGAAACACAGAGCTTTCTTTTGTCCCTTTCATTTTTCATTTCCAACTGCAATATTAGTTTGTTTAATTTGACAAGTTCTGATGACCCTAATGCGAGGCTGAAAGGCTGAATGATGATTTTTGTCCTTTTGGAAGAGAAATATGCCAGAGACAAGCTGTCCTCTCCGGCAATCTTATTAGGGAGATTGAGAAATGAATGGAGCTATTAGAAAACCCAGTTAGAACGTAGATGTGAGGAATTATGGCTCTGCCCACGGGGGCGAAAAGCAATGACTCCATTTAGATTTGCAGAATTATGGTTGCCAGAAATGTCGCCGAGGAGTAAAGAAGTTTCCATCTTCATCGTTCATCCCATAATTGGCTGAGCCACTGTCAAGGTTCACAAGGCTCCTGATGTTGTCGTCATTAGTCTCGAACTTCCAAGACAGAGATAAGATTTCTGCTGTGACATATAATCAAAAAGATATTACTTTTTACAGATAAATAGTTCGTTCTGTTCTCTGATCTGGATCTAATAAACTAAGATCAAAAGAAAGCCAGTTTTTGCTGTGTTAGGAAATGCTGCTTTCGGAACAGGAGTCAAAGTCCATTCCATTTCTTCAGTACTGCAATTCTGCAAAGTGGACCTCAGCAAAGACTATCAGTTGTTCTTATTTCATTATTATGTTTTGGAATTGTTGATTTCTGATAAAAGAACTATTCAGTTGCTGTCCAAAAATTCAGCACAGTTTGTTTCTACAGTGCTGTGACTTCCTGAAAAAGTCCTTATGCATTTATATATATATATAAATAATATTCATTAATTGCAAGTATTCATTGTAATTGAATGAAATAGACAAATAAATAGATGAAAAGGCTTGAATAGACATTAAATGCCAATATATTTTTGATTGTTCTACAGCCTGACAGGATTACACAGTGGGAGATTTTTTTCTCTCAGCTGCACCCACACCCATATTTGCACGCAAATTCCACCTTTCTGATTTTTCTCATGCATCTGCTGCATTTTCATTGTAAAACACTCATAGAGGTGTAGTTAACAAATTAATACTTTGCCAAAAGTTTTGGCTGGGGCTGAATCATCTGTGTTATCCAGTTTTATGCTTTGTTTTAGCTTCCACTATTGCACTGCAATAGTTTTCTGGGATCTCTGCTTTGTGCTATAAATGAAAGTGAGGTCATGCACCTCATGTTTTTAGTGTTGCTCTGGGCTGCTGCCACATTATTTGCAAGTTTCTGGACTATAAAAGAGATGTAGAGCATGAGGCAGGAAACAGTGATTTCAAAAGCACATGAGTTTAAGTACAATTTGAGCCTTCATTGTTTTTATTCAGAAAGAATCAATTATCTCAGTTAATACTGCGTCACTTGTTTATCTTTTGTACCTTATGTTGAAAACCTCTTTTAGCTTCTGTTTAGCGGTGGCTTATTTGATTCTGATTCCATTTTTTCCTTCTGCTCTGATTGTCTGTTTCTGTTGTCACTTACAAGGCCTGTTAATACAGATCAGCATCATAATTAATGGGTAAATGATAAGGCCTAATTTTATTCTGAGCCCACAGGGCCTGAATTACAGAATATTTGAAGAATGGTAAAAAATTGCCCATTTTTCAAATACGATTTTGTTGATTACTGAAAGAAAACATTAGTGAGACCAACAATAGAAATTTTTATATTTCATTATAAAGTTTGAAATAATCTTTGTAGTTAGTCTCTCTGCAACACTAGATTTTAAATTCCATTGCGTGCTCCATCCTCTCTTCCTATTACTTTATTTTTTCTGTCTAACTTAACTCCTGCTGTAACCTAATTAGAATTTCTTTTGTACAAGCCAGGGATGGTTAAACTCTCAGAAAAAATATTTTAATATTTAATATATTTTAAATTTTGAATTGCTTTTTAAATTTATTTTGTTTCACACAATGAGTTTCAATTCTGTTTTGTATTTGGCTTTGGATCAGTGTCCCAGGATGCTCTCATGGACAGAGTAAAGCATTTTGAATGGTGCGTTGCCACAATAAGGAAGGGAAGGACAACTTCAGGCCAACTCTGATGGGTGAGAATACTCCAGCTTGTTTTGAGATGTTGAATAGATTTTAGCAGCAAAATTTATGGAATTCATACAACTGCTGTTGAATGTGTTGGTTTAGAAGGGCAGGATGGCAATTAAACTTAGATGATTGTTGATTATAATAGAGAGTTAAGTTGTTATAGCAACTGAAGCTCTCATCTTACCACTGTGCGCAGAAAAGCACATACTAAAGAAAATAAAGGGAAAAAAGACTGATTTTTTCCTTTTTACCAATAGTCTGCAATCACAATTAACATAATTGATATTCAGAATTCTTCCTTGCGCAGTTTCTAGTACTAAATATTACTATGCAAACACAACTAATTCTGCAATCAACAGACTTAAATCACTGAAAAAATTATTTTTTTTAGTTAATATTGGATTTAGTTCTTTGTCATCTTAACCATTTAAGTAAAAAATATGTAATTCATTCCTTTTATAATTTATTCGGCTTTGTTATTTTTCCTTCCTTTTCACAAGTTAAGGAGGTGTAATGTTGTTCTCTGTCATACTGTTGTTAAAACTGTACATTCTGCTGATTGTAAACCATAGCAGTGCAATTAGTCAACAGCAGTTAATTGAAAAATTGAGGCCGTAATATTTTCTGTGTGCTCAATATATTGGATTAAATTAAAAGGTATTAAGAATGCAAGTCTAAGAATTCTATTCCAATTTATGCCAGGTGATCCCTCGGACTGCTATGCTGATGCTTTTCATCAATTTAAGGGTGTTTAGGGAAGGGTTTCAGAGACTATCTCAATCAGCTGGCAACACTTTGAATGTTCTGTGTGTGTGACACAACTGACAGTGAGGAAATCGTGGGTTTATTTCCTGTTCTGAGCCTGGTCTGACACACCAAGTTAAAGACGATTTGCCATCCAAGGAAATCTTGCATCCTGCAATACATGTGTGTCCTGGTTGGGTTTTTTTTGGTAATTTTGGCCCTGCAGAAGGCAGAACTCTGCTCCTGGGTTGTCTCTGATTTATTGCCAGTTCCTTTGACCTGTCCAGGGTTAAAAGAATACGGTTCCTTGTGGAATAGGCAGCAAGGTTTTAATAATATTTTCATAGTGACATTTCTGAAGGACTTCTTTCCCTGAATGAGTGACACTATAGAATAGCAGGATTTTTCTTCGAAGTTGGTCACCAGAAATGTGAATACTGGAGTCTGTTAGGCACAGGAAATTAAGTTTGCACTTCTGCCTCCATTTAGTTAAAAGCACAGGCACTCTTGTGCTTCATTTTACATCAGCTGCAAAAAAAAAAGTGTTGTTTTTAAACTGAGAGGTCAAGAGAAGTTAGTTTTGTGTGAACAAAATGAAGAGCACTGAGAGTTTCGATTTTCTCAGTAACTCACAATTATTTGTTTTGAATATCTTTACCATTTCTTAAGAGAACAATTTTAGGCTAGATAGAGCTGTTGAGAACTGCAATGTCAACTAATAGTTTTAATTACTTGCTCATGATCCTTTCAAAGGCAGTTTGAAAGAAAATGAACACATGCTCTCCATTAAAACAGATGAGATTTAAATGTCTCCCAATAATGCCCAATTTCAAGTTGTAGAAATTTAGAGTTTACGTGAAGCAGGCGAAAGGCCTGTTTTGTGGAATCAGCTCAGGGAAAGGTAGGCTGGGATATTTAGAATACCTGGCAGCAGAAAAGTAGTTAAGTCTGACCATTAGAAACCCTTATCATTAGAGTTTGATATTTAGCTATAAAAATTTGCTCCAGGCTAAAAATTAGACTCAGCAATTCCCGACGTATGAGGCTCTAAATTACTTTTAAGATGTACACAAAAAGCAAGTTTGCTTACACATCCATTACATCTACATCAATAGTTCTCTTTTAGCTCAATATTTTATGTGCTACAAACTAAGTGCTCTGAAAGTAGATAGAGATTGTTTCTGGTCACTAGGTTAGAGCCTATTTTTCTATCTGCCCCATGGTGGTTTCAGGTCTTTTATGGAGCCTTTAAATTACATCCATGCAAAGTTAAAGTGTTTTATTTCCTCAGATTTAACTCTATGGTTTTCATTTTTAATAACTTTCATTTTCTTGAAGTATGATATCCTCATTCAGGGCCATCTGCTTCTGTTTCCGCTCCTTTAAAGAGAACTTTTCTGGTTTTTGGGCAGCCTGCCTTCAGCTGACCAGAGGGTGAAATAATACAATTGTCCTGGGCTGAGCGGATCCCTGGCCAAGTCCCTCTGCAGTGCAGGTGTGTCTCTGCAGCAGGTGCAGCTTTGTTCAGCTCCATGTGCATCATCTGTTTGCAGCCGTAACAGAATTTTGGAAGGAATCTCTCCCAAACACAATGTTGTTTAATCTCAGAGGTGGGACTGAGGTGTAATGCATGGAACAATTTGGAGCCATACAAGCCTGTAGGAAAACAGTTTCTGCGTTTCAGAGGATTTTGATGTTTCACAGTAAACGTGATTTGATGGAAGGCAAATTGTGGAAATTCCCTGGGCAAGAAAGTTCCACACTGGCTGCTGGAGGACTGCAGAACTGGGAAATACAGGATCTTGTCAGGCTGCCAGTCTGGCTGTTAATGAGCCAGGGTTGGCGCCTTGCAGGGAGCCACGCAGGTCTCGTTGGCTTCTGAGCCAGCAGCCCATGAGCAGGGATCCCTCTGGCACTGGCTGCTACCTCGTTCCTGCTTTTTCTCAGAGCTATAAGTTTTATGTATTATTTAAATTTAGTAGAGAGAGAGGTATAGGTTCAAACTAAATGAAACCTACTTTGTCTTTGAAGTACAGATTAGGCAGGGCAAGTTGTGCTGGCCATCAATCGTGATCTCTGAAAACAACATAAATTCAGAACTAATTATTGAACAGGCACATTAATGGCACATTTTTTTCCTTCAGCACCAATAATTTTGAAAATTATTTAAAGGTATTTTTCATATTAAGATTCTCTGCAGAGGATTAAGTGCATAAATAGTTCATATAATTGGTTCTCAAATCAGATGCTTGGAACACGTGTAAAGCTGACCACGACTTCTTTACGAGGCTGAGAACTTTACTCTCACTCAACCTACTTGTAACAGGCTATAGCTTCTCTGTCTTGGAGTGTTTCCAAAATATTTGTAATTGAAATCATGAATACTTTACTTTTGTTCTGATAACATACTCTGCAAAAGTCAGTCTATGGCTGTGTACCATTGGCAAGACATCCACGAACATCAAAAGGAGTTAGTTGGGTTCCAGAGTGCAAATCAAAGGAATTAGGATAATTAAAACAGCATCTCTTAAAAACCTTTTTCTGATATTTATTATCTTATCTATCGTATGTTAAAGATCCCTCTTTGTGCGATGTCAGACATGAACTTCCTGTTAACCACAATTAGTCTAACAGCCCGCTGCACCTGCCATGACTTGTTAACAGGTAATGAAATGGTCACTGGCAGAGTCCAGCACAGGAGCTGCAGAACCTGAGTTCATAATTGCATCTTGACTGCTTAATTGTGCACCCCTCAGTAGGTCAGGAATCCTTTAAGCATCTGGTTAAGAAGTTCTTTCCTTCAAAAAGTACTTAAGCACGTGTGTAACTGCTGACCGAGTGGGGAGGTAAATGGTCTCTTGTATCAGGCTTTCTCTGACCTCAGTATTCTGTCATAGAAACATAATTAAAAAAGCCTGTGGTGAAAGTGAAATGGTTCAAGTAACACAAAAGGAATCCAAAGCCTTATCTTACTATGTTGGCCCTGCTCTCCAATCTCACTGCATTGTGGGTGAACAACACTCTCGCTCCATAGACTACCAGAAGTTACCAGTTCAAAGTGGTATTTCTAATAAAGGTTTAGGGATAAAACAGAACATTAAAATTTAAAAATCCAGTATTAGAGTACTTCGGTTTTATTCAGTCATGCTTGGCTTCTTTTACACACCAAGAAAATGATTGCAAGCGAGATATCAGGACAGTTTTCTTTATCTCATTTAATTATTGCTTGATTAATATTTCATGCAGGGTTTGCAGAAGGATATTTTTTTTCTTAAGGCAATAAAAACTAATTTGGGATAATATAGGTGTTTTATCTCTCACCAATCAGTAAAATATAATCCTCCTAGGTAGTGGGTGATTCTGCCCTCCATTGTACCAGCACCTGTCTTTACATCTAATATCTACATTGACCAGAGCAGAAATGACTGCCTGCACCCTGCAATTCATAATCCACTCTGCCCAACTCCTCATCAATTATTTTTGCTGCAAACTGTAGTGCCACTGATAGGTATTTTATCTTGGTGCTGCATTCCCAGTGCCTGCGGACTGTTGCTTTGAAGAGCCTTAAAAGCTTCGCTATTTAACAGCACTACCCCGTGCATCTGCTCTCAGATTTGTTCCAAGTTGCTCACATTCTGTTTTTAACAATACACTTTCATACACAGGGAGTAAACACATTTTATTTAGTACCAATTTATTTCGAAGAGAGCCGTTCTTAACTTCTTGGTGAGACGGTGTCAAAATGTAGGATTTGGTAAAAAAAACTTGTGCACAATGTGAAGTAATATTTTTCCTTTAAATTACTGTGGTAGAATTTTCTGTAATTAAAATGTAAACTAAATGCCATGCACTTTAAAGAGGACACTGTGACTATTTTTCATATTAGTAACTTTGTCACAGAATGGTTTCTTTTTGAAATCCTTACTTAGTGAGAGCTTCCCACCAAGGAAGTGAAAGCACGCCAGTGGATGATCACGACCCATATTATAAACATTTGATCAGCCCATTTTCACAAGAGAAGCTTCCTTAGCAAGTTGCAATAAATTATGTCTGTGTGGTGACCTATAAATATGTTAAAGTCAATGTAAAAATACCTTTCAGGGGAAAAAAATAGATGTGAGAATAATAAATCCTTTTACCAATGATTGTGAGGTATTGGTTAAATCTCTGATATTTCTTCATAAAGTTTTTTTGAGACACTTGTCTGTGTTTTTCTCTTTAAATGTGTTAAATTATCTGTGTCTGTCTAGAGTCATGAATCTTTTGCATGTTTCTGAATGGGAAGCAGAATTTTCAGGGATTGTGCTGATCCGAATCCTCTTCCTTAGATTTGTTCAGGTTAATCCAGAATGCTCTTTTCAGTGCTGGATCTCCATCCACTGGGCTGGATGAAGGGAATGGAACAGGCTTTGGCTGCTTCCTTGTTTCTCTTGTTTTACAGAGAACTAGAAAATCAAGGAGCATTACGAGCTCTCTCTTGCCACCAATATATTGTGCTTGGCCACAGCTAATTTAACATCTAATTTAATGTTGTATAGAAACCGGGCAAACAAACCTCTTTGACATTAAAGCCTTTGTGTCTCTCCTTGGTTTTTATAGTGGAAACTAAAAATTTTGAGGTTGTTTTTTTTTTTATGACAAGCCTAATTCCTTTAATTCGGGACAAAGTTCTTTGTGTTTTTCATGTCTGTGTCCATGCTACACTTCTGAGTGTGAGTTTCTTAACACTTGTATACTTTAGAAAGTTTCCTTAAAAATAAATTTTGAACACGAATGGTAGGTCAGTTTATGAACTTTGGAGATTTGTGTCTATTCTGGAAGGTTCAACATTTGGCTGTTAAGTGTTGGTGAGAGTGCAGCGGCTGTGTGATGCTATCCAGGTCTGTGTTCCTCTCACAGAGGCTGCGTTATGGACTGTGAGGATGTGCAGTCAGGTGCTTCTGCAGAAATCCCACCTTCTTTTTTGGGAAGTGAAACCTTTAGCAGCCTTTGCATCTAAAGACAGTGTTAGCTTTTTTTTCCTTTCTTTTCCATATGCTTGCCAGAGCTTTTTGTATTCTAGCATCTGTCTTGTGATCGTACCATGTTGTTTGTGCTTCAGACAGGGAGCTGACTTTAGTCAAGGTTGCAGACTAAATCTGGCACTTGGCAGTAACCTCACGCTTTGTTCCACACCCAGCTCTGCTGAAGCCTCCAGGAATCCTGTGGGTGCTGACCAGTGCAGCTGAAGTGGTGTCATGAAGGCCACTTTTCTATCCAGGGATGTGTCAGCTGTTCCAAACACTTGACCAATCTGTTTTCTGGTTTGTGTGAGTTTGGTAATGGAATAAACTGAAAGGAAAGAGATCTTTAGGAGATATGAACCATTCTCTTGATTATGTAGGTCAGTTCTTTGTAGATGCAGTATGAGCTGTAGCTTCAGTATCAGATGGAGCTTCTTTTATCCCTAAACAGCACATGATAAAACCGTGGCATCCCACCTTTTTTCTTTTTATGGCACTGGGAACATTTGCAGGGCTGCAAACCTGCGCTGGGGCCGTTTTATCTATTTTATCTTTCAGATGTCGTTATCTCATCAGATACGTGCTGTAATGCATAGCTGGCTTTGACTAGGTTTTCTTGAAGTTGTTTTTTTTTTTGACTAAGTTCTTGATTGGAACTAAATCTGGGATCAGCACAAAATTTGATGGATTTAAAATATGAATATCATAGAAGTTAGGTCAGAAAAATGTGTAGTGGGAGAGGGATAAGGACAGGAACTGTAAGATAAATGATGCAAAGATGGAAAATAACTGCTCAAACAAAATGGAGTTTGGAAGCCAGAACACAGACCAATGGATGAAGGAGAAAGGCTATTTATTTATTTACTATAATAGGAAATTTAAAAAGTTGGTGGTGTTATAGCAAAGAAATAATCTTTATGCAAAAATCTTGATACGAAAAAGTACTGAAATAAGTCACTGGTAGAGGACTGCAGATTTTTGTTGGCCTAAATATCCCAGAGCTTGTACCATTTCCAGCAAACTGTCAGCTTGTGTGGCTTTGCTAATTACCAGCCAAAGAGGTGCAGGGAGGACCTGAGTGAGCATACAACAAATAATCTGTACTGAATATCAAGTTCTCCCTTGGTTGAAACCATGTTTGGTTTTGTCTGGAGAGGTGTCTGCACTCCTCTCTCCACTCTCCTTTCCTGGTGAGCACAGCAGCAGCTCTTGCACGACCAGCAGCAGAACCGAGAGGTCAAAATAGCAGCTTTAGATTTAGTTATTTATTTATAATGCCAACTTACCAGTGCTGTATCACTTTCTGTGGATCAAATGAGTGAGCTTCACATGCGCTCGTTTTTTGGGAGGGTGAATCTCGAGTTATAGGTGTTTGCAGGTAATTTCAAGCACCTTAATATTTTCACCATGGAAAAATTAAACCACAGTAGTAATTTTTAGGGACTACAAGCACATCAATTCCATATTAATACACCAACATAATTACTTTGTCCTGCTCCTTTCTTTGTGAGCCATTGGTAGGTGGTAAGTAATCTCTTTTTAAGCTAATTTCCTCTCAATATGTCAGAGGAATTATTTGAAATAATTATGAAAAAGACATAGAATATAAATGTCAGAATAGATGTAGATGGGAAAATATTACTACAGAGGGGTTTTGTAATATGTTGGAAATGTCATTTATGGTTCTGTTTTAATGAATGGGTAATTAGTTGGCTGATCAGCTCACTTCTTAATGGAATCTTAGTGGATTAACTACATGCCTCATTCATACTATCCTACAGAATTTGTCTGCCTTTTTATGCTGAATATCCTTTTTCAGGGTGCCAATATGAAAAGGAGAGACTCTTCTAATGTAGTGAATTTTGGCTTTTTTCGCCTGTTGAACGAATGTAGGGTCGTCTTAAAAAATGCTTAAAATACCTGTGGAGGTGCTGTTCCTATACTTGCAACCCGTGTTGGTTTGGATACCAGTTCTCACACCTGCATTTTCTGCATGGGTTTGTTTTTGTTTGATTACATTTTTACCTTTATTTTTATTTTATTAGATTTTATTTTCCCTTTATTTTCATGGCTTCATTAATGTAAATGTTGATTTCAAAGTCTCTATAGTTCGAATCCTATAAAGCTTTAAAAATCTCAAATACAGACGTTGAATGTTCCCTAAAAGTAACAAAAACAGCTCTTTGCTTCTCCTTTTATGCGAACATGTTCCTGTAGAATATTTGTTTGTTTCCATAAAAGCTATTAACACGTAAAATCTCCTTTTTGCCTTTCTTAGTGTGCATCGGGTCTTTATTATATAAACACAACTTATACTTATTGTTATGTGTTTTCCAAAACTTTTTTTTCTAGTTGGGCAGAAGTTTGCTAAAACATTTTTAAAAAAAACTATAAAACCTGTTTAGTATTCAGCTCTGCTGTTTGCCCTAAAGCTATAATTTTCATATAATCTGCTTGTGAAAAACCCCCTTGTCTGAGGTACTGCACTTCTTGGTTGTTCTACTTTGATGTCTGTGTGTTGTGGGGTGTCCTGGCATGTTTCTAAAACACAGGTAAGAGGAATTTTGATATACAGCAATGAATAAAGACAATTTACCCTGGTTCTGAAGCAGGAGTTAACCAGCTCCTGAAATCCATCTTGACAGACCAGAATCTGCGTGTTCAGAGAGAGGGAAGAACAAATACCTCAGCTTTTCTCATTTGGTGATAATTTTCCCCATCACAATTTCAAGGAGT
The DNA here is from genome assembly GCA_013397725.1 of Rhagologus leucostigma. Lineage (NCBI taxonomy): Eukaryota > Metazoa > Chordata > Aves > Passeriformes > Rhagologus > Rhagologus leucostigma. The sequence continues at coordinate 2,100,881 of VZTD01000230.1, read as the reverse complement.
CCTGGTACAGTTATGAGGAAAAAGAGTGTCAATCTTATGAGGTGTGCTTTAGTGTGAATAAACATATGTCTGTTAGTTTTGCTGAAAAGAATTCTCCTAATTTTCTGAGTTAGATAACCCCGTGAGTTACATTATACCTTTCAATAGTTTTAGAAAAAAAACCCGAGGTTTCAGCTAAAAGAACTTGGATTAATAATTTGTTTTCATTTTCTTTTATTTACTGTCTAGCAAAGTGTTATTTGCAGTGAAATTCGGCATCTCAGCTGAACCATTATATTCAGCTGTAATTAGAATAAACTGTCGGCATGAATTGCTGTACACTGGGTTTGGAGACAGCCATTTCTTACCAAAGCACAGACAGCAATTTGCTGTCTAACTTTGTACATTTGCAAAACACACTTAGTGTAAAATTAATTAGGTCATTAGAAAGCTATTATCTTGTCTCAAAGGGACTGATTTTAAAAGTAAGCGTGTTTTCTGTAAAAGGTGACATCTTTACATTCAAACCCAGTTGTGATTTCATTCTTCAGGTTTTCTTCTTGCTGTCCTTCATCAAAACAGAGAGGCATAAAAGAGGTTGGAAGTAACTCAGTATTGAGGTAATACTGAAAAAAAGCAATTCTTTAAATGCCAAATTTATTGTTTGTTGGTATTAGTGTCCAATCCTGGAAATATAGTTTTTTTCCTTCATTTTAAGAGTTGTTGACAAACATGCTGGAATTTAAATTAGTTGTTCAGTGTTCAGAACAAGTTTAGAAATCAGGCTAATAAGGAAGTTATGTCTGTGCACTACACAAGGAAGGGTTCTGGTCTTTTACAAATTAAACTGAACACTCCTGGTTGCAGATGAGTTGCAGGTCTAACCTAAAGCTTTGGTTATCTCCACAGTCGTGTCTCCACTCTGAAGAGAGCGACCCTTGGTGAGCGTCATACATTAAATTCGTGGATGATTTCCAACACGTTTGAGCATTATCCTTAGCACATGATCTGTAGTGAAACTGGGCAGAAGACAAAGCAAATCTGAGAAGTTCAGTGGTCTGTTCTTAAATATATTTTGTCTCGTGTGCTGTGTCCCAGCATTTGTTATGCCCTTTCTGTACAGCTGAATTGCCTGCAGACAAATTGGTCAGTTTATGCCTTACACCAAGACTGACATTTTTATGGTGCCCGGAAGACACAGTTTTAAAATTCTACTATTTGAAAAATTGTCCTGATATCTGAGGGGAACAATCCACGGTTCTGTGAAAAAGGAAGGCCATGGTGTGCCACCAAGGAAGGAATAGATCACCTGTACAAAAGGAGTTAGTCTGAGGTCCTCTCAGCTGCTTAAGAGATTTGGGCTCCTTGGTTCCATCTATTCCGATAGAAACACATGCTCTCAGATGGGGATATGCATTAAAGCCTCGACCAGCAATTTGAGATCAGTCTCTGAGTGAATACTGACTTTAATTCACAGACAAGCAGCTGCTTCAGAATGCAGCTCCTGTTTTTCTTTCTGAGTAGTTGTAAAGGGCTGCTGTTCATTTTCCTTCTGTAGCTGATTTTGAGCTACAGAAGCTTACTCCTCCCACCTCCCAGTCATGATCTGACTTTTAAAAATTCATAATTAATCCAATCTTGAATATTTTCAAGCTCCTGCTGGCTAGTAATGATGAAGCAGAAGTAACTCTTTGTCTTTTGGGTAAATTCTCTGATGGGAGCATCTTCCAGCTCTGCCATTGCCAGTCCTTGCTTTCAGGCCCAGATGAGGGTGTATCTTCTGTTCCCATGAGCTTGTTCTTGTATTCACAGCTTTTGGTGAATCTTTTGCTGACTGATTCCTCCAAATACATCCCTTCAGTCTGTCTCAGTGGTTTCTTTGGTGTCTCCCTCATTCTGTCTCATTCCAAAACAGATTATCTGTAAGGAAACTGTCCATAATGAACACGTTTTCCATACAGGCTTTTGTTTTCCATGCTCTGCGATGCTTTTCTCTCCACCCCTCAAAGCAGGGAAATCAGTGTAGACCCTTCTTCTCCACAGACTTGCTGTAGGCTATTTAACCAATTTCACTTCTCAACCAGAATTTTCCTCCAGTGCATTTCTCTGTGCTTTCTTTAAAGCCTCCTGCCTAGTTTTCCCTCTCTTTTGGAGGCTTCCCTGCTGGGACTCTGAATGCTGCTGATCATGAAGGCAGGATTCAATTCAGAAAAACACAGCAAGCATAATTTATCCTTCAGCTTCCAGCCCCTGTGTTGGTGTCAGGATTTTGTTTCTGCTTTCGGTGACTGCACAAGCTTTCCGCAAGGATTGTTTGGGCTGTCTTTAAAATGTGGGAAATTCTCCTTTCACCTTTTATATTCTAAGCTTTTAGCACAGAATCCTAATAGACAAACTCAGTAGCACTGGGGGAAGAATTATTTTACAATCAGACTACAATATGTTAAGAGACTGTATCAGATAAAGGAGAAAAAAAGCCATACTTCATGTACTGACCTCTGTTCTGAGCCAATAAAATAGAAGAACAAGCAAAAAACATTGGGTTTTAGTAAGAATTGTCCTGAAGGGCATGCTTCAAGCACTGGTCCAACGAATATTGCTTTTCTGATTGCGAATGACGTAGAATTACAAGCACAAGGCGTCTTCCTTTTTGAGTAAACAGACTAGAAGGTTTTTTAGAGCAACCTGGAGAAAGTTGGGTTAAAGACATCTTAGTCCTGAGACATTCATTACATTTATCTCATTAGACACCTGTATTTTAATATTCTTGGTCTGAGATTTCATTGTGTGCTCAAATACTGAAATACTAAACTCTGGTGCGTGTGCAAATGCCTCGTATTGAGAAAGTGCATATTATTGATATAATCAACATTTGGGCTCCTTCTGAGCTTTCTCGGGGTAAGATGCAGCAGACTGACAGTGCTTTTACAATCCTGCAGTGTAAGTTTATTTGACCGTGATATTCATCTGATACATCACAAGCTAAAATATCATTTCTGCAGAATACTCAGAATACAGTTAATTAGCAAAGTGCTGACCAGGCACAAACCCAGATCTCTCTCAAATGTGGAGATGACAGAAGGCTGATCCTGCAAGTTTGCTGTGTTTTTAATTGTCTGCTTTGTGGCAAGCTTGCCCAGTAGATGCATGCACACAGTGCAGGTTATCAGAAGGAATTCTAATACCTCCTCAAAAAAATCTGGGCTGAACTTGAGTTTGGTTGCACAGACAACTTTTGTACATCCAGTGTGAGCTGATCTTGTTGGGTTTTTTCGGTTGTTTCATTATTTTTTTCTTAAGGTAACCTTGGTAAAAGGCCTCAAACAGCTGAACGGATTCAGCTAATCTTGGGAAGGCAGAAGAACATTGCAATTTTGCTTTGTCCTTTGAAAAAACCCACAGATTTTGCTGACAGGCTTCTGCTCCCAGCTTGCAGTAATTGGTGGCAAACACAAAGCTAATTCCTTATTAGACAGTGTTTTCAGGGGGTTAATGGGCCAGCTGTTGAATACGAAATAGTGGTCAATAAGGTGGCTCTTAGGAGAATCAAGATCTGTAATTCACATTCTCCAACGCTGCATTTTGGTTCATGTCTCTTATCTCTGTTCTGCTTTTTGTGGATTCATTTTATGTAACGTGATGCACTGCCAAAGGCTGCCAGTAGTGGGTTGACATAGAATGGTCAGTGATATCCAAGTTCTTTGTGTCCATTTATCTCTGGAGCTGTAGGAACTTACAGGGTAGAAGAATTTGTAGCAGGACGAGACCTGAGAAACCTGAGTTATTTACAACAGTGGAATGGATGTTTTCCTTTTAGAAGAAGAATAAGAGAAAATGAAAACACTTTTATCAAAGTGTTCTAGCTGCAATAAAAGAAATTTTCACCCTTTTTGCCACAGAGGAGAGCAGATGAAAATAAAAATGCAGAGTTCATTTGTTGTTTCTTATTCTGATTTCATCCCAATTGGTTTTTCTCGTTTACTGACAGCTTCATTTTCAAATTAGGATAATAGCATCATATTCTTTCTTGAATTGTGTATATTTAATTCTGTTTGTCTTGGGGGCTTTGTGTTAGCATAAAGAAATCCAGCTGAAATGGAGTTTTCTCAAACATCATCAAGGGCAAGCTTTGAAATCTGAAACTTATGTGTTCTTATGATTCCTCTCACCCCTACTTACATCCTTACTTCGTTCAAAAACAGCACTAAAAATAGTAAGAACAAGAAAGCGCAGCACAGCAAGGCTCTGAAGAGTTTGGATCTTGAGTAGAGCTTGAGTTTTATATCTGCAGACAGATTTTTAAATTAGAACCAACTCCTTTTAACTTTGTGGGACATCTGAAGCCAGATATGCAGAATGGAGATAGCTCCATGTACCAAACCCTTTAGACTGTGCACTGCCATCTGTTTATTGTTTCATTTCTGGTGGTTGATGCAGCTGTGTGATAGAAATTGGTTTATTTTTGAATAGCCATGCTAACAAATTAAAAACATAACAAACATGTTGCAAGGGCACTGACCTTTCCAAAGGAAGAGCCGGAGCACAAGGAAGATTGACTTTATTACAGTCTATTACTTGTTTTCACAGCCAGTCCCAAGGGTGGAATATCAGATATGTCAGAACTGCAGAGCAGCTGACAAGGCATTAGGAAGATAAACCCCATTTCATCAGAAAAATTATATATCTGGTAGCAAGGCCATGTGCATGAACTGTAGCTTCACTGTTCTCAACGAGTTAAGTTGATTTAAGAAAAATTTTGTTTATTTCTTGTTGCGTGATAAATATTTCCAACCACTGGCTGGAAGGCTAAAGTTGGGGTGAATTGTCATTTTAAAGGGAGTGCACTGTGACAGAATGATTCTGGAGAGCTTCCCAGCTGACTTCCCTACAGGTTACTATTGTCAGCTGCCAGACCTCAGGCTACTTTTCACACTTTTATCCTCATGACTTTTTTCCTTTTCTTTTTTTACCAGTACAATGTGCAGATTTAAGCTTTTTTTCTAATTTTATTTTTTTATGAGCATTTCCCCTTAGTGCATTTGCTGAGTGGAAAAGGGATGAAGGTGTTTAAGAGCTCTCTTGAGGCTATCTAATGTAACCCTTAAATATGCGAGTTTGAAGTTTGTGATAATTTGGATTCAGCTCTGTCAACTTGACTTAAAATTAGTGCTCATACTGTTTTCTGTTGGAAAATACTGTATTCTAGGTCAATAGGAAGTTAACTGTGATGTTCTTTTTCCTGACATCCTGCTGAATCGTTCGTCGTGTGTCCTGCTATGGATGTGTGATTAGCACTTACAAGAACAGTTTTGTGCCTCACATTTCAATAGTCCTTTTTTTCTGAATCCTATTTCTAATGAAGTCTGGGAGAAATTATTAAGTAGCTGAGGCATACATGGATTTTGAGCTTCACTAGCATCAGTATCTTGTATTTCCATATGGAAATTGCTTTCCAGAACTCCAGCTGAGCCATGGGGTTGCCCTTTCTAGTTCCATGTGCTTTTTTAAGTGAGGCAAAAGCCTGGTTTTTGTTTCAACAATTTATTTTGGGTAGCTGGGATGGAGAAGAGATGATGCAGATACAAAACGCTTGAAGACACTTGATAATGAGGGAACTGTAAGAATATTCTTGGTGGCTCATTGTTGATGCTCTTTGCTCTGTGGGTCTGTGGGACAGAGCCCTCTGAGAAGCTGGGGATCCAAGAAGATGATGGCACTCTGGAAAGTGCCATGCCTATTGAGCAAATTAATATCTGGAATTTTGCCTGCTGAATCAGTTACTAGAAGTCATCAGGATGTCTATTTTGTATGATCAAAGTGGATGAGGAGATTCCAAATACTGGAACAAAACAACAAAAAGAAGTCTGCATTTTGTTTACCTTCCCGAAATGATCAGTGCTTTCAGAATGTAGGGTTCACTTGCAATGCTCTTATGAATATTAATGCACTTGAAATGTCTAAAAAAATATTTAGGGCAAGAAAAATTCCACAAGGATCAGTTTATTCATCATTTCCTGACTCCATGGTATAATTATGGCGACTGACTCTTTACTAAACAAAATTCAATGAGCTTAAATTTGGTCAAATTAAGTTCATTGAAAAGTTTATCTGCTTGTCCTTGTAATTCTTTTATTCAAGTTCAAGGCAGTTTCAGAAGGACAGCTTGTGAAGCCATGCTAGAGTCGAAAACACTTCATGGGAAATGTACTGTTTGCTATTCATTTAATCTTTCAAAGTATCAAAAATATGTTTCCTTAAAATGTGACACATCCAAAGCTTAGCATTTTTTGCTAAATGTTTTGCGGTCTGTGTAAGGAATCGTTACAGAAGATATACGAACCCACCAACAATGCAACTGGAATGATGAATCATAAAAAATCATGAGAGAACCTCGACCTTAAATTTCGTGAGGAAAGAATCCCACAGACCTACCTGAGCCACTTGTGTTGCAGAGAAGAAGCTTGTAGTCAAAAACTACTTGTAGTCAGGTTTTTTGAAGTCATTTGAGGATAAAAAGTAAAAATTGTGTATCAGAGTTTCCTGGTGGAAGTGAGAAAAGGTGAAATCTGACAGAAAATATGAGGATAAACCTATGAAAGGTGAAAGACTGAAATGAGCCAAGAATAGCATTTTTCTTTATTCATCCTGGTGTTCTCCTCCAAAAAAAATGAAAAGATTGACTCTGAAGTCACAGAAAATGTGACTGATCTGATCTTGTAACAACTGCACAATGATAGATAATCCAGAGATCAGGGGTCCAGGATAACCAAACAAAACACACATTACCTGGCACAGGAGAACTCTTGGCTTTTGAGTCAGTGGTAAATATTGTTTCAAGTGAAAGCACAGTTCAGGCAAAGATGAGGGTTATAAACCTCCGTTTGAGGAATGTTGTTGTTATTGTGTATTATTGTCAAGAAAAGCATGACTTGAACAGAGACAAGACAGCTTGATTTAACTTCATATAAACTTCTTAGTGTATTGCATTCGTTAGTCTTGGATGTTATCTCTAAAAATAGCACTTGAAAGTGCCTATCAATTAGATTTTATGACATGAAAATGTCATTTCTGAAAGAGTCAGATATTGTACGAGATATGACAGTGCCCAGAGACCAAATTGGGAGCAAAATATTTCTGTCTTTCCCTGAGGCGTCGGTTGAACTCTAACTTTGGATATAGGTTATGAAGACTTAATAGCTGGTTGATTTTGGGTTGTGGTGTGGTTTGGTCTGCTTTTTTGATTGATTCCAAGGTCCTTAAAATACCATTCAAAAACTGTCTCCAATTTCAGCTGCCTGTTTTTGTACAACAGGTTAAATTCAAGAATGACAGAGATTTACTCTAATCCTGCTTGATTTACAATGTGTGTAGTTTATAATGTGGTGGAAAGGATAGGAAAGATGTTCTGAAAAGTGGCTTCTTGTGGGCACGTGGTAAATTAACTTTTCTTTTTAAACCAAGCATTTGTTTGTGTTAAAATTTATAAAGGATGCTTAAGTCGTAATAAAAAGATATCATTGTAATAACATTGCAAGTGTAATAAAGATATCAAGTGCTGTACACTGAATGAAATCAAAAACATGGTGAAAGTCACCTAGACTGAAATCTTTAATAGTACAAATATCTTCAGTCATTTGTTGATTCCTGTTATTGTATTGGATCCCAGCTCAGTGTACATTGAACTAAGAGCCACTGAAGGTCCATAGAACTGAAGCCAAAACCTGCTATCCTTGAGTTTTACTGGGATTTTGATTTAACTGCAAGCGAAGACAGGAATTGCTGATATCACTCAAGCTCTGCCAATTTGCTGTTGTTCACTTACACCCCTGCATTTGGTGTTTAAGGGTGCATTTTGTACTGGAAATTCGGCACATGGAAGACCACAGCTGCTGGAAGTCCAGCAGGTTTGGAGCTGTCACTGCTGAGAGATTAATGTAAATAAATGCGTTGATTCTACCTGGTCAAGCTTTTTACAGTTCATCTGTTTACACTGAATACAATGGTTAAAAGAACATTAAATGCAGAGTAAAGAATCCTTTATAAAATTGAATGCTTTATAAACTATTTTTTCAGCTAAGTCCTAATGTGAGAGAGAGGACGATGCCTTTTTCTTGTTCATGCTATAATTTTTACCATACTGGCTCTATCTCAGCTGTTCTCAACTTTGCCTTAACCTGAGGGATTTTTTAAAAAAATGCTTTTCTTAAAGATAGCTAAGTAAAACTAGAAATCTGTTCATTGAAGTTTTGGAATCCAGTACTTTTCTTTCTGTATTCTCTGCTTACACATATGCCAGAAGAGGATTCTTTTGACAAGTGAAGGGAAAAAGAACTGGATTTGCAGGAGACTCTCTCTTCGCAAAGTCTCGTTGCTGAGAGCAAACCTGTGAGTTCATCTCCACACTCAGAGACTAATTCTGTGATTTTTCTGGAGTCCAGCAATGGGAAAATACCGTTGAGGTACAACAGTGTACCGTGCTGCTCAGCACAGGATTTGGGGCTGCATTTCGTGTGATCAGATTGAAAGCTGCAGAAGCTCGAAGAAAAGCTCTCTGGTCAACATTTAGTCACTGAGGATTTTGGTTTCAAAGCTTTTGTATCTCCAGAGAGTTATATGGGGGTCAGTGGAGAATTGAAAGTTGAGAATTAATTAGGGGAGGTGAAGTAGCAAAGCACTTGGTGGAAGAAATCATCTAGGACATCTGTGAAGGGCAGAGAAGTCAAATATGAAAAGGAAGTAATCTATTGTGGAAAATATAATAAGAAGACACTCTGAGAGTCCCACCTGCTCATTCTTAGCTGTAAAATAATGTGTCATAATTATGAATATCAAGTGATTATGGTCATTCACGGTTTGAAAATGCTGGCAGAAATATCTGTGTAGTGTGATCTGATAATACACACTTAATCATAACTGAATTGGAGAGAAGTTATTTTGCTAATTAGCCAATGTGTTCTATAGAAATCAATAGGAAAGAGAAACCTTTTAAAAATTTTGCTTGTCACAGAGTAACACAGCTAATAATGTGCCTTGTTATTAATTAGTAACCCAAAACCTGGATATCAGGTAAAGTCTTGGCACCACTGAGTCTGATGGGAAAAATTCTGTTGTTATAAGGGGAAAATACTTTTACTGGGAGAATGATTTCATTCTTTTAATTGATTTTTTACCAAATATGTGTAGCCTTTACCACTGCCTTTGCAGAGTCCTTTTTTTTTTTAAATTTTGAATTAATATATCACACAAGAACATGTTGTGAATGTCAGAGGATGCTGCATATCAGTGATACGAAAGGAATTAGCATATTCTCATGAAAGATAATAACGTTCTGTTCGGATATCAGTCCTAGACATGTCAATGCTGAGTGACAGGAGCTCACATTGCACTGGAAAGGCAGATGTTATGAATAATAGTTTGCTTAGTGAGTGTCGACATTTCTGTGTCTCCTCTGGGCCTGCAGGTTTCAGAAGCAGGTCTCAAATGCTTATTTTCCTTTCTATTGCATCTTGATTAGTTTGACGGAAGCTGAAGATGTGAGGGAGATGATACGGGCTGAACTAAAGAAACTGAAGATAATCAGTAAATGTAGTCTTTCATCAATTCCTCTCCCGAGTCATATTTTAAGCTATGAAACCAACATAGCTGTGTCTGGATTTGTGAAACGGATTAAAATCCATCTGCACTCGCACCTGAGCCCGAGTTGCATGTACTTACTCAACCACGTGTAGACTTGGTAATAAATTGATTTATGTGGTGGTAGGTGACGAAAGAGTGAACTGGGAAAGTATTTAACTCTAGTTCTTGGCGTGCTGCCACTAGTAAAAAAGAAAAAGAATTTCAAATGTGATACCCATATGAGAGTTTATTTCCCTTCAGTGTAGAACAGCTTTATAGATTTCTCTTTCTTCCTTTCTGTGAACTGAAATAAACCACCACAAGAGACTCTCTAATGGAGTCTCTGCTGAGTCCTACCATCACGAGAACACTGATTTCTGACTTTTTCCAAGATTCCCACTTGGAGACTTTTTTGCCTTGGTAGGAAAGGGTTTAAATAATATTTTGAGGAAAAGAAGCTTTTGAAAGTCACATTGTTTCTTATTAGTGGTTGATAGGTGCCTATGTGTTAAGAGACAGCTGGACTTAAAAAAAAAATCAATATATCTCTGCAGCAAAGAGAAAGTTTTCCTGTTTGCAGGAACTCTGGGTGCAGTATTGTGCATCAGAGGAACCCAGGTGTGGCAGAGAAATAGTACTTTCAATAAGGAATACTGGTGGGAGAAAAGGGGAGAACAGGAATAGAGTCTGTGAGAAAACAGAGCAAGAAGAGAGATTTTAGCAGAGCCAGGATCACAGGATGGAGGAGGTGGAAAGGAAAACCCCAGAACTGATGAGAGCAAGACTTCCAGTTCTTCCAAGTGAACTGTAAAAATATATATTTCAGCCAGAAAGCCATTGGAAATCCATCTGATCCCAAAGGAGGAGACCCGTCTTGAAAAGGTATCTAAGCAGTTAACCCCTCTTATGTTTGTATTTTGTCTGTCATATGCTTTAATTGGCTCGGGTCATTGCTCTCACACCCGTTCTAATGCGACAATTACATGTGCAATAAAATTTTGCTAGGGAAGTTTATAAACCCCTTTTTGTGGATTTGCCTACTTGTTAGGAAAAGGCGAAAGCAGTACCACCATTTCTGCATGGATTTACATCGAGCAAAAAATTAATTAATATTTTGAATATAATAAACAACACTGCCTTTTTCTTCTTCCACCCTCAAAATTCAACATCCATTGTGTCAGTGATAATCTCGAGGAAAAAATAATCTTTTTTTTATGAAACCCTTTCTGCTGTTTAAACAGAGGAGTAGATTTAGCAGCAAATAAAAGCTTTAAATCTGTTTTAGATGTTTTTGCTGTTTTATGACCCAACATTACAAAGCCAGTAGACACAGTAATAAACGCTGTATGTTCCAAGCATTCTACAGTCTCTTCTGATTACCCAAGCGTAGCTTTATTTTCGTATTCACTTTTTGTCAAGGAATTCATAGTTGTTAACAATGGATGTCTTAAGGGTGCCAGCAGCCCAGTGACTTGATGGTGTCAGTAAAATTTGTACAAGGCATGAGCTCAAATCTCAGAAATGATTGCAGAACCTCAGCCTAAATAATATGATATTACCTGAGACAGTAAAACAAGAACATTTAGGGAATCTTGCCAAAAAATAAGTAAAATGCTGAAGAAAATTTTATTTTCTAGGAGTAAAAAGGCTGGAGATAAGCAGAGATTATGTCTTAGTTCTGAGAGTTCATGGCATGGGATTTTTATTGACCAGTTCTTATAAACTGTGGTGGCAGCACTGTTGAGATGATGTTTGTCAAGGCCTCGCCAACTCATGCTGTGTTGTGTTTCTTTGACTACAGCTGTTTATTGCTCGGTCAAAGCATGTAATATCTAATAAAATAGAGTGAATGTACTCTTAGAATAAAAAAAAAAGAAAAAAATAGGAATATGGAGTTTACTGAGGTTTTCTGGATGAACATGAATCTAAACACTTGAACCTAAACAAAATGTTATTCCTATTTCTGCAAATGATTTCTTTCTCACAAAAAGATTTAAAAATATTAAACTCTCTTACGTGAGAGCTCATACTGTAGGATTCCAGTGACCCCTGAATATTTTGTGATCTCAGGAAGCATTTGCTGTACTTTTCTAAAGAAAATTATTGAGACTTAGAGCAAGAACTCTCATGCATGTCTGAAAACAAGTCAAAATAAATCTTTGCTTAGATGACTTTTGGTCTAGGGTTATCAAAAACTTTCAATTTTAGATTAAAATCTTCAGTTCTTTAGATGAAACAACTTTATTTCTTTAAGTGAAAGTAGATGAAGAAACAACCACGACAAGAATATTCAGTTTTCTTCTACGTAGGAAAAGCTTCTTATCAGTTCCTTGATTCCATTTGGCTGCAGGTTTAGTGGAACAGTATTGTTGAAATTTTCTGTTTATCTCTGCTTCTAGATCAGAAGATAAGAATAAATATGATTAATATAAAAGATATTGTATTTCTGTGGTAGGGGATGAAACCACGGGGTCTGACTTTGGGAATATAACCTGAGCTTTCCTTTTGAATTCCCTTGTTATAAACCCAAACCTAGAAAAAGGAAAAATCCAGCCTTTTGAGGTATGATTACTTAAGCACTTTGCCAAAAGAAAAATATAAATATTATAAAACTGAAAATGTAAATTTTGAAGAAATAGAACATCTGGTGCCAATTGCTTGTAATTATTTTGCAAATGATGTTTTTTCCCAGTGGCATTATATTGTTCTAATTGGTTTCCCAATATTTGACAAAAATATAAACACACAGTGCATGCCAACCACTAAAATTACTCTAATAATGAAAACACCTCATCATTCACACTGCTAAGCAGTGAAATTATTTCACAGGTTGGTTATCAAAGAAATGTGTCGTTGGAACTTGTGCAGACGTTTCCAGGCTTGGATTCTGTCGCATCAGACATGTGAGCGAGCAACCTGAATTTATGTTTGTTGTGCCAATGACACAAGAAAAGGTTCTGGATCTAAAATGTAAACATCTATTTATGGAATTATTATTTTGAAATGTTCCCAGGGCCAGGCAGGAAGATGGAGATGCAGTGTTTGATGAGGAGATGAGGAAATTATGATCTGTGGAAAATGAATCAGCTTCATTAGTAAATGGAGATCTTGAAATAAAGGAGTAGGAACAGGAGGAATAATCAAATTAAACTGTTGACATTAAAATTAAATGCAGACAGAGAGCAAGGAAAAACTGTGGTAAGAGCAAATTACTGTGGTCACTAGAGCTTTTGAATGAAGTCAACATATAGATATGTCTATAAGCAAATAAATTGTTTTTCTTAGAAAAGCTACTGGAAAACTTCTATTTAAATGAGTTTCTGAGCACAATGTACCTGCTAGAAACCACTGTGCTAGAAATGTACATGCTAAAAGGAAGATAATGAAACATTGCAATAATAAGACACGAAGCATAAGGGAAACACTGATAGACTGCTGATGGAAAATAAGAAAAATCAAATATGTAAGAGTACCATGAACTTTTTGACGTATCAGGAAGAAAGAGTGTTTGTCTGGAACACAACTATGGAACAGTACAGCAATAGTGAGTTCAGTGTGGTAAGGAAACTCAGCCTGTGAGAGAAGGAATCTCAATAATTATAAAATGATAATAATAATAATAGTAATAGCAATGATAATAATAACGATGATGATGTAAGACAAGAAATTTGATGGGAGGTGTAGTGCACAAATTAAATTTTCAATTTTCATAAATAACTGCTTCAAATGTCATAGTTTGGTGACCCAGAGGAGATACAAACCTTGGCCTAGCTGATCATTGTGCAAGAAATCATGCAAGCTATTTTGTACCTTGATGATGGCATAGTCATATTTAATCTCCATACGACAACAACTCTTTTTTGTAAGTCAAATACCAAAAAGATAAAACTTTACAGAGCAACAGAGCAAAAAGAGGTAACTTCCAAGAGTTATGTAATTATGATCAATACTTCTGCAAAATATCAATAAGGGAAGAATTATCAGCCAGCTGCAGAGCCCCTGTAGATGGTTGGTCGTGAAGGTGATCGAGGTACAAAATGAATGTAAGGTCTTGCCAAAATTTATGCTTTTGCATGTGTATTTACTAGTGAAGAGCTCAAGGCTGGTTCAGTGCTGGAACACTTCTTTGCAGGGGAAAAGTTATGGGTTGTATGTAAAATTCAGGTATTAATAGAAAAAGTTAATTGGCAGGACCAGATGGCATTAATTCGAGTTCTTAAAGCATTTCATCTGCAGAAAGTCTGTAGTCTGAAATCTTTTCTTTTTAGACTTTCTTCAGCTTGAGTAACACAGAAAGTAGCAAATGTGTCCCAATCTTTTAAAAGGAATTGTGGAATTACACATAAATCTGCTGTTTTTAATTGTGTGCACAGTTATGAAAAGTAAACCTGATTGTTCATATTGAGATTATCAGCCTGGTTTAGGAGAGGGAAGTCAGGGACTGTTTCTGTTCCTTGTTGTGTGAGGGCTTCTGCCATGGGGATAGAGCCTCCAGGCAGTACTGAATTGCATGTACTAAATAATGATGTTCAAAACAGATTTTTATTCAAATTTTATTTAACAGCTAAAAATAAAAAGATTTATTATGTGCCAACTATCTTCAAAAAGGTTTTCTGTGTGTGTGTGATATGTGTGTTGGTGTGTGTCTGTAAAGGAGAAGCAAAAACAGAACCTGGATTTTGAGTTCAGGAGGGGATTATACTTTCCTTTCCTTAATTTTCCCAAATACTGTGATGACAAAGTGCCATTTCTGCATGTCCAACAGCAAGAGGAGCAAAAATCAATGGAAATCTTGTGCGTTTGCAAATCTTTCTCCATGGTGCCATGTAAATATCAATGTTTGCTGGAACACGAGGAATAAGATTTTACTTGTTACAATATTTTGGTGCATGTCCAAAATGTTTGATTCTAAGGTCTTGCTGAGTTTATTCTTTTAAGTATCTTGCTGAAAATTGGAATGTACCTGTTCTATAAAAGTAGTGTCACCCTGCCCGCTGCACGGGGAATTCTGTGAGCTGTTCAAGTGGGTGGCAGATTTTAAAGAGAGCAGAACTTTACGTTACCACTAACAAATGGCTTGGGAAATGACAGCGGCACATTTTGGATGGAATACTTGTGCTGGCCTTTATCAAATTCTCATTAATATTGCAGCTCGAACTTCTGCACTTAATAAGAAACAGTAGCTTGGGAAGGACAAAAATCCTTGATATAAAATTCAAAGAAGGCACATGAAAAGGTCTGTGTTGACAAAAATTTAAATTAAAAAAAAAATCGATATATCCATGGTTTTGTTTGTTTGTTTGTCTTAACTTTTTTAATATAGGCATTTTAATATATTAAAATAGACTTAAGGCTGTTTTCATAACTCTGACTTAACCTCCCTTACGGGTAATTTCAAAGGTGTTGATACCAAAGCTGTTTATCAGTTGTAGCTTCTCTCTTTAACCTCAATTTTGACAACTGGAAACCTAACCAAAACCCCTCTTGTCTTCCGGGTATGTATTAGCTCTTACTTTATTGTTGCCAATTGCATAATTGTTTCTAATAAGATCAGTAAGAAATTTCCACTCCAATTGGTTTCTCTTTTGTAATTTGGGGAATTTAATTCTACAGTGTTTAGTACAAATTCCAACATGGTATCAAAGAGCTGAGATACAAAAACTTAAATTCTGAGACAGTGGCCAAATTGCCACCTTTTTTATGTGAGAAAAGTAGAAAATCCGGTTTCACTGAAGGGAAAAGATATTTTAGCTGTAGGACTAAGCAGGCTGTGCCCAACGCTTTGCATAACCACAGCAGTTGGTCTGGATTTTGTTCTGTTTGTATTTCCTTAAAACTTTCACTGATTCCCATGATGTCAATATATTTAATGAGTTGTAAATCAGTGCCAAATTTAGCTCCTACCTGAAGCACTAAACCAACAAATGCAAAGCAATTCTGGATTCACTAAATCTTAATGTTGTTTTAAAATAGTTTTTAATGGGGCTAATTTCTTTAGGTTTTTCTTTCTCTCAGGGTACTATAACTTGATTAATATAGTTTCCTTTCATTTTGACATTGTAACACAGTCTCATTAGGCCTGCAATGAAATTGAATTGCCGTCATAATATCACATCATAAAGGCATATTAACAAAATCTCTATAGACTTCTATGGGAATCATTTTTCCATCATAACCTTAATGTCATTGAAGAAGGCTCTTCCTGAGTGTAGGAAGAAAGCAGAGGAAGAAACCAACTGGTTCTGGGACTCATTTATAAGACCTAGATTTGTCTTGTGTTTCTTCCCAGGCATGGCAAGCTAACTCATTTAAATTTTACAAATAAATACTGCATAGTGTCAGTTATAAATCCAATCAATTCTATTGCTTATTGTTTGGGGAATTTGTTTCCAACCCTTAAAAGCCTTCTAAGCCAGTTATGCTTTGCTGTGCTGCAGAATCATAACTCCCACTCTTCTTAGGCAAGGAAAATCAGGGTTATCCGTTTATAAAACAACAAGATATCGCTGACATCTTTTGGTGGCACACAAGAGTTGACAAACTTCTATTTTTGATCGTTCCTTGTCTTACCCATAAGAGGGATTTTAATCTCCTTCACTAATTTACTGGTTTTAGGTCTGATTGGTTGGCTGCATTCTATAAAGCTGAACTAAAACTGGGTTTGCCAGTTGATTACAGGGCAGAATTTAAAATTCAGGCAATATTTTCTGAAGTTTTTTTTGAGACTACTGCAAAAGTTTATTTTCTGCACTGAGTTACTGTGCTTTCATTACCCTTAATTGTTTCAGCAGTGTCCGGGTGGGTTAATCAAGGAATAAACCCAGCCAGTAGGTGGTACATTAAGTTAGACATATATATTAAATCTTATTAATAGGAGTAACATATTTTAATGGAAATGAAAATATCTGCTTCTGTAGAGAACAGATAAATTATAAAAAATCTAATTGGTTAATTAATTTTATGGAACTGTGGTGTTTCTTTGACCATGTTCCATCCTTTTCCAACTGCTCTATTTAATGAGAGCTTTAAAGAAGGTCATCTGTAATATCAAAATGAGTGATCTAGATGCAATCTTTTTTAATCATCTCAGAGATAGGAAAGATACTGTAAGAAAGGTTCAGACTCTGGTCAAAATAAAATAGGGTTTTCACTGAATGATGGAATCCATGACTGCTCTCACTCATCCTAAAATTTTCCTTCACACAGAAAGGAAGGTAGAAAAAAAATGATTACTATGAGTAGTAAATGAGTCTCACCATTAGTGGAAGAGCAGTCTCCAAAACACAGGGAGCAAGCAAGGATCATTTATGAACACCATCAATCTCCTCATGTGCGGCGGGCACAAAAAAAGAATAATTTCACAAAGTACATGTAATAAACCTGAAGGTTTTCAGGAGCAGTGACACTGAGGTGTTGGAACTATTCTGTGTTCCTCACTCCCTCCTAACTGGAGCCAGTGCTTTCCTCCTACAGTGCTGCATTTCTATTCTCATTGAAAGTTTTTAATTGTGCTCCTTGATTTGGCTAGCTGGTTTGCTCGTTATGGAGTTGTTGTGTGGCTCGGACACCGAACAGTCGCAGCTCACACCGCAGAATGCAGATGTTTTGGAAGAGTGCAGGCTCCAAAACAGGGCTTTGCAGATTGAAATATCTAAAGACATTTGCGTGATTAACTCCCTGACTATCCTGGGATGATTAGATCTGCCGAAGTCACATATTTAAAGCATTCAGCCAATTTAATCAGACTGAAAAGGCTTAATTTATTTCCAAGTGTTTAGTGTGATTATTGGTTTAAATCATAAACAAAAGTTAACAACAACAACAAAAAAAGAGATGTGGGTGGTGCATCACTTATTACTTTGTGTAACAAGGCTGCTGATATTTCATGGCGTATTCTGGTGCAGAATGAGAAGCATATGAAGATTTTTTTTTCATATTGGCAACTGTATATTATGTTAAAATAAAATATGTAGCAAAAGCAACACCTCCCTCCTTGAATCAGCCCCCACTCCCCTTCCAGCCTGGATGACCACAGTCTGGATTTTCACAGCTCCTGAATCATTGAAGTACATTTTCAGCACGGAGCTCAGAGTGCTGGGGAATGATGTGACAAGCAATACTCTTTCTCTCCTGTTCATTCTTCCCAGTTCTTTTACATGAGCAAAAAACCAGCAATTTAGGTGATACTCAGTACTGTTTACAAGAAACACTGAAAATCAGGAAAATGTCTAATTATAACGATTTTTGTGCCACTGTGGCTGTGTCACTCTTTTTTCTAAGCATGGAAGCATCTATGGTGAGCTAAATCAAGTGGAGAAATAACCTTCAGCAGCAGCTCACTTAGAATATTTTATAAAAACACTTAACTTACAGAGAACTTACAGTATCCACATGATCCTTACCTAGATGTTCAGCACTCCTGTGTGTGCAAACTTGTGCAGTATTTTGGACACCACCAAGTACCAGTGTCAATTTAGAAGGTTTTCCCTTTTGCTCTTGTTTTCCACTGCAATTATTTCTTTCAATTTACTTGGAAAATGAACAGATCATTTTGGGGTTTGTTCCCAAGCCTAGTTTTGTGCTATTAGGCCCCTGATAGGATAAAAGTGCAAAATGAGCTTCAGAATTTGCAGAAGTTGTTTGGAAAAGAATAAAGTACAGCTCAGAGGGGAGAGTTAAAAGGACTCTGTGTGGGTAGTGCCATGGGTGGAACAGCCTTTGACTTGGGGAATTTTTAGTGGATTTAATTTATTGGCAGTTAATACCAGCTTTAGGGCAGTAATCTGGATATAAGGGTGGGCGGGAAACATAAACTTTTAAACAAGCAAATTATGTTTCACCTGTAATCCTAAATTCCACCAATTCCAGTTGTGGAGCACACTTTACCCTGCTGGAGAGGCAAGGCGAGGATGGAGGGAGGCTCAGCCATCCTGCCCGGCAGAGGTTTAATTGTTCACTCTAAACGAGGAGGAGGGGAGCGTGATGGAGCTCAAAGTGTCTCCAAATTGCTTCAGAGAGAAAGGGAAAGATTTGTTTTCCATTGCTCCTGGGGACATGATAAAGAATAATGGAATTAAAACGGTAGCAAGGCAGATTTAGACTAGACATCAGGAAAAAATTCCAGTTGTAAAAGCAGTTGCACCATAGAATATATGTTGCTGGGGGAAATAGCAGAGTCTCTGTCACTGCACTACTTAGGAGCAGCCTAAAAAAGTGTTTTCAAGGATAATTTAAGCAGAGTAGGTCCTGCAATGGCTTCTGAAGAGAAATTAATTCAGTTCTCCAGGTCCACCTTTCTGTTGTGTGTTGAAAGCTGATTCCAGTCATGAAACAGATGTGATTTTGCTTTTAAATCAGTTGCTTTAGGACAACAGTCAAGTGATATCTCTCCTGTCCACTACAAGGATGAAGACAGAAGAGAGACAGCTTAATCTCCTTGTATTTCCAGCAGTTGTTCTCCATCGTAAAAACGCTTTTCCTTCCAGAAAGAGATTTTTCTTTTGCTACCTCGTTTCTTGCTGGGGCTACAAATTACAGCACTTTATTTGTATGCTTTTCCCTTTGTTTTAATCACAAGTGAAAGATATTTGGTGAAAATGTTGAACTGCAACTAAATGTGCTGCTAAACTAAGGAGAACAACCTCTCACACTTAGTGCGTTGAGTTCACCAGAAAAAATGGCTGATTCATTAAAAATGAAACTTTATGATCACCACTGGAGTAATTTAATTTACAAAGCATAATGTCATGAGGTGGATGATTGTTTTTATTAATTCTGATGCCAGCTCAAGGTAGCAATTGTGCATTCTTTAACATGTGCCAGTACCATGTAAAAAGAATGCTCCTTTAAAAAGAGCAGACCAGATTGCCTCCAAATTGTCACTAATTCTTTCCACTATCTCTTACTTATGGTAATCTTTTGGCAATTTTATTAGAACAGGTAGGTCATTCTGACAGTATTTTGAGATAGACGCTGCATGTAATTTTTTTTTTAATTTAGGATGAATTACTCTTAAGGAAAAATCACGACAGATTGAGTAATTTTTATTTTAGAACACGTGTTTTTCCATTTGTGTTCTTGGGTGATGCGTTGGGTCTTTCACTCAATGAATTCACAGTGCTTGGTGTCTCTCACTCTTGTGGCACTGCCACTGTCTCAGAGGTGTTGCTGTGTGGATCAATTTGTCTGTACCCAACTTGATTTTTTCCTTGATTACTCAGTCACCGCACATTTGGTGTTCCAACCCAGAATACACTTGGGGCTGAAAGTAAAATGTTTTCAGGCAATAGAGTTAATAGAACTGAGGGTGTTTTTTGAGGACAGAACCCTAAATTCACCACTTCAAAATGTTCACTGCCAATAGTGTTTGGGCTTACCTATGGTTTCTGGGTTTTACCGATGGCATAAAATGATACAATTATTTGACGTAATGCTCTCTGCTGTTTGTGGGGTTTTTTGTGGACATTTGGGCATTTTCACAAAAAAAGCTCTCTTCTTAATATTTATCGGAACTGAGCTCTGTGCCATGCCAGGCATATCAGTTGTCTGGGCTTGCTGTTTAGAAATTTGTATCACTCATTAAGATATGTACTGGAGTTTGTGCTTGGATGTAAAAGACTGGGATGTAACAGGACAGGGTATAAAGAAGCCCAGTAGGAATGAGTTGGGAAGCATCCCAAATGGCAGGTTGCACTATATAAATTTTCTAAAAATAATTTCTAGAGTATTCTTCCTAAAAAAACTTCCCTGATGCACAAAGGTTTTCCTTTAAGGACACCAGATGATTAAAAAGATGAAAAAGTTTATTTTCAGTACCGTGCACAAAACCATTTTTCGTCCACTGTAGATTTCTGTTACTACATCTATATGCAAATAAATAAAGTAACCACATTTTTTTAGCTGCACAAGCCTGCCAGTTTCAAACAAGAAAATCCTCATCTCCAACTCAACATGATTATATTAAGTACAGGATTATGTATATAATGCATGCACAAAATTGTTCTCGTTTTACTTTCATGCTCTCTGTGCCAAATTCAATTTGGATTTATTAACTCCAGTCTGATTTGATAGTAGTCTATGGACCAGGAGAATATTTTTGGTGAAATTTTAACAGTCACATCACATTATGTAACAAATGTCTTGTGTCATGTACTATTATTTCAAGTTCAGGATGTTTGACATGATGTAATATGATCTGAGGTATAGCAAGTGATGTAGAATAATGCTTCATGCAGCATGCCAGGAACATGGTTTGTGTTCCTGAATGTTCTTCAGATTTATATCCACTGATTACTGATCTGGAGGGGTGAGTAACCTGTGAGTAGAAGGGCAGGTGTGGCAAATGTAGTAAAAATATCGTGGGGGAAGTGCTGTGCAGGAATCAGTGCAGTGAGGGGCTGCATTTGCATCAGAGCTGTCATCTTTACATTTGTTCTGCATGGCAGCTGCTTTGGCAGGTAAGGTGAATGTGTTTGTTGCAAGGATAACACCAGACTTTGGAGTTCTGCTGTCTGCCACAGATAGCTCATCCCGCTCTTGAAATTCAGAACAAGCTCTAGCACACTGCACATTTATATGTAAATGTTTCTTGCTCAGTGAAAACCGGAATTTCACATCCTGAACTCTGACTGCCAGGGAATAACAGGTCAATACCCATCAGCAGATATCTTGCACTGTGCTTGGCTCTGTCTTGAAAACAGTCAAGGCCTAGGTTTAACATCTCAGCTTGCTGTGTTCCACTCATTTCTCAAAGTGTACTTAAGCAAATGATTTTACAAACATTATCTTTCCCCAGTTGCTTTTGTCAGCCATGTAACATCCCAGATTCTTAATGTCTCTTCCAGAGACTCTTTTAGACTGCCTGTTTACTGACAGCTGCTCTCTTCTCACCGACTTGTTTTCAAAGGAAAAATTAAAATGTTAAACAGTATATATTTGCAAAATCTTTGCTTAATAGCTGGGTTCAGTGGTGACAGCCAGGAAGTTGTCATTCTTTCTCTTATGTTATAATGCAGATCTAGTGAGAGTAACCAGGGGAACAAGGAATTTTCTGTACTTGTAAGCTACACAAATGCATGCTGGAGGCATTGCAGGCTCCCTGTTATCTGTGTATCACCGAAGCTCTGTGCAAACAGAATATAAAAATAATGCATGTAGAAAGTAAAAGGAAGGCAGGGTACACGTTATGTAAATTGGCTAAAAAAGCCCTCAAAATGATTTGCATGAACTAATGTAGAAACTGAGAGTATAATAGCTGTGGAGACCTTCTCCTGGGCTTTGATGATTGTTTCTGCTAAGCACTGTACATACCAAATAGATGTGAAAATGCTTGCAGTGGTCAGAAACTTCCTGCTGTGTGCAAGGTGCAGCTCACAGTGGTGTGGGGCAAACACGAAGTTGGTGTTGAAAACTGACGGAAACTTGAGATTTATGTAAGATGCTTTAAAAATAAGCAAAGTCACGCTGGACAGCGCTGGGCTTAATGAAGAGATTCTGGTTAAACCTTAATGAGTGGGAAAAGAGAGTGAGGTCAGTGCTTTGTGGTTCTCATTTGTCAATTCATACTTAGTCCAATGGAGTAGAAGAATTTTCCTATTTTATTAAATATTTTTAACCATTAGGCAGTGATTGGTCTCTAGGGGAGCTTTCCGTACACCTATTTCAGTGCCAGAGTACACAAAGGCCAAAAACTGCAGAAGGTTTGGGCAGGGTTCTCTAGGGTTTTAATACTGTTTCTCTTTTTTTTTCCTTCAAGTAAACCTGACACAAATTACTTTCTGGAATTCACTAGAACTGATGTTTTCTATTCTCCTTTTGAACTCTGTTAACATTTAACCAAACTCATCTTGACAGTTTACCAGTTCTCTCTGGGTTCACTGAAATCAACACGACTCCCAGTCGCTTGACAGGGATTGGTTTAATTTGCAAGTGTGAAATGGTTGTTGCCAGCTATAAGTACACAATATATCCAACAAAACAAGTTTTATTTTCAGGCCAGTGACAAAGATACTCTGCGCTACACGCAGCAAATACTTAGCAAGCTGAAAATAAAACAGAAGGCTATCAATCTCTAGGCTTGGCTGAGTACTTAAAGGATCACTCTCTTCAGGGTACTAACTCATTGATTAAGAACACAGACCATCTACCAACTACCCTTGGCAGTTAATCAATAATCCTTTGCTCTATTCACCAGCATTATCGATGTTTAACATTTCAAATAAAACGTGTCTCATTTTGTCTGTGCTATATTACTTCCATAATTAAAAAAGAATTAGCAATCTGTCCAAAATTACTTTATAGACCGGGATGTTTAAGCAACTCAAGCTGTGGACATTAAGACTCAGCTTTCAAAGGGCTTGGAAGTAGCAACAATATCTCAATATCACACCCCAGTTTGGAGGTGAATGTGAGGAAGGAATTCATTGCTCTGTTCCACAGTTCGTGCAAAGACACCTGTGAGGAACTGGTGAGGTACAGTTCAGTCTGAATGGGTGTGTAGGTGACTGAGTGCTTGTGCAGACTCAGAGGAGTTTGGTGTAATCTCTGGTGCCTCCAAAATAATTTACACTTTTCATCTTAAATAAGCTTTTGAAATTCTACATAAGAAATTCCTTTACAATAAGAAAAGGGTTGCTCAACTTTACTAACCCTTAAATGATGTCAGACGTCTTTTAGTACGGACAAGACTCCAGCAAACTGCTCCCTACATCCTTCCCCCAGTTTCTAAGGTCATGACCTGTTACCATCCGGATTAGTTTGGTTGGTTGTTTTCAACAGCATCAGGTTGTTGAAACAAGTGACTTTTAAAATTCTGAAGTGTATATTCCCTCCAGGAAAATGAGAATATTGATGTGTCATCACGTCAAGTCTGGAGTTTGCGACAATGTCTAGAACTTGTCATCAGTTTCTTTTAATTTCCAAGAAACGCTTTCCAGCATCTATCTAAAGCGTGAACTGTGAAGTCTAAATGAAAGCACACAATTCCTAAACCTCCGTTCATATATCCATTAACTCTATAATACTTGGAATATTACAATATTCCAAATACAATTTAACAATATCTGTCTGGTGGACTGATACATGACTGACAAAATATCAAAATTAATACACTGGAGTCAGATAATGTTTACCAGATATTCAGTGTATTTCAATTTGCTTAAAATATAATCACTGGTGAGTCTGACATTCTAATAATTCTTGTACTAATTGTCACTTTTTCTCATAGTAATTTTGCATTCTAAAATTTGAAATTTGTGTTGCTTTATAAATAAGGATTCTGATGCAAAGAAATAATAAAGATTCTTGTGAAATTTGTCAAGACAGAATCAGAATCACAGAATATTGTGAGTTGGAAGGGACCTATCAGGATCATCAGCATCCAACTCCCAACTCTAGATACACCTTCCAGACTTGGGCTCTTTTCTTGGCAAATCCAGGAAATGAGTGGACTTGTTGCATGAATTGATCCAGTACTCTGAAGATTAGAAGCTAATTGGTTTTCAGTTTTACTAGAAATGACCCTGGCAGATTTTTCATTGCATTGAGACACTGTCAACAGAAAAGGGTTTTCTTCTTATCCAGGTCAATCCATTTCATTCAATAATGGAATAATGCTGTGTTTTGCAGCTAACAGAATAATGTCACGGAGGGAGACACTCTGCTGAGAGTTCAGGTTTGAGCCCTGACAGGCAAAGAGACACAAAAGTATGATTTGTCCTGTGTTAGGTTCTCTGTAGTGGTGTGGTGGCTACCAGGACTGGCAGCACTGATTGTGCGAGTGCAGAGATCTCAGCGCGGCGCAGCTGTGTGATGTCAGCTCTGCTGGGCTGTATTTCACCAAATCGTGGAAATCACAGAATAGTTGGGATGGGGAGGGACCTTAAAGCCCATCCAGTGCCACGCTTGCCACGGGCAGGGACACCTTCCACTGTCCCAGGCTGCTCCAGGCCCTGTCCAGGCTGGCCTTGGGCACTTCCAGGGATCCAGGGGCAGGCACAGCTTCTCTGGGCACCCTGTGCTGGGGCCTCAGCGCTTTCCATTCTACAAAATCGTGGCTGACGAAATTAACCTGTGCAGGCTGCCATAAAATTGGCTCAGGTGTGCCCAGCATTGTTATGATCTACCTTGACTTGGTTAAGGAAGGGCATAAACACTCTCAGCTGAGAAATGATTCAGGGGATACAGGAGGATTCTTGCTGAAAAGGTACAGAATGGCTGTGCAGAAGGCTAGCAGTGAGTAGATGATCAGTATCACATCAGTATCATGTTTTTATATGATATGCCAGCGTGTTTCATGCGCATGCCATGAGATTCCATTCGATTTAATTGGCTAATCTCAGACTATCTCAGGTAAGAAGGGTTATGATATCATAAGCTTTAACTGTAAACCTTAATCATGATACTTCTGGGTCAGTCTCTGACGCTTTTGTAAATGCTTCCTTTTTCTGCATAAAACAAAATTTTTATTATGTCTTTCTCTTTTTCTAACACTATTTTAATTGAAAGTTCAAGTGGAATTGAACTAGTAGCTAGCTGGAGTAGGAACTCAACATGAGCATGGTCTGATTTTTTTTCTCAATCAGTTTTATCCTAATATCAGAGCTGGTAACATCCTCCAAATCTTTGTCATCTTTTCACTTCAATGGAAAAATCCAAGCTGCTGTCAAAATGCACATAAAGTCATTCTAAAGAATGAATTATTAATAAAAACAGTGATAAAGCTTGGTCCTGCTACCAGCAGTGACAGGAATTCTGTTGACTTCTGTGGGGTCAGGGCTTGCCTCTCATGACTCCAGACAATGTAGAGAGAAGAGGCAGCTGAGAGCTATTTTTGCATTTCAGTCCTTGGGATGTTCTATATCCCTTTTTTACACTGAGTTGCTTGAAAGAGGATCATGTTCAGTGCCAACAATTGCCCCCATGTCTGCTTGGAAACAATTTCTGATCTCTGAATAAATGATTAGTTGCAAATAGTGCACTGATATCTGCAGTCTTTATCACCCCTTGTTTCCCTCATGTGCAGGATTTTCCGTTTCTTTTCTGCAGAGAAGGAGCTAAACTGACAGCTTTATATATGATTTGTGCCAGATAAAATTTTATTAGAATTTGCAACATGGTGATTATCATTTGGGATGTTACGTGCCTGCACAAGTCATTGTATAAGGGATTAAAAGCCTAAAAAATGTTAATAATAAAGCCCCCAGATCTAATAACTTTAGAGATTAGAATTAATTGAATTAGTCTTTGATCTTGGGTGTTAAGTTTTAAGAGAAAAGTTCAGCGGGCATTTGTCGGTCTCTTTTCAAAGAACCAGCCATTGCTAAATGTGAGATTGGAATGCACCTATACTCTCATCTGTCTGGCAGAAAAATGGACATCCAAAGCAAGGCTGAAGAGAATTTTTCCATCCAGCTTTGTTTCAAGGCAATAGAGCTGAAGTGATTTTTCAATATTTAAAAGTGTTTCAGCTTTTAATTTTGATTTGAGGAATGTCTGCTGTGAGATCTTTACTCACTGATGAGGTGTTACTAGTTAAAAGTGGAGAAGTCTTTGTGTTTGGGTGTCTGAATACTATTACAAGGATTAAAGTAACAACTAAAGTATTCAATATCCACTATTATTATATATATAATCATGTTATATTATTATATTAGCTGATTCACACTCAAACTGCTCTGTTGTATAAGCTTCAGGCACGTAGAGGGATCAGAACTCTATTTGAGATTATTATTTTTATGTCACATCTGCAAGGCTGTTTTATTTCACATTATTCCATCTTCTCATTTGTGTCTAATGCAAACGCCCTCAATGTTCTTTTTCAATTACACAGCTGCAGAACGGAAGGGTTCTGCTGCTATAAAAATCCAGGTATGATAGTCACAGAAGGCTCCATCTCCTGGTACTTCCCCTACTGTATGGGAAGTGGTGAACATTCATCATCTCAGCTGCCTGCTTTGCTACAAGTCATGTTTTTGCAGATAATTTCGTCTTTATATTTGTGTTGCTTTTTATTAGTCAGAAAAGCTGTAAAAACTCCTTCATTGCCAACTGAACATGCTGAATCCCAAATATAAATATTTCTTCCTGTCGGATGATGGTGTTTTATCTGAAGAGGTTTGCAATTACCAGGAAAGTTAAAAAAAAAGGAAAAAGGAAAGGAAATGTAAAAGAAAGAGAAGGCAAAATGAAAGCAAAGCTACAGGAAATGAATATTTAGAACATAGTCTTGGATATTGTGGCTGTCCAAGATGTGCTATGCTACCTGACGGTATCTTAGCAACTTTGAAAAGCTATTAAAGCATCTTTAATTATCTCTCTTACCATTCACTTCAGCCTGCAGAGGGTCTCCAAGCATGTCCTCGCATCTCTGTGTGACACTGAAATGTACAAAATTCCTGCATTATGTTTGCTGTCATAATTAGTAAAGCACAGGGAATATTTCAGAATGAATAATTTATCCCATTAATTTATCCTCTTAAGTAATATACAAACAAGGTTCAATGTTTTTTCTTCCCCATTTTAAATTACGGATCATTTGCGAGCATCTCTGGGAGATGTGGATTCCTCAGTCTTTTGGGTTGTGATGGCTATTTCCATTTCTTCAGATGAATTTGTGATAACACTGTTTATCTCATTGCCTTTAATTCATAATAATAAGAAGAACTAATTATTTATTAGTTAAACATTTTGCTAAATACAGGCAGATTTGACATATGCCTCAGTACCTGGCTGAAATGAAGCTTTCCAGTAACTAAGAGCAATGTCCTTGCATTAAGAAAGAATTTCATATTTGCTATATTCAAAACCATAAGGAGTCTAATTCCCGTTCTCTTCTTTTAATTCCCAGTTTTCTCTGCTCTCTAAATGGAGAAATACCATCTTCACACACGTATGTTTCCCTGAAACAAAGTTGGGTACCCTCACACATGCACTTAATTAGCAATCTTAGTAAAGCCTGGGTAAGGAAAAGACATCAAGGGCCTGATTTACTCTGACATTAATAGATAACATTCTCTGGCTTCAGGGAAACTTGCATCTCCCTGCTGCCTTGGCTTGGGCTCCATGACTCACTGTGCCATTAGACAATGATGATGTGGGAAATTAGAAAAAGGTACAAACACTCAGGAAACTTCTTTATCTTTTATGCTGAGAGGATATCCCAGAAATGACCGGTGCTGCTGCTCTCTCTCCCCTTTTGCACTAATATACTCCTCTGGGTTGCACACTGGAGTATGAATTTGTCCCGTGACTATCAGTCACTAAAACATGGTCTTTTGATATCTTTCTCGGAGAGGAAGAAATAAAAAAAATCGTCTAAAATTAGAGGACCTGACCCCCTTTGATCATAGCTGATAGAGGTAAAGTACTTGGGTCTGACAGAAGTGCTTTAACTGATTGGCAAATATAATAGGAGTGCAGTTAGTAGAATAGTCTGCCAAAATTGAGGTCAACCATTGATGTTATCCCTGCAGAATCTAATAGGAAAACATATATTTTTGCCCTGAAGGAAAAATGTGGTTACTGTCAATCTAATCTATGTTAAAATCGTGAAAGAACTGAAAAAAATGGTGCACTAATGAAACTGTTCAGTGTGGCTGGTGAAACTTTACATTCAAGAACAAGACAGCCTCCAAAAATAAAAATCCAATGCTTGTGCAGCTCCTTTACATTTCAGTCAGTCAAGAAAAATAAACTCTTTTTGCAGTGGGGATAATGTCTATGGATTTTAATGTCTTCATTCAAAGAATTTTCCTGTGTATTCAACTCTGAATAAGATCAGAGATACATACGACTGCATGGTAATAAAAGCAAGAAGACAACAAGCACATTTTGTGTCTTGGAGCACAATAAACAATAAATAGTCTACATGAAAACAGTTATGCAAAATTAAATGTGTAACCTAGTGAGACAGGAGGGCCTGTCACTTAAGTAAGCTAAAACCCCTCAGGCTGGGAGGCAGCTCACCAGAACCAGAGAATCTCAATTTTCTACATGACAGGCTACCATCTCATTTATAATGATATTTTAATCATAAGACATCCTTTCCTTGAAAAGGAAAAAAACTCCAGGTTCTAATGAACAAGACTTATATCGAACAATTCTGTCATTCCTCCCTTTAGCTGACAGATATTGCTGTTGGATTGCAAAGTTTCATTTAAGAGAAAGTTCCATGATAAATGTTTCCAGTGTGAACAAGTGAATGGGAGTCAGCTGTGATTGTCCTTCAGCTCATTACAGTCAGGCTCCTTCCCTACATTGCTGACATCCCATTTCTGAAACGTATTTGAACTTGATTGAATTGTTCCTTTTTGATCTGAAAGGTAATGTCAAACTCGAACCTTGAAAAGATCCTACTGAAATAGGTTGCATAAAGTTTTATTAACTTCACTATGGGAAAATATAATTGGAAAATAAGGAAGCACCAGTGGTATTCCATGTCAACCTTATTATTCGAAGTCAGGCTTCAGTCAGATTGCTGTAAACACCTTCTTCTCAAAGCTGGGCTGTCAAAAAGATTCACTGTACATGAGGATGAGAAAACAATAAGTTATTTGGGGGAGGGGTTTAGATAGCTTAAATATTTTAATTAGCTGTAGTGAAGTACGCGGTGCAGAAATCCTGAAAAATAACATTTTATTAAGGAAAATGGGTTGTGGGCTATTAATGCAGTGAGTGAATCAAAATCAAGAGCTTGGCTGACAGATGTAGATGTCTTTTAAGCTCTCACCCCAAAGCTTTTTTAATGGTGATACACATGGATATGATCACCATGGAAGCGACATAACTAGTTACAGGGATGTGCTTTGGCATCACTAGAGCTACTACATGAGCCATTAAAAACTTCCTAAGTGCTTGGAAGTTCAACCTGCAGTCCTCTACTGCTTTGGGTAAATTATTTGAAATTAGTATTTCTATAATGCTTCTGTTAAAAAAAACCCCAGTATCTGATCACCCTCTTGGTTTTACTCGTGGCACTCGTTTTACGCACGTATTGTGTTATCAAACTTGAATATTTTATTTTGACCCTGCAATCCCGAGGCCATGCTGCAGTGGTGTCAAGGTATCTGAAGGGGTTTGGGGAGCCCCGAGTGAAGTTTGCAGCATAACTTACAGGTAAAAAAAATCACGTTTTTCTCACCATTTATCTTGTTCCAAAATGGCTATTACAGGAGAGGCATGAGTGAATATATCAAACCTGATTTTATTTAATACTTTCAATTTTGTATGCTTGATCAAATAAGCCACACAGTATTGTGTCTATCCACGGATGGATGAGTGTGAGCAAAGCTGAAAAATTGTTGTACATGGAAACAGAGTAGTTTTTTAATGTACAAATCCTTCATACAATTGCATGAATACTCATGATAAAAACAAACTTTAAAGAGTAAATCAATTGCTTGTAGAAAACCTCATTGTGATTCTTCAATAGCCTACTTGATTTTTTCATTTTGTTTCAAGTTGACCCCTTATCACTTTGAGGATTTCATGAACAAGCAGACTCACTGAAATTAAGGCAAATATTGTTGCCCTAAATGTAAAAGTTCTCTTACAGAGCCCTCAGTTAGAGAGTCCAAACCCCATTTAAAAACTTCCTCCCCTTTTTCCCTGCAGCTGATACACTTTGGAAGACTTTGGTTATTGTAAGCTGTACTCCAGGTAACTCAGGGGCTGGCGCTGCTCATTTGCCCATGAATTGCAAGGTGCAATTGAGATTTCTCTGGTATTATTAAAACTTGAGGCAGTGTCTGGCGCTGTTTCAGCACCAGCAAGGCCGGAGGAACATGAATGTGGTGCTCTCTTTTTCCTTTCTCTCCTCTTTGGTAAGTAACAGCAGGTATTGACCCCAGATAGCAGGAAACAAAACATAAAAATACACCAAGGCCTCCACTCTGTGAGAGACAGAGGCACTATTAATCCTTATGTACATTTCTTTCATCTCTAACTGTATCTCAGTATTTAGATATCCAAGTTAAAAAAAAAAGTAAATCTGGTTTGCTTTGTACAAGATAGGACTGATAACAATATCAGAACAAACAGATTTAAAGGGTTTGAAAAGAAAGTAGTGTCTGAACCAGACTAGTAGTCATTTTGTCTTAAATGGGTTATCTCTTCAACGACCATCATCTAGTAAGTCATCTTTTTTCTTTTTAGGATTTTTGTCCCTTATTTTTGGGCAGATTGGCTGAGTTGAGAAAATGCTATTTTCTCTGTTTCTATAACAGGCATTTGGGAATTCCTGTAATTGTTTTAAAGCAAAAAAATCTGATACTTATTTGTGTTTGATTTCGCATCCTTTTCCCTTGGGATTTGAAACTTTTTTAAACTAAAATCTTTGGGAAATATGTTTTCCTTAAGCATTGACAGGGAATTATAAGAGAGGATGGTATAAAAAAAGCTGATGTTGTAGAAATCTTGTTCAGATGAACTGTATTTGCAAAAGTGATTTTTCATTCTAAAAGTCTACAAAAATAATTCCAAATTCTGTTTCTCTTCAGTAAGAGAAAATTTGAAAGTATTTCAATGAAAATGAATTAGAAAATGATGCTTTGTCATCATACAGTTGGCCTTGGGGTGTTTTTAAGATTTGAAATTAAGTTCTAAATATAACTGAGTTCTGTAGCTTTTAATCAATGTCAGCTTAATACCTCCTCATAGAGCTTTGCTGAAAAAAAGCAAATTGTGTTATGCAAGCATGGACACAATAGCACTCTGACAAAGCTGGTGTGGTTCTGTCTGATTTATACTTTTTTTCTCTTTGGTAGATGAGGAAATGTAACCATAGAAAGCTTAATAGATTTGCCTGTTGTCAGAAAGGGCTTAAGGGAAAATCAAGAGTACGAGCTGGAAGAGAGATGGTTTTATCCCTCTGAGAGGGCTGTCTCCGGACTAATTATAGTGATGCTAACTAATTTTATCTGCACGTGGTGACCTTGCTGATTTCTCTTTGGATGCCACAAACAGAATTTCTGAAGGGCTGGTGACAATGTAAATATAAAAATACTTCTTAAAAATACTATTCTGCACGTGCTGCTTTGTGTCCATATGGTGCTCTTCATCTGGAGTTTGGAATGTCCTGGAGAACATTTATTAGGGAACCCACCCAACATGACTGGGATTTATAAACTTTTCAAAGCTGAATAAAATATAATTGAAATCCACAGCTGAGGAGCTCAGATCCGACCAGGAACGGATGAGGAGCAGGTTCCAGTGGCTTTGCTGGTAGCCATGGGATTTTGGGTTCAGTCTCCTACCCTTGAAGGACGGTGCAGCCTTAGGAAGGGATGCTTGACCCAGGTTCATTCTGCTTCAGCACTCAGGTGAGGCAGCACAGAGTGTGATCAGCTGGAGAAGCTGCTCCAGGAGGTGCCAGATACGAGTGGCACTGGAACGCCCCGGTGTGACCCTCTCCCTTTGGTGGAGGAGCATTGAGCTCTCTTGTTTCTGCCCCTCAGGGCACTGAGCAGCACCTGGAGGCATCCTCCTGCTTGGGGCTCAGCAGGGTTCAGTGGGTTGAGTCCAAGGGCAGGAGCTGTGTTAAAGAGGCACAAGAGGTACATCCGCGCCTGGGCTCACGTGCTCATCCTGACGGCTTCCTGGCTTGCCCTCACCCTGCCCTGGAGCTGTGACTTTCTGGGCTGTCCCCGGGTTGTGAACAGTCCTGACCACTGGCCCTGGCCCTGATCCTGACCTGAACTCTCAGCTCTGCATCCTTGCTATGGTAAAATCACCCCCTTACTGCTGCCTTCTGCCCCAGGGTCAGCTCCCCTCCTGGAGCTGCTGCTCCCTGACGTACCTGAAGTTAGGGAATGGATCTGGCCTTCATTTCTGGTCTTTACTTGTGCAGACAGAAGACATCAGGCAGCTGTAGAGAAGTTTGAGGTAGGTGGCAATGGTTTTAACCTTTCTTCGTCTGATTTCGAGTCCACGAGATTTTCTAGCACCCTGAGAACCTTGAGAGCGTCCCGTTGCCACCCTAATTGGTCGAGTGATCGCTTCAATGGTTGGGGCATCTCTACCTCTGTATTGTTCAGGGGTAGACAACCAGGTTCTCAGTCTGGAGATATAATCAGTAACGTTGGGTTCTCCCCAAATGAGACAATTACAATGCCACCACAGTAATCGTCTTGCTATATCAAGGGATTTCTCCTGCAATTTAGTATATGCTCTCAAATGTGTATAGATTCTGCCTATTACAGGATAATTAGGGTCCACGTTCCTAATTAATTCTTCCTGATGACGGAAGAGACCGGAAAGTTCCAACTCCTCCATACCTGAGCTCCATACCTGGATCCTGCTCCTTGTTTTTACGCAGCTCTGCAATAGCACTACGTAAAACCTCACTCTTCTACAGCGCTGTAAGAGCACCATCATAATATACACAACAAAAATAAATATTGTAGCTTTAAAAGGTTGAGTCTGACGTCTTTTCAAAGGAGCTGGAAACAAAATTCCGTGGAAGTAGGTGTGGAAGCTATATGTGGAAGCTGTATGTCTTGTTTACTTGCAAAATATTCTTTAAAAAATAACATACAAATGCAAGAGAACCTGAATTATCTATTTGCATTTGAAAATCCGTGAGATTTAGAGTACATTTGTACCTATGCCCAGTCTGGAAATGGTGCCTTAAACTGATTTTTAGCTGACTGATTTGTTCCAGGTCAAATACTAATTGCTGGCAGAGCTAAATAAAGGACCTAGGAGTATCTGCTCTAACCAATTACTGGTTATTTTTTTTTCTACTGACTGGCTCATGGCTCTGGAACACTGTGGCTGGCTGGCTGACTGACTGCTTTTAGGTTTGCAGAAGTTCATAAACATTGAAGATTTCAACAAATAACTACAATGGATGGCAAACTATCCTTAACCTGCCCTTTCTTTATATAAAATCTCAGATTTATTGCCAGTTTTATGATGATCTTATCCAAACTTGGCTTTTTTAGTAGATAAAACTATGACCTCATAATAGACTCCAAGTGCTTCCAGTGCAGAACATTTTGGTTTGGTTTGTTTTGGTTTTGTTAATAGAGTTCTGAGTAATTACCTGTGATTTACTGGCATACTTGAGGAAAAAAAAAACTATGTTTGGCTGTTTCTTTACAGGTAACACGCCACGTGGAATGCGAAATTGTAGCTGGCTGCTCTAACTCGGACATGATAGTTTTACTAAAAACCTGCTGGTGTTAGTGACTTTTTTCATACCTTTTTTCTACCTCTTTGAATGAACTGCAGTGGAAAGCTCTCTAATGTTATGTGGATATGAGGGGAATAATATTTTTGTAATGTTTATCTGTTAATAGAAATTAAGTCATATTTTCTATAGCTAATCTGATTCTAGGGTATAATGACTCAAATTACTGGTGATCCTAATATAGTTAGGCAGCCAAAACTCCTGGGACTGAGCAGAGCTTTGAGACAGGCTTGATACAGATTATTTCTATGCTAATGTCTCTGTTAAATGAGAAGCAGCACCTATGGAAACAAGGAACAGTTCAGAGGCAATGAAGGGAAAGAGATTGTCTTTTTTATGCTTCCTTCCCTGTGCTTCTAGTTACTAAATCCATTTCCAGTAGAAATTCTGATTTACATTCAAGTGTTTATAGAATCTAGCAGCTAAATTACATTACATTAACGCTGTTCACTTCCAGAGTTTTGTGTCACAGCATTGCCTCTTTGTACAGTTTTTCCTGTTGAATTCCTCAGTCTGGAATACTCTTGTCTAGCTCAACAGTGCTTAGTACGCAGCTAAGAAAGTGAAGAGATTATTTCCCCTAAAATGAGAGAGATCAGTGAAAACTGTAGATTAAACTTTCAGTAGCAGAGAAGGGAAAAACTCCAACTTTATCCTGAAAATATGCTTTATGAGCTGAAAATGAGCTTTCCTACTGGCTATCCAGCCATTAACAGAACTGAAAGGGAATGTTCTTCCTTGCACTGTTTGGAAATTCGGTAAGGGCTGAAACAGGCCGAGCAGAACAACAAAAGGAGATTTGCTTCTCTTCCTGTCTTCTGGGTCTGGCTGTCACAGGGTGATTATCTCGGGTTTCCTTGTGGCTGCAAGTAAGACAAAGTGACTTCCCAGCTGTTAACAGGAGACTGAAATTGAAGCAGATCTTTTACAGTCAATCAGTTTTCAGCAAAAGCAAAGAGAATGAAAATAAGAAATGGCTACAAAATTAGGAGGAAACCCTGCAATTTCTGTCCATCACCGGAGGCAACTTGACTGCATGTTCTCAAGCCCTAGAAAGCTTTAGGAGATGGATTTTGCACAGCATTAATAGGATTAGGTGCAGTCTGTCTTTGTTCTGACATGTTTCTGTTTTGGACATTTGTAATGGGGAAGAGGTTTCTCAGGCTTTGGTCTCAGTGATTCAGAGAGAGGCACAGAAAGCCCCTCAGGAACTCAGAAAAGCTCATGGTTTTGCTATGAAAACACTAAACCCATGTGTGGGTTGCTTACTTTGGGTCTGAATAATGTGTTTAGATAAGTACTTTACACTCAGATAAAGCTCTCAATTATCTGATACCCTGCATTAAACCAAATGGGCCCAAGAATTATTCCCAACTGGGCAACGTATTGCTGGTAATATCTGGAATATTACATTTGAGTTTGGGACCCTGAGATCAAGAAGGGTCTTGAAAAGTGGAGAGGCCTTAAATATGGAGCGCAGAGCACTGGAGAGGCTGAGGGCGTGGGGCTTGTGTGGTCTGGCCAGGATGAGACTCAGAGCGGATGAGGCTGTTCAAAATCGTGTCAGAAGAGTTGCACAGTCAGTGAGGCCAGCTTGTTTACATAGAGGCAGAGAGTAAAACAAGGACCAGGAGCTACAAGATCAGGCTGGAGAGATTCACCGTGCACTCGGAGACAAATTCCCCAGGAGGTGAGGAGGAGAGCGTTGTAACGTGTATTAATAAAATATTAAAATGAGAGGAAGTAGAAGAAGAAACTAGAAGACATCGTTAAGATTCATTGCATCATCTTGATTGTTTTATTTTCACGTAAGAGAATTTGAAGTTCTGCATCTTGAACTGGAGAAAACCCCATCATTCTGGTTTTGACTCTTATCTACTGAAAATATTTTAAGTCCTGCAACTGAGACGTTTGCAAGACATTGTTATCAATGGAAATTAATTTTTGCCCACATCAGAGACCTACCTTTGGTAGATGAGATGGGCAGGTTTTTTTTAACATCTAATTGCCACTTTAAATCATCATTCCGGTTACTGGCTTACCCACTCTGTAGCTTAGATGCTACTGGTTAAACAAGAGTAAACCAAGAGTAAAAGGTCCCCTGTATTTCTGACAATTTCTCTGTATTCACCAGTTTAGGCTTCTACCAAACCAACCTGCACATTCAACAAGAGAATTCTTTACAACACAACTACCACAGGGAAGGAATTTTTAATCATTAGACTATAATTCAATGGACAAAATAAAATGGCTCTATTTTCGTGATATAATTTACTGCATTTAAATTAATTTCTGCATTCTGAAATGAAACAGAACTAGGACAAGATAGAAATCCTTTTGTGGAGACAAATCCAGCGTCGAAGTCTCTCCCTCCTGCCAGCCCTGCACCTCTGCTCTCTGTTCAGGTGACAGGCTGAGTGCTCGCAGCCGAACCACAGAGCCAGCAGTGAGATGATCCCAGCGAGCTGGAAATCCCCTCTCTGCCATGTGAGGGGAGGGACTGGAAGCATGTCAGCTGTTATAGATAGCTGTTATATGACTCGTTATAAATTTGGGCTTTCATTTGGAGTGCTGTAGATTTGACAGACGGCCTTGTTTCCTCGTTTATTTAAGGAGTCTCATTGCGGCTAAACATTTTGAATATACATCTGTGATTTTTAAAGGAATGCTCTCATTTTTGCTCTCAATTTGATATCTTTCAGATATGCCTTTAGCAGCACTTAGCAGTGTAAAAAAATTAATAAATTATTATACAAAATATATGAGCTCTGGGTTGGAAGAAGTCACAGCTCTAACCAGAACATTATTTACCGGGTCACAGGCGTAAAAGTTAATGTACCAGAGCTTCTCTCTTTCTCTTTCTCTGGACGGATTGTAGCGGTAATGAACCTTAACTGATTTCTATTCATCTGGCTTTTAACTGATGAGATTTGTAAAGAGAATTAAAAATAAGACCCTTTATGTTGTCATCTTTTACCCTTTCATTTTAGTTAATAATTTGAATCACACATTTCTGTTTAACCAGATATTCAGGGCATGAACAATAATTTCAATAACCTCTAGAATGACATCATGTTGAAGTGCAATTTAAAGAAAGGAAAAGAAAAATGAACTACCACATGTCATGGTGTGTTGAGAATAGCAGGGCTCTGAATTTTTAAGAGTCCAGTCCGTATGAGTTTAGAAGTTCAGTACAACTACCTAAATAAGAAAAATAAATAACAACTAGTAATGTTCAGGTGGGGAAAGAAAATAAGAGAGACTGAGACATTCCAAATTTTTTTGAAGAGTCAGCCTTCTTATTTTTGTGCTGTTCCTGGCCACAAATATCTTTATTTTATGTGCACTGCATACAATAATTTGATGTCAGATTTGTTTTTTGATTGGTGTTCTTGTGACTGACTTTTATTGCTATAACTATTTTCAGGTCACTTACTTGGGTAGTTTCTCCATTTCTTTGTGTTCCTTACTTGTTCTCCTTTATCTTAGCATGATATTTACCTTTTAAGAATTCTTCACCAATATACTGAAATTCACTTTCTTCTATGGACAGTAGTGGAGTCAAATTAGTGGTATTTAATCTGGAATTAATGAAATTATCAATGTCTGAGAGTGCCAAATAATTGAGAGATTCATGTCCTAGAACTACTTTTTTTCTTCATTTCCTGATGCATTTAGACCTTCTCCAAGCACTTCAGTCTATCATTCTGAAGATTCACATAATGTGAATTATCTGGAATAACAGAGGTAAATCCAGTGCTGTCCTGGCAATCAGCTGTGTCAGTCCTCTGTTTATACTTCCTTCTCCAAGTCTTCTGTTGATAATATTCCTGCATTTCTTCTGATTTTTTTTTCCTAGATAGTCTGCATAATTTATGTCACTTTCAAATAGTGCTGTTTCCAAAATGCCGTAGCCTTGAACAGTTGTGTTACAACACTGCCTTTTTTATTTGGGGAGAGGAAAGGAGAACTGATGGGCAACACAGAGTCCAATTCCCGGACAAATGTAACATCCATAACCCCTTCTCCTGCTCTCTTCTCTAACAAAGGTTCAGCTTTTAAAGAATATTTACAGCAGACAAATGTTTGAACAAAACACAGATGTTAATAGCTAATTACCAACTGGCATGTTTAACTATCCTGAGAAAAGGTATTATCATGGGCATTTCACCAATTTGCAAAATTGTGTCACAATGACAAAAATAAAGTAAGGCAGAGGCTGATGAATTTATCTCGTCAAATATGACAAGCAGAATGCAATATTTAGTTCTTTTATGTCAAACACCAATTACAGCAAGTTGCTGGGGCCTTTAAGGAGAGGTTGGTTCTGTACATCGAGGAAAGAAACAGATTTTTAAGAAGGATAAATGGGGATGGGTCAGTCAGCATCAGTGGATTCACTCAAAGTCTGTGGATCATTATCTGTACAAACAACTCATCCCTCTAAAGTAACTTCAGTTTGTGCTTAAAACCTCAGCAGATGTCAGGGCTTGTTATTAGAATATTAAGTCTGGTCTCACCAGAGCTGCAGATTTGGAACTGCCAGGAGGCAAAAAACACTCACAGATGTGAGCATCCCTGTCAATAAGAAATAAGATTTTTCCTGTATAAACACCATGTTTCATTTCAAAGAAATATGGATTTTATACTTTCCCTGTAGCAGGACAGGTCAGAAAATAGACAACACTGGAAAAACTTCTGGAGGCAAACTGCCACGTGTGAAAGCACAGGTTTCCCTCTGTGATCAAACACACTGCTGAGGGAACAAGGAATTAGGAAAGGTGGTTTTCATCTGAGTTCTCACATCACAGATTTGACCTGTAAAATGTTCCTATCCTTCATCCTCTCTTTTTGCTCACTGTTGAGCAGTGTTCATGGCTGAACAGAACTGCTGAATATGTATTTATTTTCAATC
Organism: Rhagologus leucostigma; assembly: GCA_013397725.1. Classification (NCBI taxonomy): domain Eukaryota; kingdom Metazoa; phylum Chordata; class Aves; order Passeriformes; genus Rhagologus; species Rhagologus leucostigma. Next base: position 2,062,185 of record VZTD01000230.1, on the reverse strand, counting down.
CACTTGCAGCATGCTTGGAGCAGGTCTTTTTCACAGGGATGCTTGGTCTGCCAGTGGAAGAACTTTCAGTGATATTAACCCTGAGTGCCTGAGAGCAGCTGCCCCAGAGAGAGCTCCTATGAGTGTTCGTAAATGCTGAATGGCATCCAGAATCATGACCCTCTATTAAAGGAAAATATCATTCATTCACACTATCAAAACCACCAGAAATATGTCCTAATTGGGTGAACGGACAGCAAAAAAGACTCTGTAAAATTATCAGGGTAATACCGACAGCCTATTTTAAAAGAAATATTCCTCAACACTCATTCTGTGTTTGATGATCTTATATTTACTACACTTGCATATTACCTTTGTAACTTTACACATTGGCATATTATTGTCTGTTGTAGAGGGAGTGCATAGTAAAAATTAAATGGATGCTGCGAGCGATGCCTGTTTAGTCCATCTTGGTCCTTTCTTACTCAGTATTGTCTGCATGGTTTAAAAGCCTGGAAAATATACCTTTTAATTCATTATTTTTGCCATTGGATCTTGATTTGTGGTTGGAGTTAAGCACTGCAAATATGGGGGAGATATGGGCACTGCAATTAGCAGATTTCCTCAGCAACAATGGCAGCGTTCCTGCTAAATGATTTGTTATGTTTTTAATTACTGGATTATATCTGAAATCAAGTATTCAACTTTGCATATTTCCAATTTGTTCAAATTATAGTCACATCATTATGTTCGAATCAGAGCACCCAAAATGCAGTTTTGCTACAGGATAATTAACCAATGACTTTGAAATATGCAAGCAGGGAGCCTCATTTAGGTAGACAGCACAAGAAGCAAGGAGAGCTACTGATGCATTCCATTGCATTCTTATCTTTTGAAAACAAAGCTTCAATTTGCTTTGTTCTTCATTGCATTATTCCATGACAGATTTTGTGATCTATAGTTATCTTACATTGCTGCAACACTGAAACCCTTCACCCTTTAACATGTGCTCCTGAACTAATTGCTTTGAAGTTCCCAATAGAATTACTCCAGTGAAAAATAAATAGAGCTAGCAAGACAAGTTCAGTGATATGAATAGTAAGAATAATGAGCTGTGTATACTACAATTCTTGCAGTATTCCAGCCAAATCATTACATATTGGAGTATTTCTCCACAGAAGGGGCCATGCTGTACCTTTATTTTTCTTTATCAATTGAATTTGTGCACAAAGATAGGGTAGAATATGGTTTTCAATTAATTACCAAGTGATATCATAGCAACGATGTAGCAGTTGGGGTAAAAGTGCTGGAGTTAAAATGGTACTTTTCCACTTCTATTTTCTTGTCCATCCATCTTTTCTTTTTCCCTGAGTGTCCATGTCTTTGTTGAAACCTAGGAAAATCTGGCCAAACTACACCATAGCGTGTTAGCAAATGTAAAAATTAAAATAATAGGAACAAAGGTGTAATAAAAATATATGGCACCCTCAGCTGCTGTGTTAATCTCTCATCCTTCCATATATCTGTTCCATTTAATAGCATCAAAATCATGTTTCTGTTCATTTAGAGATAAATGGCACCTGTCCCGGCCTTCAGCTGCCGGATATGCTGGCCACCATGGATATTAATTGCCCTAATGATAGAATGAAGTTTGTGAAAATAAAAAATGACCAGACAGCTACATAACTTTGAATAACTGCATCATTTTCTCTCTTTTCTGACAATGGGGAGATTTATGGATCAGATTCAAATGTGTTCTCATAATGTTTCTGACAGAAAAAAAAAAAAACAACACGAAATGCACGTTAGGAAATGATCAGGTTCCATCCACAACGTTTGTGGTGTTTCTTTAGCCTCATGGTCCCCACACTTTTTGGGTTGTTTTCCTTTTTTCTGCACTCCCTGGGTTACTTTTCCTGCATCCCTGCTCCTTTGCAAATCACAAAAATGTCTCCAAAGCTGTGCTCTGGAAGGCTGCCTCTGCTCCCCAGAAACAGCCACGGGCCAAGGGGGAGTTTATCCCCTCGAGTGAACCTCACCTGTTCCTGATTTAGGAAAACCAGTTTGCAGTTCACCCTTGGAAGGTATTTGAATTTTTTACATATGGATGCATTTTAGGAAATTTTGAATGCAAGACTGTTTGTATGAATACTTTATAAATTAGTGAGCTCCCTATGATAACACTGGTCTGTGCAAAACTGTAATTTATTGGAATTTCTGATTTGATTACTGAATCTGTACTGGCAATTTCTCTCGTTCTGTTCAGTATTTTTCTTTTTTATCCTTACTCAAGCTGGAATGGTCATTTCCCCATTGGAATTCTTTCTATAAAATTGCTTTTCTTTCTGATCACCCTCTCCTAAATAAATGGGAGGATGCAAAGTAGAATCACGACCCTCACTGAAAACATTTGAACAGATTTTCCCATTTCTAATCTGAACTCTGATTTGGAGCATGCTCACATAAATCTATAAAGGAAAGGTTATAATTTAATAAATGTATTCTAAATCCTTGATAGATTAATTTAGAAACAGGGGTTGGCAAGGGAATGTTAAAAATCCATAAATGTCTACCTGCTCTTTAAAGATTTAATATCTGTGCAAAGTTTTACAAGATGATTGCTGGTGTGATACAAGTGTTAAACCAGTTTATGGTGTGGGAATGGGTACAGGTGATAGTGCTAGGTGTGCACTGACCTTGTACCTGAATTTTGTCATGCAAAACGTACACTTAGCACATCAGGCTGTGCTTGAGCACGTTTGAAGGGTGCAGAGAACGAATTGCCTTTCTAATCCAGAAATCTTTTTTTTTTTTATTTCGGTGTAAATGTAGTTGCACAAACGATGAGGAAAGTGTTCTGTTAAAGCCAACAGAGAGCTCAGGCACAGCCTTCATTAAAGAGGTACAAAGACCACACCATCTGCTCCAACAAGTCCCAGCTCTCCCTGGGTTTGTTTGCTCAGTAGTTCCTGCTGGCTGGAGCCACCTGTTCACTTAATTAGAAACACGTCCTTAAAACACTGCCTGCTACAAGCTCTGTGTCTCTCCAGAGGTGAGATTCTCAGGCAAAAAACCAAGATGCAAGGCAGGCAAAACTTTCTTTGCATCTTGTTTTAGAAAGTGAGTAAATGAAAGTGGGAAATAAAGTGTAACGTTCAGAAAATACCAATTTTTTTGTTGTAGAAGATGTGTTTTCTTTTTCCTCTTTTTCAGCAGTACTACTTTTACTCAGTTAAGGAAGTTTTTTATTTCACTAGCATGAAGAAGAGAAAGCTGTGACCTTGCGAAACAATTCAATGCAAAATAAGAGAAAGCACTGCTCTTATTTTTTTACTGTCCTCCTTAATCAAGATATAAAATGAAAGTGAAAGTTGCATTTGAAATCCGAATGTAACAACATGGAAGTGAAAGTTCTCAAATCTGACCTAAAGAATTCATTCTTGCCAATCAAAAACTGAGAAATGTTCAGGCAGAAAATAGCATGGCTCATTAGAATAATCAGTTTAGTACGGTGCAAAAAAAAAGTCTCCATGAATTCTGAACTTCACACAGATTTCAGTCTTCCCAGAATGGTAGAATTCTACTTGGTTTTATTTTCCACTGGCCAACTGCCTGAATGCAAATCATATCAATAATATATCCAGCTGTTTTACTGGGTAAAGGTTACCCATCTGGATCTCTTTCAAAATTAAAGTGAATTTAATAACAAGAAAGAGACTGTTGGTATGAAATGTCAGGCATTGGAGACGGTTTCAGTTGCAGTTGGGACATGTGGACACGGTGCTGTGGGTTTTGTGACTTTCCTTGTGTCTCACGACTTCTTAGTCTGTGATTGCTCTCGTTTTATATTTGTGTAATTGCAGGATTTGCTCTGCTGAATCCAGAAAACTGATTGGGATGGCTGGGACTGTGTATGAGACATAGACCCGTGTCCATCTCTGTTTTGTCTTACAAAATTAGTGGGTTTACCCTTGTGGGTTTGCAGGGTAGACTTCTAGCTCAAACAAGCACAAGCATATTCCTGTGCAGGGTTTCCCAGCTGAGACTGTACAACCCAACAACAAGTTCTGAAAAGATAAGAACTTCAAAAATAAGTGTTCTTCAGTTGTGTTTCGCATAACTGTGGGACTAGATCATTACCGTATTAAGAAATAAATGTTAATTTTTTGGCACTGTTAAAATAGATTATTAAATGTTGGACCTGCAGGGTGTGTCTCTATGTAACTTGCTTGCTTTTACACTAGCAATCTTAATGAATCCATTAATTACTTAATGGAACTTGAAGATAATAAACCTTCACTAAGAGTTTAATATTAATTATGACTATTATCATTATTATTACTCATTTACTGCAGGAGGGACTGGAGTATGGCTGCTGGTACAGAATATATTGAAGAATTCAGAGAATCTCTTAATTTTGTCCTCTGTTTAACTCAGGGCGGTTTCTGGCTGTGATGAGGGAGAAAGACTTGAATCACATAAGTGAATTATTCCCTGTTGAAAACTCAACAGTGTACACAATACTTCATGACCAGGCTATTTCTTGCTGCCTCTAATCTCTCCTGGTACTGAGCTCTCATGATGTTGCAGTCTGGAATTATTTCTTGCTTTCTGTAATTACAGACCCTATTATATCCAGTTTCCTTTCTGCTCGTGCTGTAGTTATCATTCTCTTTAACCCTGTAAACTCCCTTTGGGGCCTGCCTTCGTTTTGGCACTTCCAGGGCTGTGTATCCTGATTTCACTGGTAAATCAGATGTCAGTGCCATTCAGTGAAGCAGGTCAAGAGGGAGGAGATCACCAATTACCCTCTGTGTTTATACTTCTGTGAACTACACAGGTGCATTTCTGCTTTTTACTTCACCCATGATCTAGACATGCAAACATAGCGTGGGAATTAGCAATTCTGGCCATTTCCAGGGATGGAAACGAGGAACGATGTGGCTCCTGTCTCTTCAGTAGCCAAGGACACGGCCCAGCATCACCATTCTCCGAATGTACAATGGTTTATCCAAGCAGTTGTGTCACCTCTTTCTTTCATGGCATGGGATGTGAGTGCAGAGACCAGGAAATGGGTTTTGTGTATCCAGCTCCCTGCCACTCTGGGGTCAAGTTGTGTTCAGGTGTGGACTCGGTTCTTCCAGAGGTCTGGAACACAGCTGGGATAATTTCTGAGGGAAGTTAGAATATAGAATCATAGACTCACAGGATGATTCAGTTTGGAAGGGGCCTCAGTGTCCATCTAGTTCCAACCCCCTGCCATGGGCAGGGACACCTTCCACTATCCCAGGCTGATCCAAGCCCCGTCCAGCCTGGCTTTGTATTTTTTTAGAGATATATATGTTTTTCTTCTTTGCATTTTTTTTTTTTAACTACATCAGAGTATAAATTCAAAAAGTAAAATAAATAACTGTTAATGGAAACCCCACAGGCCAAGTAATATTCAAAGGTTCCCATGATTTTCCCCCCAGCTGATTTAATTGGCTGTTTGACCACTTCTGTGGCTGGCAGACACCTTTAGTCATATTCATTATGCAAGAAAACAGCCAAGTGCCTCTTACGCATAAGTTGAAATATACATTGAGAATTTGTTGTTATTTCTCTTTAAGTACCATAAAATATGGATGAATTCTAACAAAGAAGTAAATGTATCTGAATAAAATTACTCCTGTGTATGTCAAGTTGATATAGCAGTTGCCATGGTAAACAACCATTGTACACAAATACTTAAATAAATAATTGTATATTTAGAAGGGTAGCAAGCTGTTAACCAAGATTTAGACACTGATAAACAAACCCTGTAGAGAATTGTGGTGCTTTCAACTGTCTATATATCTATTCAATTAGTGAGCTTACAATTCAATAAATTGTTCCAGTCTTTAATTGGAGGCTGGAGAAGCAGGAGAAGGAACAAAAAAACCAATAAGCATCATAGATAGTTTTCAGAGAAAAAAGAACTATTCTGAATCCGTACAGCTTGCCCATACAATATTAGTCTGCGGCTGAGACTATGGGCAATAAAATTGAAAATAAAATTTAGGGTGAGTTAGAAATCCAAATGTTTCAATGATGAGTTAAATCAAATATTTCAACACAAATCATTACAGTCTTTTCAAGAAAACCAGGCTGAATGTTTTTGTTAGTCCTAAAAGAAGATTAAGTGCATTTCTGTTTAGATTATGGGGGAGGGCAGCATTCTAAAGACAGAAGGGGAGGTCAGAGTGACTGAAAGGATTTGGGCTAAAAAAATAAGTAAACAAAATGAATTATTTTGATGTTGTATCACAACATTTTGAAATAGTAGACTTTGAAGTCATTCATAACCATGAGTGCTTTTGTATCCTGGGTTTTAATTCAACATTTTGTTCCGAGGCCAGTCTGGGACTGTAGCATTTCATATGCACCTTTCGGTTTTAACTGAGTTTTGCTCTCAAAGATTCCCTTTTCCCTTTAAGCCACATCTCCCCAGGCTTATCTCAAGGCAGTTAAGGTTTGTACCTCATTGCTTCCCTCATTTAGCTGTGATACAATAAGGGACGATTGCCATTAACAGCTCGTTAAAATAACTTCCCAGTGCCCCACCAGCAGCCCTGCTGTAGGACCAGCAGCCGCAGCCAGGTACTCACGCTCTTTCCTGCTAGGAACCCACCGATGGGCTTTGTGGAGGTGAGAATAGGACCTGCATGTCCTCACGCTCCACTTGGGATTTAAATGAACGTCAGGTCTGTATCCCATGTGCTTCTAATGAATTAATTTCATAATTAATGATCATCCATGCTGTATTACCTCCATCAGTGCAATTGTATTTTTTCATGGTTCTGTGTGGTTGCTCACAGAATCCATCACCGAACCTTGTACTTTCTGTATGAGAAGGTTTCTGTAGCAAAAAGGATAATTGTTAACCAGGCACTGGGTGACCCGTGTAGGATCAATGTCTGTCTGACGATCTATCCCGCTCACCCACACTGTGCTGAATCGTTGTCCTTACAGCCCAAAGAATCTGAAATAGTTAAATGACTCCTCGCTTTCTGTCTTTGTACAGATCACAACTCACTTTCATCTGCCTGTTTTGTTTTGTTTTGCTTTGTTTTTAACACAGAATAGATAACCACCAACATGAAACAGTTTGTTTTACTTACTCCATCCATTTTTTTGTTCTTTTTAAGTGTTCCCAATTAAGGACAAAATTAGATATCTCCTCTCAAACACAACTGAGGTCGCCTGGAACAGCTCAGAAGGAATTTTGCCAGAAACTTGATAACAATAATGCCGCAAAAAGCTACCTACCATTCTGTATTTGATGCATCTGATGAATGGCTCGGGGAAATAAATAAATAAATTGCTGCTAAATAACAATAAACTAATTAATTGCTGTTTGTGTTTTCTTCCCAGGACATAAGAAACTCATTTAGAGCTGCCATTACTTGTTGGGTAAATATATTCTGAGAATAATAAATGTATAAGAATATTCACTGTTCAGAGTAAATACGTGATTAGTAGTTGTCAAAATGCATATTCTCCACAACAATGGGGCCCAGCAGCTGCTTTGCTGCTCTGTGCCAAGGCTTGCTCAGGAACTCCTCGGTTCATGGCCCGCTGAAGCAGGAGACAATAACAATTCCCTCGCTGCCATTAAATTTTGCAGAGTCTCAGCGGATGCCAGGTGTCGCTGACATGGGGAACACTAACAGTCCTCTGGCAGCCTTTGGAAAAATCACTGCAAATCCAACAAACGCAGTAATTGCGTGCTGGGAGGGATGTTCCAGGCTGCAAGCAGGGAAGTGAGTGTGGAAGCTGGTTTATTAATGTGAGAACTGGTTTAGCTGAGAGGACACGGAGGGTTTTTTATCAGGCTTTTTAATACGTAGTCCAGAGCTCTGAGATATCTTCGATGTTCTGCAGACTTTGTGCAGCTCAGTGTGTATCAACTGATACCAAAATTTAGGATTCGATGGAAATAATTCCATAAAAAGGAACCAACACAGGTGTGACATGGGGGACAGGGGAATAGGCTTTACTGGACTGCCCTGCTCAGTTCTAAGAACAGCTACAGTTCAACAGGAAGCTTTTGAAAGATTCCCCCAGCTTTAATTTCTCTGAGGAATTTCTCATCAGCATTAAGGTTTTGTGTTAAATAAAACACATCCCTTTCAGGAAAAGTTGGAGAAACTGGAATCATTAATTACACTTTTCTTCATTGGGAGAAATGAATTTATTGAGGGAAATGATTTATTAAACATGCAAAGATTAATCTATCTTTTATTTTTGTGTCATTTAATTTTGTCCGCACAAATCGTAGGAAGGAGTGAAAAGAGCTGGAAATGCTTCAGAGGTCTTAAAGTTCTGTCAAATAATTTGGTGTTTCTTTTGCATAAGGAGGTAAATTGGAGAGAAAGAGAAAGAGCAACTTCAGTTGAATCTTCCACTGTTTTAGGTGGGTTTTGGCCTAATGGTGTGGGGTTTTTGAAGATCTGCAGCTCCACTACTTGTCTCCTCCTTGGGTAGTTAACCAAAAACGTGAATATTGTGTGTATTCCGTACTTCAGGTTGAGTGGCTAAGCAGGTTTAGAGTGGTAGAATTGCTTTGTTAACTCAAGGCATATTTTTATCATTTGAAAAGCAAAGTATTTTTCGGTATTGAGTCCGAAATAAAGTTCTGGTTGTTTTATTTTTTTTTAGTTGGGAAAAATATCTTAAATTATGAAACTTGTTACATAAATGCACATTGATTGCTATATGTAGACTCCTTCTCAAGCTAAATTTCAGCTTGAAGAAATCTTTTATGGTTGTTAACATATTAAAATTTCTGGAAACACATATCAAAATGTTACTAAGTTTGTGTCTAAGACATCTGAGACTTTAATATTCTTTCAATTTGCAAATAATCTTGCCAAGAACTGTTAGAAAATCTCAGAGTCGCAAAAGCCATGGCATCACTTTGGCACTTTACAGTCAGCTCATGTCAATAACTTCATTTTTTTGCAGCATTTTTAATTACCTGAAATTATTATATGTAATACAAGTGATTGTCAGAGTATTAACATAGTTATTTTCTCATTTTTGGTATTTTAATACATAATGATTTATGATTTCTCTTCCTTTTTGTTAATTCATCTTACATCAGATGTGAATGTCACGATTCCTAAAATACTGAGTTGCTTAAAAAGTACCCTGAGCATAAAACACAAAGCTGCAGCTCCCGGTAACTCACCACCCCAACCCATCAAAGTTAACATCATCTGGCAAAATGAGTTCTGCCACCTCTTGGGCAATCAACAGAAATTTTTATAGACAAAATATATTCCAATGTTAATTAGAGTTCCATCCCAAAGGAGATCAAGGTGACTCATATACCAGCAATGCATTGAAAAAAAAAAAATGTATAAATATATATTCACTTCATTTACTCTTTTCAGTTTGTTACAGGTTCATTACTAAAGGAATTAATGATATTTTTATCATGAGGCTGACAAAACCAATAGAGCTAATAAATGCTTTAAACTGTGTCTGTATTCTTAGATCAGAAAATAACAATATAATAATAGGAAATTGAGTGTACCCAGTCAGAGTATCAGACTCTGTAGCTCTGTCGTAAATGAGTAAATCCAAGAAAATTCCCTTTGATTAGCTGGGAGTGTCTCGTTGTGGTGGCAGTGTGTCTAGAAGGGGTAGAGACAAGGAAATTATTTTCAAGGTTGACCGGCAGCACAACATTTTAGGATGCTATTACTCAAATTGAGAAATTGGGAAAAAAATAATCTTAAAATCAAGCAAAGAGTAGTGCAAGAATGATGACACAAAAATATGTGTGCAGGAGGTAAAAGTGAGATGAGGATGTGGTGGTTACTTCTCCAAATCAAGTTATCATATAAAACTCCCACTTTAGTCACTCTTTAAGTGTCTCTGGTTTTCCTGGTGAGCTGTTCTGTTCCCTGTGCACAAACTCTTGGGCACAGGGATGTTAAGTAGAGGGCAAGACAGAGAAAAGTCGTGTGTTTTAAAGTGCCACGGCAGATGCCAGGGTCAGAGCAGAGGTAACACTGACACCAGATCTTTGTTTCCTTAGGACAAATGTCATGTCATGGGGACATCCTCAAGCTAATACAGAATTAATAGGGCCAGCTACACCCAGGTAAAGACATTGCTGAAAACTTGAGCACTTTCCCAAGAAGAGAAAAAAAAATCCTTATTCTGTGTGTGATGCTGTTTTCTCAGTACCTCGTATTGGGAAGGTATTCAAAAATTAGATTTTTTTTTTTGTTTTGCAAAGTAATCTTGCAAATAGCAGGAGAGAAAAATATTATAGTCTCTGAAAATTTTGTTTACTGTAGCGATCTGGGACAAATAGTGTTTGCATATTGCATTACCATCTAAGAGTAATGGCATATTTACTACACTGATACTAAAAGCAAACACTTTAATATTTGTAGTTATGGTTTCCATTTTTGCCTTTCTCTTTCCCGAGGCACCAGCGAGAAAAGAGATGAGAATTAGAAAAAGTATTGCTTCGTGAAAAATTGCATGGGTTGTAAATTACAAGTGTTGCTGGAGTTCCCTTGAATTATTCAGTGTTTTTTAAGGTTTTATGCTCTGTGTACAACAGTGTCTATGTTTATTTGATCTATTATTTTTATATAGTTGTCTGACACTTCTTTATGAAAAAGAATAAAAGATGTGAAGCTTATCCACAATGTCAAATTTTTATTGTGTCCAAACATTTTATGGTTCTGCATGTTTCAGATCAAAGAATTCTAGGTTATCTTTTTGCTTGTTTGATTTAATCTTACCAACAGTAACAGTATTTTAGAGCACATTTTGCATATACAGATGTGTGGCAAATGAAGTGAGAAGTTTAATTGTCATTTTTTAGCAGAATATTTATTCTCTAAAAGTATTTTGAGGTGGATAGTTTTGTTTCAGAGTTTGATTTTCTTTTGAACAAAGAATTGGTAGTAAAACATTTGTAGGAAATCCTGTTTTGCTAATACATTTACAAGGAAACTCAGAGCTTGTTCTGGGAAGGAGCAGTAGTGAGGAATGTTAACTTCATTTTTTTAACAGTGTGGATTGATAATCTATATTTTTTTACCTATTTCCAGTAGTTATGACAGTTACAATACTACTTTAGGTTCCAGCTGGGGATGTCTCTGTTTGCTGACTGTATTTTACCACGTTATGACAGTGCAGTTTTAGTGCTTCATTTATCCCAGCTGAGGCTTTGGTGCTGTAATTCTGTCTTTATGCTCAAAAAGCTCAGGATGCACCTGAATAGCTTTTCCTGTGCCCAGTTTTACCCAGTTTTGAAATATGTCTTTATTTGCAGAAAATTTGCATTATCTTGAGATTTGCAATCAGTGTCTGCTGTATTCAGTATATTCCAGAAACTGGATTCGGGGAACACAATATCTGTTGTTAAATTGCATAAAATAAGATCATATATGGAATTGGTTAGAAAATCAATGTTTTCTACCAGTGGGCAGGAAGGCTATTTTGTTTTCTTTGGTGTTTACTCCTTTGGATTGTTTCTGGAAACGTCTCACCTCCTCTGTAACTTTTATCAGCCTCCGTGCATCTTGCTCCTGCTTCTACCAAGGCACACACAGAGCTTTCCACTCGATAGGAAAATATACAGGTCCCAAATGCTTCCTCAAGGAAAGCTCCTGGAGTCTCTAGCTCCTGGCTTGCCACAGACTAGATAGCCTTTTCCAGTTCATCACATACAGAAACATTCCCAGAATAACTTATTTATAAAGAAAGTGCCTGAGACTGTTCAGTTAGGGGGAAATCTGTCACTTGCTTTTAGAGCCAATAAAGGTGGATTCTTTGGGGAGAGCAATAGAGGAAATGGCAGTGGATTGACTATACGCACCTGCAAGAAAAACTGTCAGGAATAAAAGTGTTACACAGTGCTCTGCTATCCCTTGTGGGAGACAAAGGACTGTGCTAGAGAAATATTGAATCAACATTGTTCCCAGCAAACCTGAAATGTGACAGTTTTCCAGTTTCTCTTCTAGCCCTGAAAAATATTTTGTTGGCTAATGGTAACGCAGGAATCGAGTTTTATGACATCCACACATTGTTCAGTGAGGAAAGCTCTATATTTCACATTTCTGGTGACCATCTACATGAATTTTGTTAGTGATTCAAGCTTTGCAGAGAGTTTATGTATATGGAATTCCCTCTGTGATCCCCCATTAGTGCTGCACTTGTGCTGCCCCTTTTTGACAGGTGAACTTAGCTGTCTCATGGAAGCAGAGATTTCTTTCTCCCTCCTGTCTGCAGGATTTTTTTTTAGATCTATCTGCCCTAAATTGCCTGTGCACTTAATCTGGATTTTTAGAAAGTCATAGATGTTTGACCCAAATCTGCTTCTTCGATAAAAACAAAGATCATGTGATTTGGCTCTCTTGTTTATTTGGGGTTAGAAAATCCTCAGTAATTAGCGTCCTGATGGGTGTTAGAATATATGGAATGCATAAAATTTTGATCAATCAAGAGAATGCTCATCTTATAGCAGCCTAAAACCTTTCTATGTGAATGCCAATTCACATATCCTGCAATGGTTCTTAAAAATAAAATACTTTTTTTTTTTAATTAAAAGATGTGACTTTGGCACCATTTGTCTAAATCTTCCTTTGTTGACTCCCCTCCCACAAAATGATTTAATGGAAAATTTATAGAGATTTCAATGAATACTGATTCGTAGAATCAGTTTCTTTAGACAGTACATGAGATACACATTAATTTAAACAACATTTTAATTTAATATATCCAGTTGATAGATGGGCAGTATTTGTATAATTTACTTTACTGTTTTTTGTAGAAGTGCTATTTGGTAGGATGTATTATTAAGTAGAAATGTAATTCAAGCACTTTAAAAAAAAAAAGCTCGCCAAATTGACACTGATAATTAATCAATTAGAAGAAAAGTATATAAGAGTGAAATCATCTTTTCAAAACCAGTGATAGTGAGTGTCTTCATCTGCTTTTATGGACTTGTAGTGAAGATGAGTTTTATTTTCATAAGAAACATGCTGTAAATGAGTTTGGGGAATGTGCTTTAGTAGCTGTCTAACTGCATGTAATTGTCCAATGGCCGACCTATCTACATTCAGAACCTCAGAGAGATTTCCAGATTTTACAGGATTGATAAAATTATCACCCAAATCCAGAATTAATGCTCTCTGACAAACATCTCCAAAGAGAGTCTATTTTCATTCTTTACTGATAAGTCAGGCAGCACTGGTGGCTGCATTTCCCTCAGGTCAGCTGCAGGAGAGCAAAGGCATTCCACACTTCCACCCTGGATTCACAGTGACTCCTTCAAAAAGGGAAAATATGTCCAGTTATTTCTGGCTGTCACTACATCAGGGCAGTCTGGGATACCTCAGACAAACCGGAAACGAACCAGATCTGGTGTCTCACTGTTTCATGTGTCGGATAAACGCAGGAAGGCTCCAACTTGTAAAATCCACAGCTGCCATGTCTAAAGTCATGTTCTTGGGGATGCTTCCTTTTGTCTGGGCTAAAGTTTGTTGGAGGCTCTCACTGAAGTGTGAGCTGTCAGAGTTTCTGTCTCGTCTCTTCTCTCTGCTAGAACTTTGTTGAGAGAGGCAGTTGTCACCTTTGGGAGTTGGTCCAGCCTAACTGACTGCGGAATATCAAATCTATCAGCCATTCTCTGCTCTATCTTCGCCCATTTTCAGGGAAAGAGTGGATAGAAATTTTTCTATCTCACACACAAAAGGGTAAAGTACTGCCTGCCTTATACAATCCAGCTCAGAATATGGCATTTCTGAATGCTGTGGGAAAGGAAAATAGAAGAGGCTTTGCTATGCATTTGTTTTTGAAAAGGACTTAACCCTCTGTCTTACCCTGCAAATAGAACTGAACATCTTTTTTTCAGTTTTACTACAACACTGGTTCTGAACTGCAACCATCCAAAACTAAAATGTGTTATTTTATAAAAATTGTGGGCAATCACAAGTAGTTAGCCCTCCAGCCGGAGAAGAACCAGTTGATTCAGATTGGTGTTTAGGGCAGTGCCTGGCTTTGTGTATTTTCCTTGCCTGTTGTGAAATTAATGGGATTCACATATGCAACCTTGATTTTTTTACTGAAAACCTCAATCCTGGTTTCTCTTTGCAGATTCCATTTCTTTCCCTAGGTTATATTGTTGAGCTCCTGCCATAATTTGCCCTGAATCCAAATTCATGCTTACATCTTTCTGTTTCCTTGAATGGCAGAGCAGGTGTGGGGAAGGAGATCCCCGCCAAGTAATGCAGGTAAATTTCATGTACCAGTAAATGAAATCTATAACCACTACACAGAGGTGCAAAGAGGGATTATTGCTTGTGCTTCCCTTCTTTTTCCTTACACATTCTCTGGAACTGCTGGTAATGACAAGAGCAGGCTCAGTACAGAGTGGATATTTCCGGCAGTGATAGAGCAGCAGTTTTAGATTTGCTGGGAAATGAGTTTTGTGAAGAATATTTGGAAACAGCTCTTGCTGCAAGAGTGGAAAGAACAATAAATATGTCAATAAAGGCCATAGGACAAGAATCCACTTCGGGGAGAACTTGGAAAGCTTTGTCAGAGTTTCTGTACCAGATCTATGGAAGGTGGTGAGAGGGACAGGGCAAGTTAAGTAATCCCGTTCTCAGCAGAGGGGAAAACAGAATCCAGCAGCTTGGTAAATTCTGGTTGTCATGAAAAGATTCACAGATTGGCATATTTCTTTGCCTTGTGACACATATTGTCATTCTGAGATTTATAGTAAGATGTAAAACTTGAGTAATATATTTAAAAAAAAATCATAATTTATTTTTGTACAGAAGAGCAAAACAATTCTTTCTTAACTCCAAGAAATGAGTTTAAGCACCAAGAAATGAATAGATTAAGGAAACAATAAATCTTTTTTTTTTTTCATTATTCTGACAAAATAGTAACATTTAATACTGGCAGCGTGAGGGCTGAACATTAAGTGCTGCGTGCAATACAAAATCCATTACAGAATCATTCAGCATCTTTATATATCTAAATAAATATCCATCCTGAACCTCCTGTTGCTGATCTCTTTGTGTCCCTGCTGTATGTTCTGCCACCACGGGCACATAATATTAGGCATCCAGATAATGTCCTTAACAGAAATACTAAATCTTTGTGAATAACCTCCAAAATAGAGCTCCCGCTGCTCAATACATCCTCACCCCCTCTGAATGCCATTAGCTGAACTTATTATTAGCACATTTCAATGTTGAGCCCATAGTACTTGCACTCAGTCACTATTTAATAAATTAAGGTACATTCTTGGTCTCCAAAGTGTCATGCCTACGATTTATCTAACGAGACACACTTTCATAATCCATCAAGATTTGATGGCAGCTTTTAAAATTAGAACCATTAGAATATATTAGAAGTTTCTCTTCATGCCTACCTTTTCCTGTTGCCCCATTCATTCACTTTTATGTCTTGGAAAATAAATGTTCCACTGATTTGTCTCAGTCTTATCATCCAATTTAAAAATGGGGCTTATAAAAAAAAGATGGACAAAGACTTTTTGCCAAGGCCTGTAGCGACAGTTCAAGGAGCAACAGTTTTAAAGCGAAGGAAAGTAAATTTTAGCTGGATATAAGGAAGAAATTCTTCTCTGTGAGGGTGATGATGCCCTGGCACAGGTTGCCCAGAGAAGCTGTGGCTGCCCATAAATATCTACTCACAGTTTTTCATATGCAGGTGACTTAAACGATGTCTCTTCATTTTCTTAGCGGACTTCCAGATGGAATTTCAGTATTTGAATAGGTCCGAAACTCAGATTTACCTGATAATAATTGCTGCTTTTGATCATAGGAAAGGGAGGCATCACTTTGGCATTTTCTAAGAAGCCAAATTCTGCTTCAATGAATGAAAATAATTGCCCTGATTGGTGTCACTGTGAAAACAAATTCTGATTAATTTCACCATGAAATAAAGGCAAGCTCATGATTTTGATAATTCTAGGCTTCCTCTGATCCTGAATTTAATTTAGGGCAGTGTAATTTCACCTGGATAAGAAATGAAGAATGTTTTCTCCCTAGTCTTGTTGAGTGAAAACGCTTTTATTCTATGACCTCTTTCACAGAAACTTTACTTTAGACAAACATAACTATTAGCTGTAATTTTGTTCTTTCAAGACAGGTATCTGGAAGTCATGACAAGAAATATTTTCTTAGGAAACTCACATCTGAGTGGGTATTTCATGGTTGCTTGTGTTCATGTAACACCTCATTTTCAACCTATTGCAAAGCAGTGTTTTTTCTAGCACTACTTTGGATGCTTATATGTAAGAAAGGAGAAAAGAGGAAAAAAACTTTGTGTTTCACAAAGAAAGTCCATAATCAGATATCTGACAATGGAAATAAATTAATTAGGTGACTTCTGTAATAGTTTACTCATGCTATCAGTATCTGTTATTTACTCTTCCTAATTTGTAGTTACAATATGTAATGTCTGCAATTCTTATAATTTCTTATTATTATGAGGACAGAATCTAAGCCGTATTTTGTATAACTGTACTGATGTGATCAGAGAACCACCTAACATCCTTCACTTACATTGCTCAGCTGGGAAGCTCCTTTCCTAAGCAGAAAATGAAAACTCTTCAAAATGAACTCTTCAAAACGAACTCTTCAAAATAGTTTCATAGGAGGAATTAACAGTGCAGCCATATGTATGTAAATTTTATGCATTTAGAACAGTCTCATGAAGTAAAACAAATGTGTCTGATAAGAAAACTCTACTAGAAAAGATTGGTGTATCTCTTGTCTCTTGTTGATTGCTAATCGAGCACTTTCATGTTCTGAATTCACATCACCGAGCTATTATTTTGACAGGTCCTAGATGAAATACACTCCAGATATTTTTTTCCTTTAAGAAAGTAACTTATAAGAAACAGATTTATTCTCTGCCTTGCTCATAAGTTTCAGGCCCATCAAAAACTCCCTTTTATCTGCCTTCAGATTGTGTTGGTTGTCAGTCTCTTTACAGTGGCTTAGAAGGCATTCAGGCTTGTCAACTTATTGAGAGTAATCTGAGAGAGCATAAAGGAATTTCAAACATTTCAAGAACCATACAATGGTAAGATACGTCTACTAGGAAACCTGAGATAAATTCATATTTACTGGTATGCAAAACAAGGTCATTCAATAACCCGCATCTCTATAACCATTTCAAGGTGTCTCACAAAGACTCTGAACGCACTCTGAGTGTCTGCAGCCAGTGCAGCTGTATAAGGACAGTTCCTGCTGTGTTTGTGAGACTGGGGAATGGGTTTCAAGTGGGCCAAATCCTGGCAAATTGTTTTATTTTCTTTTAAAGACCAGATGTCTTTACGGTCTACTTTAAAGAAAATATTTTATAAGACTGAAGAAAATGTATGAAATGTGACTTTTCATTAAAAACACTTATTAAAAGTAGTTTATTGAAATTATTCAAAATCATCACTTTGAATGATGGTAACTATGAAACAATATATTAGCATTTGAAAATAAAAGCTTTCACGTACAAAGCACATTTTTAGGTGTATTGTTCATTTGGTAGGTGTGAAAGAATCCAGGTTGTCATTTTTAGGATGCTGCCTTCAGTCTTGGGCCTGCTGGTGTTCCACCAGAGGAAGGAAAGGAAGAAACACCAGAGAAATCACTGCACATTTTCCCCCTTCTGCCTCTCCTGTGAGTTGTAAGAATGAGGAATGTATTGGTCTTTCATTTCTCTTCAACTCAGTCTCTCCAACTCCACTGAACATCATGTGCAGAGGGGCTTTCCAAGTGTTCCCAAACAGAAGCACTTCTGCCTTCTGGAACTTTCTTCTCTAACCTGTCATCGTGTATGGTGGATCTCCAAGCTTTTCCTCACTTCTATTCTCTTCCCTTGCACATGAACAGACGTAACACATGAGGATGCTTTTGCCCTTGGTCCACCATGTGAAAGGGTGAGGATTGTGGGGAGCACACAGCCCTTCCCCATCCCACTGACCCCCCCCAAGGAGTGAGAAGGGCTGGGCCTCTTGGACAGGGCCCCCAACAAGGAGAGGCCTCATCCCAGAGAAGCTTCTGGACCACCCCCAGGTGTGGCCATGGGCTGTGACCCAATGTGGTTCAAACGAGGCCCCACCCAAACCCCAGGTGTGGGTTCCTTCAGAGCCAAGGGTTGGTGGTCGAAGATGCTCCTGGGGACTGGGAGGACTCCATGGAGACTGCCTGGTGAGTGACTTTTCCTTTTGGAGTGACCCTTTGGCTGGAGGAACTGACCCTGTGTGTGAGGGTGGGCAGTGCTGGGCCACCGCTCTGTCCTGTGGGGACAACACCCCTGAGGGGCCAGAGCATAGAACCTGTTCTGTGGTTACCCTCTTTTGTCTTTGTTTTGGCTTTTTGATTCAGATGCAAATCAAGGTTTCTCTGAGTTCTCTGTGAGAGGTTGTTGTAGTGTTCTTCAGTGACAAAGATCCTCAAAGGGAACAATGTGCATTTATGCTCTAAGGTGACAGAGTGGAGGTGATTTCATAAGAGAATCTAATATACAATTGTTAATATTGCAGGCGAATATTAATTTCCATCGTCAGTGGAATTTGTGCTCCCAAGTTATAGGCATGAACTTACCTAGTGGTGGGAATTGCTTTGGTGTATAGATCTGAAAAATACACTGTTCTTTCCTACCTCTTGCAAAAATGCAGCATCATGGAGGAGTTGTTTCTCTCTGTTGGTGATTATCTGCTGTGTGTTTATTGGGTAATCTGCCCAGTTGTGTCAGGCTCTGCTAAAAAAGATAATTTTTAGATGGTATAAAAAAAGCCAGAAACCTGACTTAACACACAGATACAGGGCAGAAAAAAGGTAATTTGGCCATCATTCCCTCTGGAGGTTGATTATCTCCGAGAACACAGTTTAATGACTGTGGAATAGTTTTCTCCTTGGAGCCTTTTCAAAACAGTAACTCATCCCTCTTTATCTGACTCCAGAAGAGGTAGTTTGACATTATTGCTGTTAGAGAGATGTAGGCAAATGGGTTAAGGAACTTCTCCAGTGAGGCTGGTGTAAATCCTGACACAAAAATCCATAAATAAAGCACTTGATCTAGTGCAAGCAACAGTTTTAAAGCACACGTTCAGGCTGCCGGGCTGCTCTACCTTAATATGCAGGTGTATTGCTTTATCTGTGTGATACTTAATGAACACAGAGATAAGTACAAACATCCATACAACTAAAACTGAACAAACCTACAGTATTTTTTTTTTGTCCTCATATTCTGAAGAAACGGTGTTAAACATATGAATTTTCTGAAGAGTAAGCCTTTAAAGGGATATATTTAATTTTCTTCCTAACATGCTAGTATGTTTATAGAAGGGATATTCATTCAGATCACTGTCTGTGCTTTCAGATACACAGATAGGTCTCAGCTACTGGTGGTGTTTTCAGAGAAGTCTGAGGACTCTGAACATTTCTGGTTTTGGAAAGTTAAACTGTAGCTTCTGGGCTGTGGCTCATGGAAATTTATATATTCATATAAATCAGCTTTTTCTGCTAACCTGATGACAGATTCATTGGTTCTGAGTTTGAGAAGAATTTTGGTGGGATGCCCAAGGACTAGAGGTGTGACTCTGTGGGTATTTATGGGAGTTTATTTCCACTGTGGACTTTGTTTCTACTCTTGCCCTGTTTAATGCCAGAGTGTTGGATTATGTAGGATCCTCAACAGCATTATGGTTTCAGAATTCATCCTGAAGATGTCACAAAAATAGGACTTTACTCCCTGTCTATCAGCTCTGTCAAGAGCAATAAAGTTTTCATCACTTCTTTGGGTTGAAAGACTTACTAAAGTGCTTATCAACATAGCCAAGTTTTATAGTGCCATTACAGACTTTTCAAAATTATATGAGTAGAGATATAGTGGGAGAGGAAAGCTGTACCTACTGTGGCAGCACAAGATAGTACTACAGCCTTATTTTAATTTCTAAAAAAGTTACTCAATAAAGAATTTTAAGAGCTTCTCTTATTTTTTAATTTCAACACAAAAGCTAAAGTTAAAGTAAATGTATAAAAGCCACTTTTCCCACAGAGTTAATCTCATCACGTTGTAAGTAGTGCTTATTTTTTAATTCGGGCAAATATCATTTTACTGCAACGAGTTTCTTGATTGGAATTTAAGGAAATTTCCGTTTTGAGTTGTGAAATGCACAAGCAGAGATTTAAGAAAAGAGAAATTGAGGTGTTTGTGAAATATGGGTATTTCACTGCAGTAAGGAGTGAGATGAGCTTCCTGACGTGGAAGTGAACTGAGAAGACTGTGGGATTAACATTTTCCAAGGGAGTTTGATTGTTCAAAAAAACTCTGGGGACCAGTGAACACAATTTCCTCTTGGATGCTCCTTCGAAGATATCACAGCATTTCTGAAGCAGAAGATGAATGAGTTGTTGTTAGTTTGCCCTATCATTATTTCCATATTTATTTTTACACCTAACCTTCCAAGAAAAAGGAGCAATCTCTTTTAGGCATTTGAAAAGATTATTAAAAAAAATAATTTTTAACCAGAAACAAATGTTACCAAAATGCTGATGTATTCAAGGGAACGAGTAAATCTAATTTATTTGTTTAAAGAACAGCTCAGGTGGAGTGGATGAAGAGATTGATTGGAATTTTCAGCACAACAGTGGGAACAAAGAAAATCCACAGGATGAAATGGTATGGATTAATGAAATGATTCTGCCTTAGGGCAAAGCCTATTCAAAAGGAAGACAAAAAATATATCAATATCATTTTGAAAAGCATTTGAAAATTTTGGTGCGACTTTTCCTTTAGGCAAAAAACAGTGGACGGATAGAACTGATTATATTTTAAATATTATACAATTGATTAAATCTTAAATATTTATATGTATGTGTTGTCCTTGTTTGGTTTACACCACTGGAATTATTCTTGCTTTACATTGGGGTAAGACTGAACTAAACTCATGTTTGAAATAAGCAAATAAACATAGTTTTATATTCTAAGAATATGTAAATAAAAAGATGGACAGATTAAAAAAAACAGAACTGTCATAGCTAGGGAAAAAAGAATTAAGAGCATTTAGTAGTTTCTCTTGAACACAACTATAAAACTTAGAATCACTTCATTTTGTCGCTGCATATGCAATCATTAGTGAAAATTTCCAAGAATAATATTCCCTTGGTTTTATCATTTGGAAATTTCATTGCATTTGGAAAGCACAATTGGTTCTAATGTTTTTGGGTGCTTCAGTTCCCTTCATGGGCTGTCAGCACCTGTGCTCAGGGGTGTAGAGAAGGGCTTGGGGCCAGCCTCTCCCTGTGTTGTGTTCACAGGTGGAGATGTGGAGAAAAGCTTCAGCTTGGGAGCTGCAAACCAGATGCAGATAAATCAGAGGTGTTCTGGAATCTTCCTTTCCTTGCTCTGTTTTCAATTAGTGTCTTTCTTGCAAAAATAAATGATCACTATGAGAAGTATCATTTCTCAAAAAGTGGTCAGAATACTCAACTCTTGCTTTGTACCACGGGTGCTCAGCGAAGTACAGAACATTTATGGTTCCATCTGGAAAGAATCTGCAGTAATGAACTCGTGTTGTTGTTTTGCCAATTTAACACTTCATGAAATACTGAAGTGCCTCTTGCATGCTCAGAAAGGATTTCTGTTAGTAATTTTGTGAGAAGCAATTCAAACTGAATACAGTAATTTTGAAGTGTTTGGTTAATAATATGAAGAGCAATAATAACAATCATAAAATTGTCTGCACTTATATATTAACATGCAAAGAATCAGGATTGATGTAAGAATCACTCAGTGCCTTCAGCCCTTGGTGTGTGACCACTGGCTCCAGCAGAACCACCAGGCTGATTTACACCCCTGAATGATTGGACTCTTCAGATCTCCACAGATTCAGGCTATTCATATCAGCTGTGCATTTTGTATTTGCTGTTTTCCAGAGCTGAATAAATAACAACAACAACAACAAAATAGGGCTGGTGAATGTTCAGTTGAATTCTAAATTGTATTCACACGAGCCAGGCTAGTGGCCTTTCAGTTGACTTCAAATTTGCTCTGAAAAGTAAATTTTACCTGCATGAATGCAGACAGAAAGTGAAAGCTAAAGAGCCACGAGTACTCGCCAGAATTAGACTCGTTTTCACTTAAAGTGGAGCTGATGTACATCAGAGTAGCAGCTCAGGAATCATTGGAATTAAGAAGTGAAAAGAGAATAAAACAAAATGGATTTAAATGTGTCACAAACACATAGCACATTCTAGGAGATGATGTGCTCTCTGGCACTCTTGGGACACAATTTCCCAAACTTAATAAGTAATCCTTGCTGTGTGTCCGGGATCTAAGCACATCAATGCAGTATGAGCATGCAAACATAGAAGATCCTTCCATTAGTATCCACCAGTATTATGTTAAATTATAGAAAAATAAGTTTAGAACCAAGTCCTTTTTTTGAAAGACAAACTTGGCAATTCCCATATTCGCCTCTAAACAGAAAGCAAATCATAATTTTTTGGGTGGGTTGGGTTTTTTTGGGTGTTTTTGGTGTGTAGGTATGTTTTAGCTCACTAGTTATTTAGCTGGTGAGGTGATATAGGAAAAATCCACAAGCTGTGTGGATGGTTAGTTTGCATATCTTATCTGGACTTAAATAAGGACACACCAGATGTTCTTTCAGGTATGGATTGTCTTTTTGTAGCTGAGATTTCAGGTTCCATGGCAAGCAGACGATTGCTAATCACAGCAATTCTGAAGGCTTGCTGAATTAATAATAAATTGTGGTGGTGTTAGCGGTGATGATAGTAAGGATTGAATGGTTTAAAGGGAAATCTAAAGCTTTTCAGACATTGGTGTGCTTTCAAAGTCTCTGGGGACATCTTTTGGACAGTGTTCTCCATGGGGACTTCCGACTCCATGGCTTTACTGTGCTGCCCAAGCAGCTGAGCAGGAAATGTCTATGACAAAGGAGGAACAGAGATGTAAATGCAGCAGGGAAGCCTGGCATGCATTTGACAGCACTGGAACTCTGTTTGCAGTCCCAGATTGGCACCATCTGGATTGCACCATTCGTAATGGGATCATATGTGTACATGCAATTAGTTTATGTCAGTAGCTGTGGGGATTAGATGAAATTATGGAGCAGTAAACACTGCCTTGGAACCAGCCTGGGTTTGTAAACTCCACTTGAAAGCCACTGTAATTCTGGCAACTGCCCCAGGACTGCTGGGCCTAGAGGAAAAAGTAGCACTTTTACACTCATGGCACATCATCACTTCTCCTGGAACTGAGCAGCTTCTTGAATGAAAGATGATTTGGGGGAGGTGATTTTGTTTAAAACTGGAGGAATACGGAGTGGAAAATCAGAAACTGAAGACAGGTTGATATAAGGGAGGAGTGGTGAGAATGATGACCAGTTAACCTAAGGGAGCTGCAAGAGAGAAGGCAAAGGCTAGAAAGACGGGAGAATAAAGAAAATCTTTAGAACGGATTTCTTTATTAGGGTGAGAATTCCTGGCAGAGATGTGTAGCCAGAGGAATGTTTAGCTAATGTCTGCTCTCTTCTCTTCAGTGAATTAGCCTGAAATCCACAGTGTGGATTAATGTGGGGGCTTTTTCTAATTATATTGACAATTATTCAATGACTGTTTTCATGTAATAAAAATCAGTCTGGAGTAAACTTAGAGGCTGAGTTGCTCTTCTCAAGGGAGAACAGGTGAAATCCTGAGATGATGTCAGTACTGAATCAACTGATGTTGGCATTAAATTCTTTCTCAGTGTTAAAATATCTCACAATGCACATCCAAATTGAAATCTCCTATGGAATTGTTCTGCTTACCTCTGGGGCTCACAGGACGGCTCCCTGTGTTCTTTCCAATCTGTCAGAAACTTGACATCTTTATTATGCATGTTGGGCTTCGTTTTAAATGGAAAACAGAAGGGAAAAAATGCTGTTCTCATGCAGGTAAGATTCCCTCAGTGAATAAACCCCCAGTCATTCTGCTTCTGGTCTCTCAGAGCAGCAGTGTGTCTGCCTGGAAAAACAGTCTGAGAATATTCAATTCAGGGACCCAGGGTGTACACAAACATATAAAGACAGAGTGGTTTTCAAAGAATTATTGGCAACAAATGCAAACAAATCTTTGAACATCAAATACTGTAGATACTGATTTTTTCAGAAGGCTGAGGACTTAAGTGTTTGGTTTTCTGTGTTACATTGGCTCTGATACTCAGAGAAGTATGAGCATATAAGAAAATTATAAGGGAGTAATTCTGAGTAACAGTTCTAGTTTTTCTGCACTAGAGTTTTGAAAAAGTTGTATCTCTGCTTAAGCATTAAATGCTTTTTTTTGTAAAGTGTATTTTATGAAGCTTTTAAAATTATTTCCTTTAATTTCTTCACAGATAGTGAACTAAAGAGGTAAAAATAAGGTCAAATTAAAAAACAAAACAAAACAAAAACACAACAGTCAAAGAGAGCTTTCAGTTCAAAAACAACAACAATAAAGACTAAGAGAATTACCACAGTATATTACAAATAGTATAACCTTCCCAACATAGAAACCATGTTGCTAAAATATATGGAACATTAGAGAGAACACTTTCCTAAATTTTATTAGTAGTGATCAATGTATATCAGTTGATATCCAAGGGTATCAAAATGTGTGATAAAAGTAAAAAAAGGCTTCTCTAAAATAATGTTATTTCCATGATTATTTTCCTGTGATTTTGCTATAATGATCTCATTCATTTTTACAAGGTATGCAGAGCTCAGAGTACATATACACCACTCTGTATTTTTACTGCTGTCATAATGAAAAATTGTATTTACTGGGAGAAGTGACATTTTTCCCTTTTGACAAATTCATGGAAATCTCTTTTTTTACTTGCAAATATTTGCAAAGTAAGAATTGATACCTTTGCACAGATCTGCCTTGTGAGGTGCTATGACACTTTGAAGTTCTTTGATCATTTTGCATAGTTTGTCACACTGCAGGCTGTTCAAGTATACTTGAGCATGTTGATAGACTTATAAAACTGGCTAGGAGGGCTGCCTGGGGAGCAGAATTCATTATTCTGGGATGGGATGTAAGAGTTGGAACAAAAGATTGGAAGTTAATAACAAGTATTTGAAAGTTTTACAAGAAAATTTAAACCCAGGTGACATTGCAGTCAAATCTGAACGCTCAGCTGTCTTTAATGTCATTAAACAAGTCGCGATGCAAATTAAGTGTGTAACCTGAAGTGGGGTGGAGTTTCCTGCTGCCAGTGCTCCGCTGTGCCTCTCAAAATGCACAGGAAAGTCTGGGTGCTGATGAAAAGATTTCTGCAGTGATTTCTGTGGAGCTCTCCCAGCAAACCACAAGGTCAGGGCAGAATGAAGCGGGCTGGTGAGAGTGAATCCATCACCATCACCACTTGCTAGAGTACAGCCAGAGCTTTTTTGGAACATTTCTGTGTGGTGGGGGAGACTTGAAGACAGACAGCCCTTGGCAAGAGGGACCTGCTGGGATCCGCTCTGGAATAGGAACACAGCTCTCTGCACTGCTGACAGGTGTGACTGCTTTGTGCTGCAGAACATACGAGTGAAACATCTGTGCCTTGACCTTCACAAATACAAAGTCTCCAGATGTGAGACTGTGTCATTTTTAAACATTTTCAGACTGTAGGAATTGTATTCTGTCCACATAGAAAATACAGTGCTGTACATAACATGGTGTTCTGTAGTAATTTGTAGTTTCTGTCAGATTGGGTATATAAATACATAAATATGGAAAGTATTTGCTTAAAAAGATGCCTGCGGTGCTTTCTCAAACTTGTATTTATCAGTGTTTAGGAGAGGAATAATTAACCAGACAGATTACTTAGCTCTAGTTACATTCTTCACTGAAGAGCTCCTGGTCTTCAGCTCAAAACTGTAAAATTAACTACCAGGCAGTTAAAAATATGTACCTAGCACAGTATTTCACATTTAATGGAAATTCATCAGAAATCCATCAGTCAAAACAGACGTGCAGAAGGAGAAATATTTTTCTGTCACTTTCTAATTCTTTCTCAGGTTCTGCAGTACCAGCTGCATCTCTGAAATAGCTGCTTGGCTCTGGCATTTGGTGTAACTAAGCTGGTTTGTGCCCTCTGAGAATCTGGACCACACTCATTAGTGGAATTTGTTTTGCTTTGTTTTACCTCTGGTTATACTCTGATATATAGAACTTGAACAATTAGCCCAGAAGAAGCGTTAGGCTATGTGAAACGTCTCTTCACTTGAAGAAAGTGGTTTTTGTTGCCACCATAAATTTAGTTCACATTTCATTTTCCTCTTGGCATGTTCAAAAGGCACCTTTCTCTTTTCCATAACAGAGATTGTTTCCATTGTGGTAAATGCCTGACTCTGAGTGCGCCCTGCAAAGCTGAAGGGTTCCTTCTGCAGGGAAAATGTCTCATCTGAAAATGATCGCTCGGTCTCATTTATAAAAATGTGTCAACATGACTAATTGTCAGATGAGTGGTGAAGCTTATTATGTGCAGCACAGTGCTGAATATCTTCCCTGAATACAGCAACATATTTCAACTGTGGCAGTAACATCTCAAACCCTTTCTCACAGCAGGTCAGGAAAATAAATGTGATGCTGCTTCAGAATAAATGGCGCAAATGGTTCTAAAACACATGACAACTGGCAAATTGATGTTTATTCTGTTTAAGGACTGAGTCATATTTTAAATATGTATTTCACAGTGGTTGTTTTTGATTGAAATCTTTTCCATTTGCAAGCAATTTTGCTAGAACCTTTCTGTAACGCTTCTCACTTGTTTTTCTCTGTATTTTCTTGCCTCCTAGGACAAAAGACAACACAATTCTTGAGGGAGAGCTGAAATGCAGCTGTTTCTACTGTGCTAGCATTGCAGTTAAGCTGCTAATGAATATGTATTCCCCAAGAGACGTCTATCCCAGAGCCACTTTCCTAGTTCTGTATGGGTTAAGAAGAAAGGGAAAATTAGAAAAGAAAAATTCACCCTGCCACAAAACAAAAAAAAAATGTTCGACTTCCTGTTACTTTAGAAATAAATCTAAGCAAAAATCATGGTGTCTCAGTGGAAAGGCTGTCACCAGGGATCAAAGACCTGACAGAATGAGCTCCAGTCTCCCTCCACTTTGCCTTTAACCCTCTGACTTTTAGAAAGTGCCTCTTGGTACCTTCAGCGCTAACTGGCTTCAGTAGAATTTGAAGTTTTCCCAAAATATCTAAAACTTAGCGTTCTTTTGGTTTTTGCATGGTTTTTCCACAGGTGGCGAGTTAAGAATCTGATCATAAAAATACGACAAGTCATTTGTCCAAATCTTCTTTTTTTATTTCCTATATAATACATTTTTAATTTTAGTCATGTCTAAAGTATTTTCACTCCCATTAACATTCCAAAGCTTTTCCTTGTGATCGGTTTTTTCTCAGCATTCCCATTTCTTTATAGCCTTCCAAATGAGGCCTGTCACTCATGTCTCCCCTGCTGCTGTACAGATAAGATCATCCTGCTTGCAGAGATTGATGCTCTCTGCATAGTCAATTTTATGGCACACTTAGGACTCTCTAAACTTGTGTGACCTTACCAGTAGCCGTGAGGATAAAAGTTAAAAAAAAGTCCAAACCACTCTTACTGTGGTCTGTACGTGCAGGAAGGTTACAGTCTGTCACTTATAAACGTGTGGGAGGGCAAAAAAAGATGAGGGAAGTTGGGATAGGTCATGGAAAATGGCTGAGCATTGGCAGCTGTTGTACGTGGGAGTTCAGAGCCTTTTGAGACAGCACCATCCTGACAAAATCTTGTTTTCTCTAAAGATGAAAATCCTTGGAATCCAAAGTATTTCACACTAATGCCTTTTCTTCCTGGGTGAAAAGGTCCCCAACATCTTTATTTTCTCTGTATCATCTAAGACAGTCTAGGAGCTTTATCAAAACTTCAGTCTTATAAATTATTTTCACATCTGGAAGGAGATATTATGATATTTACACATCAGGGTTATTAAAAGATAACTCAGATTAACTCTCTGAACTGTCAAACCCAAGTCTCCTTCCCATGGAGTTTTCAAAGGCTGTCACCAATGCACTCTAGAGAAACCCAGCTTCTCGAAAAGTTCTTGTAAGTTTTTTCTCCTAGCAAGCTATTGTCAAAAAGCAGTGTACAATTAATTGCCTGCTGTAATATTTCATCTGGAGGGACTATCAGGGAACTCAGTCTCAAGAATTTCTCAGTATCTTGCTGAATTAAGCCCACTTTGCTTTGCCACCTGGATGGATTGAAAAAGTCCCAGGTTGCCATTTCCTTGCCTCATCAGCTTTCCATCTGCTTCTTCCTCTCGTCTGAAAACCATCTCTTCATTCCATACCCAGGTTTTCTCCTTGTGCTAGTGGTTGCTTTTTGGTTTAACCTTTTAAATTCTGTTTTTATTCAACCAATTAAACAAACCAACTATTCAGTTAAAGGGACAAAAAACTGAATACCTTTTGTGTTTGGGTTTTTTTTTTTTTTACTGCAGAGCACACCATGATCCATTCAGTAATTCCTGCCAGGCAAGGTAGTTTATTACAGAATAGAATTATTGTCTAAAACTCAAAACCTTTGCTGTGGATAAACTTTCAAAACTGCGTAACTGAACTTGACCTCATTTCATGAAGCTGGAAATCAATCTGTTCATCTCCAAACACCTGGGTTTCCTCTTAATTTTTTAATATTTATGGGTTGATTTAGGGCAGATTAAGATACCAGAACACCAAAATGCACGTTGAACTCCAGATTATAAAGGATGAAATGTGACAACAAATCCTGACATACCTTCACATGCACAGAAAAATCTTTGATCCCATAAAGGCAAACAGAAATCTCAGCTGTGTGCCTGCCTGCAGGAATTACTTCCTTTTTATATAACCCCCACACTTTTAATAATGAACTCTATGTCTGTTCATTAGAAATATAGAACTCTGAACCACAAACTATCTCTCTATGTCACTTTCCAAGGAATAATAGGTACGTTCATGCTGGACATCATCTTACAATCACAGCAAGACTAAAAGGTTTAAATTAGCCCTGTCATGCCTGGTCCTTTAAGACCCAAATACCGTGGTGTAATATTGAAAGAAAGATGTTCTTTAGCAGGTGCATGATTTTCCTTAGTCAGTGGACCACTGACTTTCTCTCCATAAGTTCAATTTTTCTTCAGAGATCTCTAAAGCCCCGAACACATTAAAGGTCTCAGTAGAGAACACCCCAATGTCTATTAAATTTAACAATAACAAGTCTCCAGATGAAAGCAATTAAGCTGCAAGGATTTGCAGACGGTTCCTGTGGATGCCTTTTCCTTGTTTCAGAGAGAAAGCAGCAAAGTAAAAATGAAAGGGAAATAAAAAGCACAAGGTTTGCTCAAAACATCCCACATCCTACAAAGCCCCCTGGCTGTGGAGCAGCCACTGGGGCTGTACCCAGCTGAAGCATCATAAATCTGCACTGGGCACTCCAGTGCTCCTCGCTCTCACCTGACAAAATATTTGCCAGCTGAGAGTTGGATGATGCATTTCTTGCTTGCTCAGATCTCTGGAAATGGCACCCGTGTGTGCATTGAGATGTGTGTGGCACGTGTAGGAATGTATAGATCATCCACCCTCGCGTGTTTGCTGGGATCTGTAGGCACAAGAGAAAGGCAGAAAGGAGAGGTACTGCCAAAAATGTGCTGTCAGGCTGAGATTTTTCAGAACCCTTGCATTTGTCGAAGTTTTTTGGTGAGATAACTAGCTCACTGCACAAAGTATTTTTCAAAGTTTGGTTCGTCTTGCTTGCTCATGGTTCTTTTAAAAATAAAAATCCACTTCATGAAAAAATAATTTTCATAATTATTATTTTATATGAGCTAACATAGTTTTATGGTTATGCATATGTAATGGAAAGTGGTTATTCTTGATTCTTGTTAGAGAGCTAGAATTAATTTCCCCACTCTCACAGTTTCTATAGTAACTTCAGTGGAAATTGCCTATTTGGATATTTTTATTCTAAAATAACTAGAATTTTCAATGTAACTTCAGTTGCTTCCAGAGTAATGCATGTTAGAAGAAGGAATATGCATCAGAGAACAGCATCTCACCTGAGTTATGTATTGATGTACCAACAACATGTTCCACTTGTATCCTGCCTCTGGAGTATTTTACTGAGGTAAAGTTCTGCAGGTACAGCAAAGGTGTGGCTGGAGAGAGGACGGGCAAGGGAAAGTCACTTGGACATTTTCTTCACTTTGAAAGAAAACCTCTCAGATTTGTATCTGAACGAGCCAGGTGGATTTAGCTGGCTTGAGGTGACACTCTTGGAAAGACGACATTGTCAAGGACCCTTGTCTTTCTGTCATGTTGCTGGTTTACATGGAAGTCATACACGCTACACAATATTTAGAGTTTTATCTCAAGGTAGATGAAGCAAAGACAAAGATGTCTCTGCCTACTCCTCTTTTTCCTCAGAGAAAATAGAATATATGGAATTTTTAAAATTATTATTTATTCTTATATATCATCATGCATGGGTGGGACACAGCACACCTGTTGAAGAGCCATGAAGCCTTCCTCTGTAAGAGAGGAGAGAGAACTGGAGCTCCAGTTTTCATATGAAGGAAGGTGTCTGTGAGTCTCTGAGCTCTGGAAATCTTGGACACCAGCGTAGCTTAGAAGATTCCTTTACAAAAGATATAAAGCTGAGCTGAAAAGTGGATGTTCCAGTGTTATCCACATAATTCACTGTTTTCTGGGAAGAGTCTTAATGCGAGGGAGGCTGATTCTGTCTCTTAACCCCGTTGAAGGCGTCAGCTCTTTCTTGGAGTGTAATGAGAAATAATTGTGCTTTCCAGTTTATTTTAAACCCTTTTCCTAGTTAGGTGAACTTTTTATCACCTATTCAACTCCTTTATCAATGTAATTATACACTCTGGCTCCAGGTTAAGAGATAGCCAATTTTGCCTAATATAATATGAAGCAACTTCCTGATGTCATGTTTTGTTAAGTCAGTGTTTGGAAATCTGGATTGTATTTTCCTCAGATGTCAGCGGATGAATCTTTTCTGAGTGAGTTCATTACATGGTATAGTTGAAATGCTATTTAAGCACCAAATCCCAGAGATAAAATGATGATGTTTTTAGTAATAAAGAGGATGGAAAGGAATTCAAAAAGGCAGCTGTTCTCATACATTACAAAGAATCAATATTTAAATCAAAGCAGATGATCTGAGTTCATTCAGCTCAGAACCACATGTTAGCAGGAGTTATTTTGAGGATCAATGCTGCAAAGTAAAAATGGTGCTTGAAACCAAAAAAAGAAAATAAATCCACAGGTGCTCTTTATGATTTTAATCTTATTCAGGATTTCTGTTTGCATTGTTCTAGAAGTTTAAATTATTGCTAAAGATCCATTTCCTTTAAAACTTCTCTCTTTATTGCTATTTTGAAAGGAAATAATTTAATTCTGTCACTTCAGAGTGCTGAAGAGTAAGAAGAAGAAAAAGGCCGTTGGGAGAAAAATTATGTTAACTGAAATTCTGAAATTACATTTTCAGTTTGCTTTTACTTCCTAAATTTTCTTTTGATACTTTTTTTTTTTAGTTAGCAAATGTTTCATTAGCCACTTAGTGGATTGTTTTACTTCTGAGCATTTGTAAGAAAATCAAATGACATAAAAGAGGTAGAAAGTGATATTCTTCTCATCAAATCGTTCAGTAGTTAGGGTACTCAGCAAACGAGAATTTAGTTTGGTATTTAAAATATAATAAAATCAGCCACTTGTGTTCCCTCTTTCCACAGATTTTTTTTTAATCAGTAAGATTAATTTGGTGAGAGGCATCTGATGTTTTGCTTTGTATAAAATAAAGAGTGAGGCAATGAGAACTGGAGGGGGTTGAGATTCACGTGGGAAGGTTCTGTAACCCAATTTCTGTAAGAATCTCCTGGGTTAAGGAACCTGGAACCTGGGATGTGAAAAGGATGTTGGACTGAGCTCCCTCTGCCCACATAGCAGAACTTGGTGTTTGTTAAATTCTGTAAATACTCACTCAACTCTTTGTAACTTCCTAAATCATGGAAAATTCTGACAAACGGGATGTGCCTGGAAAAACTACAGCACAGCAAAACGATGTTCTACACAATTTTCTTCAGGGCATGCTCTTGAAACCTCATTTTCTTGAAACCTCATTTTCTTGAAACCTTGTTTTCATCTAACATTTCATTTGGAAGAGGAAAATAAAGGGGACTTGATTAACAGTAGTGACCAAACTTCCCTTTAACCAAAACCTAAACCTTCATAGAAAGAACAATATCTATAGAAAAGGACTAAATACTATTTTCGGCTTTCAAATAGGTAATATCAGGCTAATGGAAAAGACACTGTTTTCATTCCCAGATGCTGAGACCAGTAGTCACAAATAACCCTGTGCACGGCTTGGACTTGACGGTCACAGAGAGCTTTTCCAACCTCATTTATTCTGTGATTCTGTGACCAAGTCCCTACCTTCCAAACCAGGGTGGCTGCCCATGAATGGCCTTTGGGGAGTTGTCACTGGAAAACTACAGCTCCTGGGTTTGAGAATTGTCTGGGACAATGCAAATTGGTCTAGGCCAGAAACATTCCCTGGATTATTTTAACAGTATACAGGACCATATTTTACTGCCTGGAAATGGTGTCATTAAGTGGGATGAATGTAGCCACAAGTACTATGTGGAAAAAATTCCACTGCCAAGGCACCACATAAACATAACAGCCACCATTAATGAACAATTAGGTTTGTGTTTTTGATGGCTGATGACAGTAGACATTGTAAAGCGCTTTGAAATCTAATGATAATAAGCTGTGTAGAGCTGTGTGATGTTAATTGAGGAAGTAAAAACATATTAGAGATCGGCATTGCTGTGCCCTCGTTGCAAATGACACGAGTTCTTCTGTAGATGGGTTCTTCATTAACTGCTTTTGCTCTGATCCCTCAGGATACTTTATCATTCAGCTTACAAACATTGTTCCAAATGTTCTTTTTTCTAATGAATGGAATAGCTCGGAAATGAAAGCTTTGAACTGACAGTCGAATCTTCACATCACTGAGAACCTCATTATTAGTTTGCAGTAGCTTGTGTGAAATTGCATCTTGATTGCACAAGTCACAAAAGCACATTTCAAACCCTGTAAATATGGAGCTAATTCTAAATATCGACCTCAGATTTTAGAAGAACCATGGGACGAATAAGGTTTCAGAAAAGTTTTTTCAGCTATTGAGACTTCACACATGGCAATACTAAAATTAAAATAGAAATAATTCAGCTGGAATAAACGGAAGGATTTATCAATGCTCGTTGAGCTATTCTTGCCCAGCATCTGTATAATTATAGAATGTGTATATAAAGAAAGGGGAGAAAAAGGCACTGACTACATACTGCTGCTACCTCCTGTAGCTCTAATTAGAACAGATTTGCTCTTACATCAGAACTGTGTCTGTCCACCAAGGTCATTGGTGTGGCAATTACAGGAAAAGATCTCTGAACAACACAGATCAAGGAAAGTTGTTCCTGTGAGCAAACATGGAGCTTTTGTGACTCAGACTCGAGTGTTAATGCACAATTAACTGATACATAATACATAATCCTGGCCATTCCGATCCCAATGCCTTTGATCGACCGTGGATAACTCAGCTGATGGCTCAGTATGCAAATGGTCACTGTCCTTGAAGCTGCCAATGAAACAGTTCCTTTCTGGAGCCAGGGTGTGCTTTGATGTGTGTTTTGCTGGTGGAACCCGTGTGTCACACTTTGCCCTGGATTCCTTTCCCTTTGTTACAGAGCTGGCTTTGGAGCCGGCTTTGAATATCAACGAGCCAGCTGCTCACCCCTGCTTGTTCTCCTCAGCCATTTTTTGTCATTTATGGGAGTTCACGTATTTCTAAAGGGAGCGGCTGATGAGAAATTAAAAACACAGGAATGTTATTTTTATAGTGTCTTCAAAGGCTTGTTCCAGCCATTCAGGGTACTCTGGTTGGAAATAAGGAAGCTCCTCATGCTGGGCCATGTTTGATACAGGGGACAAAAACACAACTTAGCATCTCTCCTGTTTTCATGCATCCCTTCCACTTCTGCATGGTCTGCACACAGAATTCCACAGGAATACGAGACAGGATTGATTTGTCTGAGTAAAATTAACTGGTACAAATGCACACTTAATAAAAAGTTAATTTCCTTCCAGTTTAGATAAACAGAGCTACTTCCAAATCCTTTTGGTTTTTCATGCTAAATGAGCCAGGTATTGCAGTTCACATAAAAAGGCTTTTTGGGTTTTAATCTTGCGTTGAGGGAAAGACTGAGATCAAATAAAAGGCTCTTGTAGGCAAAAGATGGCAATAGAAAAGATGCTTGACAGGACTTGTACGTATGTAAGGCCCTGCTCCCTTTGAAACCTCTGATACAGGTTGAAGCCCATAATATTCGTCTTGTGGTCATTTAGAGAGACTCCATTTAAGAGATAAGGGGTTTTATGATGATCCTCTGGAAAATCAAAAATAACAGATCCAATATATAAAATTTTATTAGTACTTTTCAATTACCTTTAGGTTTCCTTTCATTAATCATGCATCTCCATGAACAAGATGATAAATTATAAGTGAATACTCAAATATCATAATTTTAAAAGTGATTTTTAATAAGAACTCATGGCTGACATGAAATACCCTGCAGGAAAATATAAAGAGCAGTCTTGATAATTCCTCAGGTTTGTTTTCTCTAAAGTCTAATTGCTTTGCATCAATGACACACGAGCTTGACTTTTATGTCTGATTATGTTCTTGCCTTTTTGCAAGGGAAAATATACTGCATTTTCTGGGGGAATTACAGCTGATGTATAGATAATGCTTATACTTTCTGCATCACTATTTACTTATGGTCAGGCTCAGTGAGTGGATCAGTATTTGAAATAGGAGATACCAGCTCCATATGTTCCCCTCCTACTTGAAGTATTCAGCAGGGAATTATTTACTCCTGTTAACTGCTGGGTTTGGTAGATAATGAATGATTTGGCCAATAGGCTTTCCCTACCAATTCTGGACTTTTGGCAATAGCAGGAGTTAAAGCAATATAAAGGAAAATATAAAGTAATAATGTAATAAGTATTGTAACAAAGACTTCAAACCACAAATCACATAAATTTTTTCTCATCCACTCTGATCTGTGCCCTTCTCATCTCTCCTCTGACACGCACTCACACACATTCAGACAGTTTTAATGACTGAGAATCTTCCAGATTTAACTAATTCTGGTGCTGTGGCAAGAGAAACAAATCTTGAGTCGAAAAACTAAGAAGTGGGAAGTTCAAACTGGAAGAGAAAAAATGCATCTTGAGAGATCTAGGAAGAAGGGAATCTCTTCCCTCCCTCTCTCTTGTAGCTTTATTCAACCATTGATTAAAATGCAATTTCTTTCCTAAAACTTAAAAAGTATTTTATGAATTACTAAGATGTTAATATGGCACTGAGAGATTTTTAAATGTGATTAAGCACCTCAAATTTGATTACATATATTAGTTTTCAAAATGTCATTTTACATTAAAAAAAAACTGAACTAAAAAGCGGCTTAGACAAGTGAGTCAAATACATCATGCATACCTCATGTGAGGTAACACACCCATTTTACCATCTACATTAAAAATCAAATATGTCAGATTCTAGAAAATAACACTGTAATTAGTAAATAAAACAAAAATTAACCAGATGATACACAGGTAAATTTAATTCTAAATTTCAGAGAAAGAATAAGGAATTTTTGCTTATTGATATCATCCTCAGAATATACCAGGCTTTATTCCTTTCACAGTTTCTATATGTTTTGATAAAAATGTTCCTGATATTTGAAAGTAGGAATTTCACTAAAGAGGAAAGCATTGACAAGTTAAAGATAAATAGGATTCCATGTCAATTATTAAAAAAAAAATTTAAAAAAATCTGGGGAAACTGTTTTTCAGATATGCTATACTTAACAAAATGTTGTTATCTTCTTAATAGTGACTAAAATAAATATTTTAATAAGAACATTAATTTTCATTCTTCTTTATAAAAAAGACCATAAGTCTTTTAAAGCACAAAAGCAACAGGAAAGGTTTTAAGAAGATTCGAGGTTGGAGAGGACACAATTTGCTGTTGTCTGCAAAGGTAGTTTTTTTCAAAGTTCTTTGAAAGATATTCACTATGTGCTCATCATTTAGAAAAGAAAAGGAAAACTAGCCTGGAAGATTTTACTTTGGTCAAAAAAGATACAGGGTTTAAATCCTAAAGCCCATTTCTGACAGCTGATAAAATGTTCTTCAGGTGTCACCCAGGCAAAACAAAAGCTTTTGTTGCAGCTGCTCTGTATTTGGTTGATTGCATTTGCTTCTTTTTTCTGTTAAAATTGACACTGCCCCTTGTTTGTCATCTCTTTACATTTCCTAAGTGATTCTTCCTTCGCAAATGCTTACTTACCAACAAAAAAATTCCAGGTTCAGCAGTCAAGGATAATCAGGAAGAGAGAAAAGATAAAAGAATCAACTGAAAGTTGATCTGATGCCTCAGTTTTCAAAATAAAAATCACTTGGTGATGGGCACTGAGAGGGTTTGAAATGGGGATGCTAAAATTACCATATTATAGAATTAAGTGGCAGACATACTCAAAAGGAGTTTTCAACCCCAAATCTTCTTAGATAGGGGTGTTTGAGTTGGAAAATGATTTCGGAGAAATAGGCTTACCTGAGTAACACATCACTGGAAATTACAATAACAGTGGATGAACAGTTATGAAAGAAACACGTAGTAGCACAAACCAGACCTGATTAGAAAAATATTTGACAAAATCAGTTGCTTTGCCTTTGTCAAAATCACACTTCAATGAAATGTTGAACAAAGACATCTTGAGTGGTGAAAGGAAATCTGTATTTTGAGAGAAAAATGGGTGTATTGAGAAGAACTGGGAAACCACAATGAGCTTTTTTAAAAATATGATTTAACGAATTGAAAACTGTTCGAAATATGTAAAAAAATAAGTTAAATTGCCTAGACCTGTGCTCAACATCCCTTTGCAGCTCAACGTTTTTAAAAACCAAGTCACTTTGGGAATACCTAAATGTAAACCTCTGGACAATAATGTTTGGCTTTTTTATTTCTTATTCAGCAGACAAATGAGAGAAATCAAGGATATCATAAGACACAAATAGTGTTCATAAAGCATTCTCAGAACTTTTATTCAGTGGAAGTTATAGAATAGCAAAGTATTATTCTTTTATTTATTTTCTAGTATATAGAGTTCATTCTTGCTGTACGTTTCCAAAGTTTAAGTATAAAGACTTCCACAGTTGCAATAGAGACACAGCAGTGGATTTACACATTTCTCTGTTGATGTTTAGGGGTTTCTTTAAAGATTTTATTTCTTATTCTTACGTAAAATGGAAGCAAGAAGAAATAAATGTATAAGGTGGAATTTGCCTGAAATTGCAGTGAACCTGAAGCAATGGCTTGCAGTACTTCTGAGGGGAATTTTTTTTCCACTTGGTGGGAATTATTTCGCATATTTATCAGGGGATATTAATGAGCAGTGTTTTATTATTCAGCACTTCGAGATCTTGAGGCTTTCTTAGGCAGAGCACATCTCACAAAGAGACTTTATACCGTCACCTTTTCCATGTATGCTGAACTCAAGGTCCAAGATATTCCATGTGTTTTTGAGTCCATGAAACACCCAGATACTTTCCAGTGGGAATCTGGGGGTGCGCTGTTATTTCAGACTGTTCGATGGGACATCTCCAGGCTGTTTTTGACACATCTCGATAGATGTCTGCCCGGTGACACTGAGAAGCTGCAGGGAAATGACCAAATAACTGTGAGGTTACAGAGTCCTCTTGCTGCAAGCTGCCAGATGTCTCCCAGCTGAAAGCGGGGTCTTGCTGAGCTTAATCAGTGAGGATTTCTGCAATATTCCTTGAAGAGAATATAGAGGGAGGCTCTGTGGAATTAAAAACAATATAGTGGATGCAGATACTTAGCATACAGATGTCAGCAGTCATGGAAAAGAAATATTTGGAGTGGGCAAAAAGGCATGTGGCTCATTTTTTCTTTAATTTTTTTTTTTTTTGCTGAAAGATGTCTCAGTTTCAAATAGTTGTCAAACTGTACTTGGGAGAGCAGAGAGAGGAGCAGGGGAAGCAGTGTCCAGGAGCACTTAAACCCAGCGTATATCTTCATTAAGCACACTCTATAAATCTCAGGTGCCAGCCACCGCAATGCCTCGTGCAGGCTGCATTAATCTCGGTGACACATAACACAGTGCCCTCAGCAGGAATCTAAATGCCACTTGCATTTCTCCTGCTTCACTTTTGGGTAGAGCCATGTGAAGGACCAGGGTTGTGTCTGGGGAAGGACTGAGTTACCAGCATTTGTCTTTGTGCCAGGTTGGACAAACTCATTAATTCAAATATTCTCTGACTGAAAGCCTGAAGTTTCAGGTGAGTAAGCTAAAATCTTTGATTAAAAGATGGCAGCAGTAGTAATTTAGATAATGCTTCTATCTTCTCTTTGATTGTGCTGTATAATCTAATAAATTCAACTAAAACAAGCTTATAATAAAATAAAGTAGGACTTTTTCATTCTACAACATCTGAAGGAGTTTCTTGACCTTTCCTACCACCAGTAATTTTCCCTTTAGTTTATCCCCTAACTGATATTGATAACCCCATCATTAAATGTTTCAACCTCAGCAGTTATTAAGTGCTTCTAGAAAAGTGATTTGAATGAAGACTCCCACTTTGTCAAGGCCAGAAGGTTTAGAGCTCTGTAAGTTTTGGGGGCTTTTTTAACGGAAATGGGAATCCCTAAATTAATCCTTACTGGACAGCAGCAATTACAGCTAATTTCCCTCCCTAAACAAGACCATTCTTTCCTTCTTACCCCATTAACTTTGCTCTGGGTTCTTGGGCACTCAGTAAATAATGGCAGCCTGATGCTACTTGTTTCCTCTTTAAAAGAATATAAAGCAAAACGTTAAGATATTATGGGACAAATTCAATTACACACTCCCCCCTACCCTGCTAAACACTGATTGGTGTCAAAAAAACATAATTTTTTTTCAGGGGCTGGCCAATTTTGTACAAGTTTGAGAGCAGGTCAAGCAATGTATGAATTTTGGTATATGAAATTAGTTATAATTAATGATTGGTAAAGCTTTTAAAATACACCAATGTGTGGAGAGCTCAGAATGGTTATGTAACTTAGTGCTTTTATAATACAATTTAAGGGGAAAAAAACCCCAAAACACCTTGCTCTGAACAGCTTTTAAGCATGTCTGAGGGAAAAAGGAGTTTTAGAAAAGGCACATGGCTGAACATTCCCTGTGCTGATGTTAAAAATGTTTATACCAGCTACTCAGTGTCTTTATTTAATCACTTTGAGCAGTTAGGAAAGATAAAAGTAGTGACAAGAAATGTTTTAATTACTCTCTAAGAAGCCTTATAAAATAAAGCTTCCAACTGTTCTTGAGCCAAAGAGGAAGCCCTTTAATACAAAATGCACAAAACAGTTTGAAGTCCTATTTTTTTCAGACTACATTGTTACATTCATTTCCATAAAAGGCTAAACAAATGTAATTAAAAATCTTGCAGCAGTTTAAGTAAACAAGCATTCTTCTTGGCTTCAGTTTGATTAAGTTTTCTACTGAGGAAAGATGTCCTTTCCTTGAGATAAGATCCACAGTGGAAATGCAGAATGTAGAATTCTGAAGGTCAGCTTTGAATCACACGAACTTTA
Source organism: Rhagologus leucostigma (assembly GCA_013397725.1). Taxonomy (NCBI): domain Eukaryota; kingdom Metazoa; phylum Chordata; class Aves; order Passeriformes; genus Rhagologus; species Rhagologus leucostigma. The sequence continues at coordinate 2,022,369 of VZTD01000230.1, read as the reverse complement.
GCTTAAAAAGGCAGCCCGGGTTCTACCACAGTGATTAGTATTAATTCTGCTTTTTAAAATGCACGAATCCCACGCGTTAGAAGCAGAAGATCAGACAGGTAACGCTTTTGTTTTCCATGGCTGTATCCTTCAATTTTTACGGTGTCTGGACCAATAGGTCAGTCTGCTTGGAGCCAAGGATGAGAGGCAGGCACAGAGTGTCACCTCACGGAGTGTTTACTTGATTTTCTAGTTTTATTTTTGTTCCGCAGCATGGTATGTTCTTCTCGTCCAAAAATGTGTGTGCATGTATTTATAGGGCTGTATATATATGTGGGTTCAAATGGAGTGTATATAAATGTGAGCATATATATATATGTGAAATATATATAATATCTAGAGGGCATTGCGGTGCATTGTGCTTTAGCCAGTGGGTGGGAATTTTCTGCCTGTTTTTTCTGTCTTTGGAATATTCCTGGCCTTGTTGTGTTCTCACTGTGTAGCGGGGGGCAAAATGCTGTCATGAGGGAATGTGCTTTTTATTTTCTATGTCTACGGTCTTTATTACAACTCACTCCACATGAAAGCACTTAACTCGTGCAAGAGCTGCATTGTAAAGTTAGGCTTATAAAACAGGAATTCTGCTTGGTTCCAGACGGATGGTGTGCTTGAAGAGCAGAAGGATGGTGGGTGCCGTGTTGACTCAGAAACACCCTGGGCTATGGCCAGAGCTGCTCTGAACTGGGAACCATGGATGCATTTCCACAAATATTTACTAACTTTTTTGTCTCTTAGATGCTCCATGCCTCTGTTCCTCAGAATCTTCTAACATTCAATGCCGGACTTTAGTTCTGAAGTTTTCACACAAATTAGCCCTTTAAAATGTCTTTAGGGGGTGCAATGAAGGTTTCCTCATAAAATACAAATTTCAATTTTCTTTCCACCTATAATTGTCTGTAACTTCTGGTATGAGACTCTTTGGTAACACAGTAAGGGTTGATGAATCTTGTTTTACATTAGGTCCTGTCTGGGGATAATTAAGTTCTAAACAATGAAGGAATTATAAATTAGATATAATAAAGTGGTCAGGGCTTGGGAAAGTCTGATTGTGACAAGATGGACATATTTGAATGCACACACAGTGTCTGTTCGTATGTGTGTGTGTATATTTATATATCTATATGTATACACACACAGAGTAGTCCAAATACCATGGAAAATATCAGCAACAAGAAATCCTGAATTTTTTCCTGGTAGTTTGGTGGTTTACAAACAGATGTTCTCCACTGAAGGAAGCACACGGGACTGTCAAGTGATTCTTTCTGCTTACCAGCATTCCCCATGTCTTGCTTAGATTCACCAGTGAGACACTGGACTGGCTGGTGGTGCTTCATATGGAGTGAAAGATAAATAGAACCGACTGCTCCCTCCATATGCTTGGGATTTGACTTCAAGAAATCCCTCAAGTACGAACAGAATTTCTGTAGGACAGAGAAGCAGCATAAATCTGAAAGAGCACATTTAGAAAATAGAATACTCTGTCCCCTGAAATATTTTCTGTGAATAAATGGCTTATTTTTTTCAGACAGATGTTGAGACACCTTTTGCCAGAGCCTGAAAGCAGATGTGAGTTGTATGACCTCTGGCTGAAGCTGATTCATTAATATCTTTACCTGCTCATATCCAGGTCTAATCTGGGACTGGGACAGATGTAGGAGGTAGGCAGAAGAATCCATTGTTCCATTTGATTCTTGCCTGTGTCACTGGAAGGAGATTTAATTCTGTTTAATAACTGGCAAGTCCAGATGCATTGGAAAAGAGTTTCTTCAAACCTATGTTCTTTTTTATTAATTGTACACAATTGATCTATTTCCCATAATATTTTCTGTGCCATAGTGTTTTGTATATTACTGATATTGCATAAAATGCAGCATTTTTGACTGCCCAGTTGCTGCAGAACTGGAGTTTACTACGAACTATAAAATGAAGACAAGAAAAAAATTGTATTGATATTTCAGTGTGCACTTTAATGGTAATGGATCATTTGCTAAATCAAAAAATGGTAAGTAAATTGATTATGTCTCCAAAAGTTCACTTTTTAAGGAAAATGCCCCTTGAATAGAAAAATGATAAAGTTCAAGCACAAAAACACCTTTGGCATCAGTAAACCACATCGGGAACGTTCACCAACAAAGAGAATTTGAAACCTTCTTGTTCCAATTTGTGATTGTACTACTTTGTTTCATTGGTGATTCAAAAGCAAAGCTGTAGAGTATCAGGGAAATATTTGTTTATTTTTTTTAAAAGTTGTTTTCTTTTTTCTAAATAGACTTCTTCAACTGTCATGGTGATTTTTATGGACCTATCCAGCTTTTTTTTTATTATAATCTAGCTCTGGAAATGTTTGTGTCAGCTGTAGAACTGAAACACTTTTCCTCAGACATTCTCACCAACTTTCATAAATGTTAATTTTCTTCTCTGATCCTTTTGTGTGTGAAATAAAACAAATGTTTTTCCCCGCCTTTATTCTTTTTACTTTCTTCTGAAGGGGAGAGATCATAGATTATTAATGAAGCCAAAGAGGAGCAGACCCTTTAATCCTTTGTTTCCTATTTGAACTTCTAACATATACCACAACACTTTTCCATCACCCACAGATTGTAATTCTTCTGAAAGTTTCAGTGTAACCCAAAAATCAATATTAACAGATGTTGTTTGCTTAAGTCTGAAAATGTTCCAGAAAAATGCTCGTCAAATGCATCCCATCTATGGTTTCATAAAGTTTCAGATTCTCACAATCAATATCAGCAGATGTTCACTACTTTTATTTTATGTTTTCCCAAGGCATTGCAGAAGTGCTTCTTCCAGCATAATTTTGAAGGAAAATCGAAAACACGGGGTCTATGACAGCTCTCAGTGCTGCCAAAGAGTCAGAGCTTGTCTTGTCAGCTCCTGGAGAAACAGCCTTGTCTTCATCTACTGTCATTAGAGACCAATAATTAAACAGGAGAACCTCATTTTAATTAGCGCACGGTGAATGACTGGGTAAATCAATCCATAACGTGTTGTCCACACACGTTAAATTCTGTATGAGGGCTGGATTAGCATTTCTTTATCTAGGCAGAGTATTAATGCAGAAAGGAAATATTCCAGAGATAGATAAGAAACTCCCTTCTGTGGGTTTTGGGCATTGTGAGTGTTCAACTTTGTTTTGCTGCCCTGAAATCTGTAATTTCTGCATATTGCAAGGCCTCTGTTTGCAAGAGGGTGTTAAGAGATTCCTGATTGCACGAAACAAAGTTATTATAAAAGAGAAACAAGCCCCAAACCATCCTATTGGGCAGTTTGGAGGAGAGAGCGAGCTGGTTTATCCCTCTTCCAGAGTGTAAAGCACATAATGGGTGAAAATTTGAAGCTGGGCTATGGAGAGAAGAAAGTGTGATCTGGTGAGGTTTGGGATTTGCTTAGTGGGGTTGATTTCTGTTCAAAATAAAGTAGATCTAGCTCAAATCAGTTGTCTAAACGAGTATGTACCTCTCTGTGGATGTCTATAACAATTTCTGATTGCAATGAGCCAACTTCCTAGAAACAACATCTACTGCAAGTTTGGAAAAGTGATCAACACTAATTCTAAATTGATGCTGTCTATCATAATATTTAAATATGCCTCATTCTCAATATCATGTTAAAATGAAAATTGTTTTCTTTTTAATAATTTGGAAGATAATAATACACAGATAAAATGCAGCAAGATAAAGCCTGGAGACAGATCAGCTTTGATATGATTATGTATCTCACATCAATAAGTTTTCTAAAGTATCGAAATGATGCCATTTGTAGCACTTGCTTGGTGGAATTATACAACTTCTCCAAGCTGATTACAGGTTCTAGTTTATCATGGATATAAAAACGTGGAGCTTTTTTATTTTCTTTTCTTTGTGAATTTAAACCATTGGTTTGTTTATGCCATACAGCCGGGATTATTGTGTGTGAGCTCTGAGCTGAGAGAAAACTGCGCGAGTGTGTTAGCACAGCAGCAAGTCTGCACAAATAAAGCTGCCTCTCAGCAGGGTTTATTAATGTAGGCACCACATCATGCCACTGCAGTCACAGAGGCTTCTTTTCAGGCTCAGAGTGTGCTTACATCTGCCTGCAATACTCTGCATTAACATATGCCAGGAGCCTTTGCCCTGAGCCGGATTTATTGGAACAAAATTGCAGCAGTTACGAGGCCTGCTTGTTGTATTCAGATTTGGCGTTCATCAGGAGGGAGCCAACACTCAGAATTTAAGTGGGGTTGTGTTGGGTTTTTTTGTGGATGGGGTGTAATAACAAACTGTACAGTTTTACAGCAGGAACTTTTTCTTCGGACCTATATATATTTATATATATATACCTGTATTCGTATTTATATATATATGTATCTGTGGCAGCTGCAGGGTGATTGCAGGCTCTAATATATGATGCACTTCATTTTCACTGCTTCTTGTAGGGCAGAATAAAAAGAAAAAAATACAAACCCCTTTTTTATTTCTGCACTATACTTCAACTTGAGTAGTAGATTGTTGATTCTAAAATTTCACTATTTCCAGGACACTAATGAGTAATTTATTTTTTTTCCTCATAAATATAGTTAATTTCCACTTTGAACAGCAAAATGTTTTGTATGTACAAACTCATAAGTAGCAAGAACAGCAGAATAAGGTTTAAAGAAACATAAGAGTGTTGCCAATCTTTAGAAACATGCTGATTTTTTATTTTAAAAAACCCCCAACAATCCATCTGGCCAATTCATTGCAGTAAAATTTCATTTCTGAAACAAAATTAAATTACAAAACCTTGTCCAGTTGGTCTTAGTTTAATTGCTGCTGGTTTAGAAAATAATAACTTGTATCTCTGCAACTTCTCTCTGTCCTTTCTCTGAATAAGGGGAAAGCTCTCCATCCATATAAGCAAACCTTCCTACCCTGTGCCATCATCACTATCTGCCATGCCACTAAAATAAATGAATTTGGAATCTTCAGTACTTTCATGAACTTTGGCAGGTGCATCTGTGGCCAAGTGCAAGAACTTTCATTATACCCTTACTCAAATATTAAAATAAGTATTTTTTTAAACCCTGAAATATGTGAAAGCAAATGGTTTTACGAGGTAGCACCTTCGAGCAGTCGGTCCGTATTAAACATTTAGGAAACAAGAAATGATCTCTATTTATTATTAAAACAGGTGTGAGCACACAGGAGAACTTGGAGCAGACTGGCAGTCCCGGAGGGGGACGATGCCCTCCTGTTTTCAGCCAGGACCTCAAATCTGATGTTCCATAGTTTCAGCTGGTGGGTGAGTGCAGTGCCTGTGGTTATAGCAGAGAGGGTGGGAGGTTACTGAGAAGAAAATGTAAAGTACAGACCTGGCTGTAAACAGCAGGAACACCAGCATAAGCTGCACATATGGAGAATCTGAGAGTTGCCTTTTATTTTTCTAAGTTTAGAAAAATACATTTATTAAGACTCTGCTGACTAACAGCAGCATAAATTAATGAGTTGTCCAGAAATTCGAGCCCTTATTACAGTTCTCACAGTCACCTCTGTCATCTCTGTCTGCTTTTCAACCACTCTGACATTCCTAGGATAAATAGGTATAATTCCCACTGCCAGCTGCCAGGGACTACTGTATTTGCCAATAAATGGGTTTCAGGAATAGCTGAATGTAGAGTTGTTTGAATTGAGAGGAGAAAGTTTAAAATTAGCAGATCTGATGAATGCCAACATCTCATAAGTAATTTCTATCCAGATTCATCAAGGACACAGCTGCTGGAGTGTGTGACACGAGAGACAAAGTCAAGGAATGTTTACTTGGTGGAATGAAATATAGCAGGAATTTGCAGATTACATTAACTGAAATAATGTTGCATGAATACTTCTTTTCAGGGATTGTGAAATAATCAGGAAGAAATGGAATAAATATTTCACAGATAAGCCCTCTCCGTGACAAGTAGTGAAAAGATGATTTTCTTTAAAACTGTGTTGCAAAGCAGAGGAAAAGTTTTATTTAAGGCCGGCTTTGTTTAGAGAACTGATATATTAGGACTTTAAATCCAGCTAAGTTATAATGCATAAAAAAACAAATTTAGTATTTTGAAGAATTTCTATAAAAATTACTTTTCTTGTTTTCACAATCAGCTGAAATAATCAGATAGGAGTGCAGACAGCAGAAAAAATTACATCTGTGACACTTCAGGTTTTCCTGCAAAATATTAAAACTAGCTGTCATGTTTTGAATTGCGCAGATTTTTAATAGTCTGTTTTAGACTAAAGAATGACTTAAGGGCAAGAGGAAGATGTTTTATAATGACAAGTCTAGTTTAAAGGAAGAGTAAATTTTAGAGGACAAAGAAGAAAGTCTGTGAGGCTTTGTAATATAATATAGTTATGGAGCCTCTCGAATCCATGGGCATCTGCCTGGGAGTGTTAATGGCAACATTTATTCTGCCTTGGGAGAATCCTTCCAGGCATGGAAGAGAGGTCAGAAGGAGTTTTGTGACTGACAGGCTTGGCCTCCACTCAGTGCTCAGCTACAAAGTCACAGACTTTATTTAAGAGAAGAATTTTACTTTCCATGTGGACCTGACAATATATTGAATTAATTAACATTAAAACTGTGAGCAATTCTATGATCTCGCTAAGGAGTTTGCTCTCGAAATGGAAGAGGTTGAAACAAAAATATGTTGAGGATTAAACAGTCAGAAATGGATTGTGGAAAAACATGATAAGTTCTTGGATGAAATAATTAGTTCTAGAGCTTCATTAGCGTAGAAATGAAGCACCCAAAGGTAGTTTTGGAACCGAGGGCTGTGCTGACTTTGGAACTTGTAAAACTTGAGTTCTCTGTTATGTCCATTTTCTGTTTGACATTTGACAGATTATGAAAATTGTTTTCAGTAGTGGACATTTTGGTGGCGCTGTATGAGGAAGACCTGTCGAATTCCTGCTGAGGAGGAATTAATCCTGAGAACAGGCAAGGCAAGTTCTGTAGGCTGTGAAATTCCAGAGGTACAGGGTGTAAATGGTACAGCCCTGCTGGATCCCCTGAGAGCAGGGTCCTGCGTTACGAGGGAGGATCAGCTTGTCAAGATGGGCTGATGGGCCTTGCACTGAAAGAGTTGAAGAAGTAAAAAAAAAGTGAAGAGTTTTGGAAGTGAGAAAAGGCAGATTTCTAAACAGCAGCAGAGAAAAACGAAATTAATAAAAGTCTGAGGAATTCGGGCTGCTGCTTGTTGCTTTTCAAGGAACTATATGACACATTAGAGAACATGACAGATCTTTGAAAAGTTATTAAATGAGTAAAAATAAGCTGCAATCTCATTTTCTTTTCATGTGTTTATGCTGAATAGCTCAACTCACAGGCCAGCTGCTGGGCAAGGCAAAGAGTCCTTTTATCAAAGACCTTTTCCAACAGGCAAATGACAGAAAACTGTTGATCCATAATGTTCTCTTGCTCTTCCAAATACTCATTTGAAACCTTGAAACTCTTCTTCATGTACATTCAGTATTTTATTTGATTTACTCAGGCAAAAAAAGTTGTTTTTATTCAAATTGTGCCCTTAGAAAGGGGAAATAGAAGTTCAAAACAGCTCTCTGAAATCAGCAGCTACTCTGTGTGTGACTCTATTTTTGCTTTTTTAGAGGAGGATCCTTGATCTTCTACACCGAAAAGACTTTTCAGATACTCCATCAGAATTCAGTGTGTTCTTTTCCTGTCTTTTCCCCCCAGGACACGGTTCCTCCTTGAGGTTTGTACATATGTTCAGATGGGGGGATATTTTCAGCGTGATGCCGCAGCTGTGTTGCTCACAGTTGCTCTGAACCACAGTTTGCTGAGGTTGTCAGCTTCAAATCATTCATTTCAACTCTCTATTCATCTCTGCCACAGGTCTCAAAAGGAGCTCTATAGAGATTTTTTAAATTTTTTTGGCTGTCTAACAGGAATGATAAAAAATATTCTCGTGGTGGAGAGTGACCATGTATTTTAAGTGTGATTCATTACAGACTCTTGTCCGAAAAGACTTCTCACTTGAACCACAGCATCTCCTTTGCTCTCAGCTGCTGCAGCTGAAACTGCGTGGAGGGGGATGTAAATTCAAGGCAAGCTTCTTATTTAGCATTTCTGCCTTGCCAAATGCATCAGAGACAGGAAATCACTCAGCTTGCCAAAATTTATCATACTGTGTCTCCAAAAGTGAAAACAGGTTTTTCATATAGCAAAGCAAATGCTGTGTTTTGCCACAGATAATATTTTGAAAGTTGGTACAAGGTATCTTTGTAGCACAGATATATTTTTTTTTCCAAACTGATTGCAGACTTCAAAGTACCGAGCTTTTTGAGATCCTCTTAAAACTAATTAATCAACTTTGCAAACTGTGTGTCTTCCTTTCAAGTAGAAACCACAATCCCTCTACCTTGAGGAATAATTTTCTTCTTTTCCTAGCGTTTTCCAAATCTAATTGTTGTACCTCTAAACAGGAGATTTGTTATTACACAATGTGATTAATTAGATAACGTTATTTCTTTATCAGGTGAGAAATCACCACAGGATTGATGATAAGCTTATGAAATCAGCAAAGACTGTACAAGGCAAAATGCAATTACTTCTCAATTAAAAATCCATTTGACATATTTGAGAGATTAATAAGCAAATTGGATTTGTTTCTAACAAAAATGATTGGATTTTTTAAAAAGAAGAATCATATTTGATACACCTCATCTGAATCTAAAGCATAGACCAAAGCAAAAGTATAAACTGAGTCAGCTAGAGGTAGCAGAGACTTAATTTTTCAAGCATGACCTCTAAAAGGGCTTAATTTTAAGTCAATGAGTCACTTGGATGCTGCTACATTCATTAATTTGCCACTTAATCACATTTAAACTCTTTGTTTGAAGTAGGGTATTGCATTCTTACTCCTACAATCTCCAAAAAATGCCTGAAATGCAAATAGTCTGTGCTACTGTCTCTACTTCTGGGACATCTGTGTGTATGGATAGAGGTCTGGGTAGTAAAAGACGGGATATTCAGCTTAAAAACGCAAGCATGAAGATGTTATCCAGTAAACAGTATGCTCATTCTGGAAATTAGGAATTTTTAAGATGTGGGAATTCAGCTCTTTGCCCTCCTGAGCAGCTGTAAAACAATCTCAGCAATGCCCAGTGTTACAGCACGGTACTTCAGCAGCTGACAGCTTGAACATTAGAGCTCTTAAAAGATATCCACAGACAGATTTGATCCCACCACCAGGATAAACAGTAATGCCAAAGATCCCCTCAGCTTCCTCAAACATCCTCCTCCTTTCACCTGAAGTTCCTGAACAGGGATTTCCAGGGGTTCTGTGCACACCCAAATTCCACTGACATCGCTCATGCTCTTGTGACACTGGAGTGTCAAAATAGGGTCAGAAAGGGGCTGTTTTCACTTGCAAAATCGAACAATGTATTTGATCTGTTAATTAAGACTCAAGGGACTCCTAAAATAAATTGATATTTGCCCACGTTGCAAACAGCTGCAGGAAACAAACACCTCGCTGTAGAACCAGTGCTTAAATCTGAACGTATTTCCATCATGTTTTAGCAGAGCTGAACCTTTCTTGCTTCCGTGCTGTGGCCTTTCCAGGGACAGTTTATTCTTACAGCAAGGTGAATTCCTTGACTTGTGAAGAGCCTGGAAAACTCTGATGAACGTTCTGATCTCCTGGCCAAGTGAGAACGTGTTTCGCACAGGAAACTTGTTCTGATTTCAGTCTTATTAATGCGAGTTCCAGGGAGCGAGGGCAGCGTCTGAAACTGTCGGCTTTGCAATCAAAGGAAAACTTCCACGACATTCAGACATTATCTGGAGAGCCATATGGATGCTTCCCTGGCAATCCTCCAGTTATCAAGCATCTGATCTATCACTTTCTGTGTCTTCTTTTGAAAGCCATGCAGTAAAGGCCCACTGATTTTCCTTTTCAATCCTCAGAGATTCAAGTAGGCTTTAAAACAGGAAAAGACATGATTTCATTATTTTGGATTCATAAACTCAGAGTCAGAGAATAGCTTCTCCCAGGCTTCAGCTTTAAAGGATGGCAAAGGGACTTTAATCATAATGTAGAAATCACAGTATGCGGGGAGAAAAAAATTAGCTGGTGGCATTTCATCCTAAATTTTAATCGTAATTAATCTTACAAATACTGTACAACAGAAATGCAGTGATATTTGTTTCCAGTGATTTCTCTAGGGTGAGTACTGTGTGGAATTATTGAATTTCTTTGGCTAAATATTTTATTAGAGTAAAAATGAAGATATGATCAGACAAAAACTATTAAGAAGCTTCAATCCTTTTTTTTAAGCTATTCTAGATGAAGAGATTTTTGCTGTTGTGAGAATCCAAATAGCCTGATTTTTTTAAGCAAATATAATTTTAAATGGGTTGAAAACCAAAATAAGGAAAATCTTTGTTTTAGGGCAGGTATTTACCATTCTATTATATACTTCCCAAGAATATTAAGTACAATATCAGTGATTTGACTCCTATCCAGACTGGCTGATGTGGGTATGTGTATCACTCTTTCTGTGCCAGTTAGCTGTCATGTCAATAATCTTTCATTTTCTGTCTTTGGGCAGTATTGAATATTTTATCTAATGAGTTTCAAATACAGGTGAGCAGTGGAACCATCCGTAATTAAAAGATGAAATGGGATTCTTTTCAAAGTTTTAACTCCTAATGCAAGTTTAGGAATCCTAACTGGGTAGCATCTGGTCTTCATTCCTAAATCCTAAATTCTTCTTCAAATAGAGAAAATTTGCATGTCTCTGCATATTTCTGTCTTCAAGTGTTCAGGCTTTCCCACAGGGACCTTCTTGTAATTCGCATCTGTTCTTAAATTCTTACATTCCTTCCCTTTCATCCATCAAAGGTGGGTGACAAGAATCCTACAGGAGTGAAGTGGGAATGATCTGTGCATCAGCATGGAAGGACAATATCTCCAATAATTAGAATAAGGAGATTTAACTTTTTTGGCAAAAAGGAATTTTATCTAAATTTTAAAATGTATTGGCTGACCTTCAGATTAAAAAAAAAAATCCTACTTCAGTCATACAGCTGCCAGCCTCTGACATCAGAAAGTATTTTTGTTCATTTGAGGGTTTTATATAGGATGAGAGCTACACATTTTCCCTGCCTGACCACAGTTAATATTCCTACTGCTCGTAGCATGCCCTGTGCTATGTCATATTTCTTCCCTCTATTGCACACGGAGTGTTTGAATTTGATCCTGCATTCCACTTGGAAGTTACTTCTCTGGAAATGGCAGAAAGCCTGGGACTCAGATTGCTGCTGCAGCTTTCGTTGGCTGTTTGATAAATGGCAACGTGTGTAAGTGTTCTGGGATTTTGTTTCATTTCAGTTTACAAAAGGCCTAATACAAAACCTGTGGAAACAACAAAAAAGCTTTTGTCTTTGCATTGGGCCCTTAAGAATTGCCAATATCTGTTGAAAAACCATGTTGTCCTTTACAAATGAAAAGATCAGTCACAATTTCTAACAGAGTGCAGCAACACCTCGATTAAAATAAGATAACTTGGGTTTTCTATTACTAAAAATTAGATTTTTTCTTTTGAAAATTCATAAAGAAATACAGACTAAAAACTTTTCTTCATATGAGCTAATCACTCTTTTGTTTTTTGGAAATCTTAATGGTCTGAAGCTCTGGATCTTTGCTCCTCAAGCCTCAGCAAATGAATACCTCAAGGGATAGAAATTTCATATACTTCTTTTCCCCAAGGTTATCCATTGTGCTGACTGCATGGCTGTCTCTCTAAACCATCCTATCAATTGCTCAAGTGTGAATGCTTTGTAATATGTTTTATATCTGGAAGGCTGAAGTTTTCTTCTCCTACTGGGAGTTTCATATTTTGATTAGACAGTCTTGAGTTCCTTTCTTTTTTCTTTTTTTTTTTTTTTTTTTGCCTCCCAGGAATTCCTAAAAAATTATCTTGTTGTACAAATAGTTTGGCAACTGAAACTTTGTAGTTATTTGTGTAGAATTTACTTTCCTCAGTAAAACAGCAGAACTACCCTTCAATTTGAATTACCTTCCACATCAGTAATGGCAGGCTACAAGTTCTTTGTTGTTGTAGTAAATATCTTCCTCAGATATGTGTTTTAAACTATTACCTCCTCGAAAGGCTTTGGTCTTCTAAGTATGTTAACTTACTTATATTACATATACACTCTTATGCTGTTTAAACCTCTTATTGGACAGCAGCAATCTAAGACTAGAGAAAATTGTCTGTAATTTAGAGGTCCTGCATCATAATCGCACAAAAGCAGATCTGGGAAATCTGGTTTGTTCTGATTTATACACACGAATGAGGGCTCTTGGTGTGCCTGAGCACACGGTTCTTCAGGTGCAATGCAAAGAGCAGTGAGAACATCAGAAAATGAAACACCAGAGTCAGACTTTTCCAACCAGCAGGAACTACTTTGTTCACTCTTGTTACTTTGGTAGTGGCCAGAGTTTGGCAAGGATTTAGTCCTACCCGAATGCTTCATAGCCCTGTAATCTCAGAGGCTACAAAAGCTCTCATTTCTAGTTCCTGCCTACGTTTGTAGTGCCTCAGAAGAGCCCAGGCAAGTTCATGCCCAGGAGGTCCTGGGAGAATTATCAGAGATGATGTGGAGCCGAGCAGGTTCCTGAGCTGGAAATGGTTGAGGGCTGAGAGAGCCTGGAACGGAAGGGCTCTGCGTGCCCGGCCTGGCCTCTCTCTCGTCACACGACATCCCTTTGTGGCTGCTTGTGGAGAGGAGAAAGACCTCAGGGAACTTTGGCTCTGCCTCAGTCAGAGGTTTTTGCATTTGTTCATCTGTGTGATAATGGGAAGAAGAAGGAAGGTAGGGATGGCTATAATGTTTAATTCACTTTTTGGACTTGTTTACCTCTTGGATTTGAGTGACCTCAGGGATTTACCTGTGGGCATTCATTAGGGAAGAAGTCTCCACAAGTGCCTGTTTGCCCAGAGTGCTCAATACCTGCTCAGAGAGATGAGCAGAGGAGCGAGGAGGCCCCAGTCCCTGGAGCCAAGCAGCCTTGCCCAGGGTGCTGGTGTGGTGCTGGCTGGGAGGAGAGGAGAGGCCGTGTCGCAGCACTGGGGATGTTTTCCTGCCCCAGTGATGACCCAGGTGGTGATTGCAATGGTAAAGTTTGGGCATGGAACGCAAACTTGGGATTAAAGCTGCTCTGATAAAGGGTTCAGTAATGAAACTGGGCAAACCCCTCTCTCAAACTCCTTCTTTTGATATTGTCAGTTACAGATCAGACTGAAAGGAGGGTTTTTTTAAAGACTGGAAGGACTCTCTGTCACTTACTGACCAAAGAAAAATTATTTGTGACTTTATGTAAGGGCTGGAAAAAAAAGGTGTTGTGACTTTCACTGACTCTTCTTTCCCTTGCCACCCCCACCCCAAAATCAGTTTAAATTAACATAATCATCCACTAGCAGTGCCTCTCTTTCAGTGCTTTGTCTGGCAGTGGCCAGTTCTATGTATTTCACAATAAATACACTCTACAGCACAAAAATAGCGCTTATGGGAGTCTTTTGTGGTCAGTGACTGATGGTTTGCATCCTCTGGCAGGAGTTTATATCAATTTACGCATTTTGAATTTACTCCATTATGATTGTTTTCTACCCCGTTTGAACACTCGTACTTTTATTTGTAGCTGGTCTCACACAGGCTCACATGGCAATTAGTTCCACAGGAAAACTGATGTAATATGGAATGAAAAAAAAAAAATTTGTTTTATATTGAAATCAGTCTTATTTAATGTCTTCTTAGCCTTGCAATCAGAAAAAAGAAACAGAAGTACCTGAATTGTGTTTTTAGTATCTTTTTCTTTATTATTTTTGTGACACTGTGATCTGTTCCACACTATAGGCATCATGGATAGCATCCTCTCTGCTTTTCACGTGTTTGGGGTTTTGTTTTTTTTGGTATTACTTGTACTTTTCAAATGCTGTGTAATTTAGAATTAGATGTGAGACATAAGAAAGTTTCTTTCCATGAAGCAACGGCCAAATGTCTTCTTTCACTGGTGTGATTGAGAGCAGAAAGACACAATTCCTGGAACACAAATAAGCTTTTTAGTTTGCTTTCATGAAGAAAACAGATGTTAATTTTAGCAAAGAGAACTATTAGTTTCATATTTAGTACTGGAGAAAATATTATGGTTTTTAAGGACAGTACCATTTGTAAAGAATGATAATGTGCACTCTGGAGAGATTAAATCCACTCATTTATAACTTCTGCCACATTAAAGAGCTGAATATGAATTGATTGGATTAAGTAAATATAACGTTACATTCTTTTCAAATACGTTATGTATATGTAATTAAAAACAGATTTTATACATTTACAGTGTTTGTAAAACATGTATTTGATTTAAATACTTTTTGGATTCAGAATGGTGCACTTGCTGGAAAGAATATCTTGAGGGGAAAAAAACTGAGTGCTGAGACTGAGTGAATATATATTTTAATATAAAGTGAGACATATATTGGGTCTGAGGTGAGATCTGTGCTGGCAGATGAGGAGAGAGAGCTATTAATCCCAGAAATATTAATCCCAAACACACCTTTCTTAAGATTATCTGACCTCCCCAGTTCTTGAGCCCAGTTCTTGAAACCACTCCTTCGCCTCTCCCAAATGTTGATAAACCCAGCAAAGGCCTTATCTGGGCTCCAGCTGGCACAGCCACGCAGCTCTCCATCACAGTTCACTCTGAGAGCTTGTGCTGATCTGCCTGAGGAACTGAAATGCATATTTTAAATGCTATCAAAAGACTCTCAAGAGTGTACAGGGATTTAAGAGCAAAATGTGTGGCCATGAGGGAAGTGGGATGCAGAAGCTTAGCTAGAGCTTTTTAGGAAGTTAGCAGGTTAGGTTCAGTTAGTTCCATGGGAAGAGACGGAGAACTTGGCAGAAAACCTGTATTTTTCCATGGCGTGTGAGGGGAATGCCAGCATTCAGCAAGAACACATTGGTGTGAAGATGCTGAGTTTTCTGATGCGTGCAGAACATAGGATTTTCAGTGAGTGTTCGGTGGTTAGGGAAAAAAAGCCAAAAAAATGCATCAGAAAGTCCTCAGATAAACAACCCTGTGCTGTTGCTGTTTGTGCAGCATCTGACAGAGGGGTGATACATTTGTTTTTATGTTTTTTCCTCAGGACCATACTGCTTTGCCGCGTTGCTGAGAACTTGCGCAGTTGTAAACCATCTGCAAGGTTGCCCGAGATCAACCCCTTGTGAAACCCAGGTAGCGCAGCAGGAAAATTATCGCATTGCTCTGGGGCCCTCAGAAGTTCCAATCCCTGAGCTTCTTGAGGGCAAAGCTCCTTAATGAAATCACAATATTTGGATGGCGCAGTCCCCAGGATATGTAAACACGCTACCTAAACAGCTGTTAAATAATTGTCAATGTTTATTCGGGCTCTCAATCAGGGAGAGGTAGATTTTAACACATTTTATGGTGCTGTCTCTGTAGAGAACAAAGTTAATCCTTCTATATGGAAGTATTTCAGAGCTGCAGTGCACTTTTTTTGAAGTCACTGTTTTACTGTGTGCCAGGACAGTGATTTCCATCCATTTGCACCCCACTTTGTTTAGAACTTTTGCTATAATGCTGGATTTAGACGATGATTAGGTATATTCAGAGAAATCCATGAAACTGTGAGCTTTCAACAGACGGCATGATCAAACCTGAAGTCTCAGCACAGTGATCTCTAAACAAGGCAAGCTTGAACCAGTTTGTGTCCAGAATTCCATGCAAGAGTTTGCACTTGTTCGAATGCCATGCCACAGCGTGTAATGTGAATATTTGCTGTAATACATCTGTACAGTTGTATGCTGCTGGATGCCTAAGGTTAGACTGGATGCTCCACACAGAGCAGAATTTATTTTCAGACAGAAAGATGTTCCAAGTGGCAGAGCATGAAGTTAGGAACAAAGTGTGAATCCACTAAAAGAAGAACAGCTTTTGGGTAAGTATTGTGTGTTTATATCGCTTCAGTTTTGCACTTCTTATTCAGGTTTTGTAAAGTGAAAATAAGGAGGAAAAACCCCCAACACATTCCCGTGAATAACTCATTTATAAGTGGAAGATCTAATTTTCACATTAATATCACTTATATAATCACTGCTTATCCCGAAGTTTTGCACAGGTATAAAAATTAAAGGTTTAGCTTTACTTTGTGCTTTGATACACACATGAAGCTTTCATTAAGAGCTTTATAGCAACACAGGAAGATAAGACATGCTTTCATTCTTAACATCCAAAAGGGTAAATAGAATATGAAAACTGTTCCTGGATATACGATCTAAATGTATGCAGTGTGATTGCTCTTTTCTAAATATTAACTGTCTGACTTGGTGCTTTGCTCTGTGGCACCATGACAGCAGGAGAGCTGATGTGATATAAATGATGCCAATCTCTGCACTGTTGGCATGAGCATCTGTCTCCTTGGCAGACTCCAAAGGCAGTTCCTGGCAGCTTTGGAGTTGCCTCTAGGTCTATCATATGGTTTAAGCTTCTGACTTTTCCTCTTTAGCTAAAGTCCACTCCATCTGGAACCTATTTAATTCTCTTTCACCTTTGATTCTGGAGAAATGCTGATGAAAACACTGTAAACTCTGAGTTGAGGACTCTGGAATTGTTTAAATGCTTGTGGATGTCATACTTCTGCTGAGATCTGAAACAAACTCTCACTGTTACACACTAGGACTGAAATCTGAAAGTAGAAGAAACCAAGTGTTTCATGCAGAACTATCAAGGAAATTAAAATATAATTTCTTCTTTTGTTTTGTTTGGGAGTTTTGGGGTTTTTTTACGGTCAGCTCAGATCTGCCCTAGTGGCGTCCTACATGTCCGTGCTGCCTGGGCTCCTGGAAACAGTCTGACCTACCTAGACAGCATCAAGGAGTGGGAGGACGGTAAAAACCAGGAGTAGGTCTAGGGGAGTGGTGGGTTTGGCCAGGTTGTTGTCACAGATCAAGGCACACTGCAGCCCCAAGATTCATCCAACTTAGCAAATGGTTTGATTCAACCATGGACACTCAACCTTCAGAGTTCTAGTGTAGATCAGGGCCATGTTGTACTACATCCCACAAAACTGAATTCATCTCCTCCTTCTTGCTTCTTGGACCAGTTTCTTTGGTCTAAAGACCAAGTATGAATTGTTTTCTCTCACAGCTATAGTGGGATCTGGCTTTCTTAGAGACATAAACCAAAGAAGGTTTGACAGAGATAAGGAAACTGTCAAAATAAAGTGGCCATTCATTTTTTATTGAATACTGTTCTTTCTTTCATGCTCTTATATTGCTATTTAAACCATCTTGTTCCCTCACAATCTCCTGCTAACATCAGTGTCTAGCACATGAAAAGTGAAAGGGTCATCACCAGTGGAATGTTTCATGCTCATAGCTACTAAAATACACTGGCTTTGGTCAGAAGTACAAAACCAACAGGAAGAACAAAGTCATGTGCATTGGAAAAAACAAAGCCAGTGCAGGATGGGAAGAAATAGCTTCTGTGTAGCAAAAGCAGACAGCTTGTTCACTCCTCCTCTGGATCCCAGCACACTTCTTAGGGTCTCTGTGACATCTGGCTCACTTGCTTCAGTTTCTCTTCCCTCTTTCTCTCCCACCAGGAGAAGGCTGTACATGCTGCTCCATCCTGCCATGCCAATTACAGCAAGGGGATAATGACACTGACTCCATTCCAGTGCTGGCTAGGCTTAGAGCCCATTAGACAGATGGGCAAAACATGGGAAAGGCTTGACTGTAACTTTGAGAACCGAGATCTGAAAAGCCAGAAACTTATTTCTGCTTCTTGCCTGGGTGTAGCATAGACTTTCACATTGCTTTTCTACGGTAGACTCAGATTTTAACTGAAATTTCAGTTACTACCTCTTTTTCTGACTCTAATTTACCCCATTGCCTCTGTCTGTGACGATGACTTATGGAAACAAAGGAGAAACATTCTTGGGAGCTACTGTATTGATGAGCCTTATCTAAAGTTCTTCATTACATCTTCCTGGACACACACAGTGCATCTGAATGCTTGGACATCAATTTTCTTAACACAGCTTGAGCCTCACTGGATTCTGCTGGCCTCTGAATGTCATTCAGATTGGCCCAAGCAGTCCCTGAACCTGACATCAATTTGTCTCCAAAGTCACCAGTTTAATAAATAATGTCATTAACCAGGTAAAGGTTATGTCCCTTTAATATTCATATCATACTTCACTCTGCATTTTTATATCTGGTTGGAGCAGTCGCTTGCAAAGACAGCAAGCTTGGAAAACTCCTTTTGAAGAGAGCAGTGCTTGATGCCAGGTTGTCACGCAAGATGTTGTGTCCCCTCCTCTGCTGCGTATCAGAGAGGCGAGCTTCTGAGATGAAGAAACGTCATCTAATTTGGGGGTTGGCATTTGACAGACAAAAATAGATACAAGATAAATAATGTTATTACAGGTATAAATGTCAGCAAGGACTCAGATTGGTCAGTAACAGAGAGACACAGGTGACTGACTCACTGTGAAATAAAGGAATCCAGTGAGGATGGGTTACTTTTGAGTCTTCCCTTTGTTTTACTTTGTGTCTTTCAAACCATCCTGATTCCTCTTCTAAATCAGTTCTGACCATCTTGATACTTGGAAGTGAGAAAATTTTTCTTATACTGCACTGGGTACAGCATCTTATTTACTTGTTAATGTAGCTGCCAAATTATATAACTGCCAGATCATGCAGCTCCTACACAAACTCCCAAGAGAAGCAGGATTAACTGAGGAGGTAAATACTGCACCAGTCAGTATCTTTGCACACTGTGAGTGGCAAAGGTACAACAGAAAACTTAATCCATAGCCTTTAGTCTCTGCATTGCTGTCTTGTTGGGTTTCAAACTGAGAAAGAGGAGGTTTAGATTTGGTTTAGGTAAAAAAAAATCTCTCCTGTGAGGGTGAGGAGGCCCCTGGCACAGGGTGCCCAGAGAAGCTGTGGCCAAGTGTCCAAGTGTCCAAGAAGTGTCCAAGGCCAGGCTGGATGGAGCTTGGAGCAGCCTGGGACAGTGGAAGGTGTCCCTGCCCACAGCAGGGGGGTGGCACTGGATGGGCTTTCAGGTTCCTTCACAAACCATTCTGTGATTCTGTGACTGTCAGAAGGGGTTAGAGAATTTGAATATCTGTAAAGTTATCATATAAATTATCTGCTACTTGGTAGATAATTGTAAGATCAGAGGACATATTTTTACAAAGAGATGCAGGAGTACCCATGAAAATACAAAGCCTGTTTATAAAAACCAGATATTAAGGAAAATATTTCAAGGTACCTAACAAATACTGTTGGAATACTGATGCCTCTCGTATTCTCATCCTGGGAATCCTTGGGTGCAGATCTGTCGCTTTTTCCTTGATGGATGTATTTTGTTAAAGGCATCTTGTGGTAATAGATGCTGTAAGTGCAGCCTGCTGCACAATACCAAGGGCCATCTCAGAATAATAGAAAGTTTAGGGTTTGAATCCATCTGTCACAAGAAAAGACTACCTTAGACGTGTGAATCAAATAAATGTCTGTGTACAGCTCTAAAACTGATAGCAACTTCATTTCTTTTGTGCTTTAAAGAAGATCAGGATAACTTTCACTCTAACTTCACCAAAAGAGCCCTAGCCTTAAATTTCATGTCACCAAAATCAGGAGCGAAAGAGAACAGGACGTTTTCCTGCACTTCATTGGTTTATTTATGATTGATTTAAGATTATTCTTTTTTTTTTTTTTGGGAGGGGAATGAAACAAAACCCCAAACCAGCAAAAAAACAAACACACAAAAAACCCTCCACAAACCAGCAACGTGAAATATGGAAGCAGGTTTTGTTTATGATACAAAAAATACTCCTTTTATGTACCAAGAGAATAAGTCAATTTGTGCTAAATAAGAAAGAACACGAACAGTGCCAAAAGATGCAAAGGTTTATTTTTCTACAATATGTGCCCCTGGCCATTTCTATCAAACAGCAAAGAAATGTTAATGGCACATGCTCTCCAGTTTACAGGTATTTGTCAATATTCATCTTTTGCCATTTTGCTGGTGTTCTAAAGTAACGAATTTAGAATGTTCAACCCCTGCAGTTGTCAAGGCCCAGTTTAGGAATGTTGTGGTGTAGCCTGTCTAGGACTTAACTCCAGGAAAACTCTGTCCCACACTAGAAGTCAATGGAGGATTCTCTAGTCTGAGTTGAGGATATAAACAAGTTTTTTCTGTTATCTTGACTATTCTCACTTTTTTTAAAATTTATTTTGGGAGAAGGGAAGTGGAATAAAAAAAAAAATTCCTTTTTTATTCTAATTGAGAATGAGAGAGTAAAAGATATTTTCTTGGGAAATAAAATCTTGAAGCTTTACATAGGTTTTCCATTGGCAAACTTGCTAATGATCTGTTTTGAACACATTTAGAAAAAGTAGCTTCCCAGTAGGAGCCATTTATATTAGAAGACAGAGAGTTTCAACTTTTTGAAGTGTTTGATGAGGGAGAACAGCATATATGAGAAAAGGAATAAAATCTGAGTGTTGCCTCTCTCTTTTAAATGCTTATATAAACAGCAAAGATCCCACTAAGCCGCTGTTTCTTTTCAGGCACACATAATGTACAGCTTTGCTTTCATGTTTCAAAGGGTTTGTGCTGCTTGTGTGGGACCACGCAGACAGTGGATGCTAGAGATAGAAACAGAATTCCTGATTTTATAACCCACAGTACCCTCAAATCACCGTAGAACGGGGTTGTACAGCAGGGCCAATAATGAGCTCTACGCTCAAAATACAAGAAATCAATTGGTGTACACCTTTCTTTTGAAATTATTTTGGTTTCCCTTGAATTAGCAAACTTTTTCCATAGTCATTTCTCTAATCATCGCTCTAAGGGTTTTTTAGAAGCCATTTCAAAGGTGGAAGAACCATAGATATAAAATCCATATGTGTCTTTGGAACTTTTATTTCCTTAGTTTTAATATAAATGAATATCCATGTGCCTAACCAGGTCTGTGCTCTAAAATTTAAGGTAGGAATTAGAGTGATAAAGAAATAACTGAAAGAAAGAGAGGAATTTGAAGGGAGATAAAGAATGTCTACGAGCATGTGGGAAGAATTATAAGTGGGATGTATGGCAATGATCTTTCCGCTAAGAATAAGAGGAGAACTTGACAAGTTCTCCAACGGGGGTGTTAGAGTTTACTGAATAAATTTCCTCCATGAAAAACCCATCCAAGCTCTCAAAAACCAAATGCTTAATCAGCCAAATACTCTGGGCAGTGAGTAAAGGCGCTGCAAACTCCTTGTCCCAAACTTTGTCTGAGCCCCCAGACCCTGCTCTCTGCCCACCTCACTCATCGATTTGTGTCCCCCTAAGCAGTAAAACCAGTAAAACCAGTAAAACCAGTAAAACCAGTAAAACCAGTAAAACCAGCCTTAGAGGGAGCAAAAGGTAGGGCAAACTGGGAAAGGCTCACAGGAGACGGTGAGATCTCTCTGGTCCTTTTATCTCCATTAGAATAAGACTTAAAATACTTAAAAATTGCTTATTAAAAATACTTCCCCAACGGGTAGTGCTGCAAAATTATCAGACTCACCTTAACAATAACCTCCTGCAGTATCAGTGAGTGTCTCTAACACTGAACTGATTTCCTCCACTGTAAAGTGAATTATGAATTCCTTATTCATCTGTGCAAGAATAGTTACAGTATACAACCAAAATACTCAGCTGCCTTTGGATGGAACATGAAAAAACTCTGCACAGGTTCACATCATCTATATGGGCAAAATTTAGCTTATCTGAGGGAGATAAGTCTGCTCAGGTCACTCACTATCCTAACAAGCATCTCTTGCCTAAAATACGGATGTCAATATAATGGATTAGGACAGCTGTGTCAAATTCAATTACTCATTTAGCTTAGATTCAGTTTCCTTGATGGCTGCAGAACCAATAGGGAACAGAAACTTGATATGATAATGAAAATAAGTTTTGATCTAGAGAATAAACTAATAAATCACCAAAACTTTGTTTTGTGACTGGCTGGCACAGTGGGCTCTGAGTAGCTTGGTGGCCAACCTGGCATCTTTTTGGTTATCACACATATATGGAAATTAGAAAATAAATCTTACAGGCAGGTACTGTAGAATTACTGACAAATTACAGATATTTGGGGTTATAAAGTAAGAATCAGTGATGTTATCAGGGGAAAGCACTGTGAAGTGCCACATTAGTGTCCAGTGACCAGGTAGGACAGGAACAGCGACGTGGTGTCACCTTTTTTGTGCTGTGGAGGGAACCAGCTATGCAGGAAGGTACAGAAAGGTCTCCCAAACTTCACACTTTCGTGATCTCAGATTTTGACTAAGCAGTTTGTGTTGCTGCGCATTTATTGCTTCGTTTCTTTGATTCTAAGAATCAATGCAGGAGCTTGTTGCTTCCATGACAGTCTCCCAGCCAGCTGGAAGTAGGACTTCAGACAAGAAGATTACTGGGAGAATGAGCCAATCTCTAGCTGTTTGTGAACTACTTTTATGTCACTGAAATACTCCTGGTTTCCTAATACTGAAGCGTTAGGGCTGGAACTAGCAGTGAAAAAAGCTGTTACTGCTGTGACTTCCTGACTTTGGGAAGGCAAATTGTCCTTGTGGTTATTTGTGAAATATCTACGTGTCTGGGAATTAAATTTTGCTGCTTGGCCTTACGGAATCTGTTTCCAGGAATTCTGGAATTGTGAATGCTTTGAGCTTATCCTTGAGATATTTGTTCCATCTTTTTTTCAGTCGTTGGAGAGCAAGCACCTTACATAATTATGGTGCCAAACCAATCAAACCTTGACCTAGTTTCACCAAAAGCATGGTAAGGCTCACAGGTTCCAAGCCCATTGGCATTTGTGTGTCCTGGCTCTGCAGAGCACAGAAAGCAGAGGTGAAATGACCCGAGAAAGGACATTGAGAAAACAAGAAAAGGGATGACAAGATAATGTATAGAGTCAAGGTCAAGGAGACATCACTGTGGGAATCAGAGATGTTCTGAAGCATGAAAAGAGTACATAGAGGAAGAGTGGAAGGAGGAGGAGGTGGAAATAGCTGATGGATGGTGTCAGTGTGCCTTGCAGGAGCTGCTGGGCTCTTGAGATGAGTGGTTAAAAAGAAGGTGCTACTGAGAGAGCTGAAAGCCACCGTGCATCCCTGAACAGAGTTAATTGCTTGGTGGGAAATGCAGTTTCTAAGTGAATACATTTTATTCTTGGGGCATATAATTTGCTTGAGCAACTCATTTGCAAACAAAAAGAAGTTTCAAGAGAATCAAAAGAATCTGTGAATTCAAACTGAATTCAGGACATGGGTTCAGTCAAAAATGAAGGAAGAAGGAAATTGAAAGCACACAGTGAAAGAATTTTGCTTTTAGTTTGGTGTTGCTGTTTTGTTTCAAAGCATTTTGCAATTAACTTTAACCTGCAAAACAGTATTGTTCTAAGGGTTAACAAAAAGAACAAAAGCTTAGACTATGTTTTTTGGTTTAGATCCAAAAAGAAATTAGGTTTGGCTCTAAAATTCCATTGCATGAGATTTTGTTTTGATTCTCTTAAACAACGCGGATGAAAAATATTTCACTTTCATGGCAGAATTGTTTTTCTTGGACACAGCTCTCAATAAACTTCAGCACGTATTTGCTTATATGTGCCATATGTACCTGTCAGAGTAGGAAATTCAGGAAAATGCCTTTTTCTCGGAAATGCTCTGAAAAGAAAAGGAGGATCAGACTGCCAGAGCAGTCACCTTCTCATAACCAGTGCTTTTGGGGGGCTCCTTTCCCAAAGAAACAGAGAGAATTTACCTGAGAACTCAAATGTCTCTTGGAAAGAGCTCAATCAATCTCCCATGTTCAGCTTAGGCATTTAACTGTTTTAAGGAAGAATTCACTGTCCAGTATATTTGAAATTAATGCCTTGTTAAATTCTTGTATTTTTCTGTTTGATTCCTAGTTAATAGCAGAAATAGTATGGAGAAAACGAAAATATTTGTTTCTCTCAATTGTTTTCTTGGCTCTTATATCTTCGGATTTTCCTTAACAGTAAAAATAAGAGAACAGAGAGAAGTACCACTGAAGTTCTGTGTGCTATCTTATAAACTGAGAACAAATAAAACACTTTCTTAAAAATCTGTCAATTCTAACATAATGGGCAAAATTAGATATTCTGATAAGCAATTTAACAAGTACCTTAACCAAAACAGTTTCATGGCAAAAAAATGTTCATGTCAAATATATTATTTTATTAAAGATAAATAAAAACAAAGCTGCTAAAATATTAGGACTTTTGTATTAGAGTTTACACCTTAATAGCATCTCTCTTCCTTCAACTAAGGCAAGCTTTTGTATGGACTAAGTACAAAACTCTCCTTAATTTTCTTCCTTTGTCCCACTTTGACAGTAGGGATGGGTTAGAATTGACTCTTCCAGTGGAGAAATAAGAGAAAGACTGGGGTTTCTTTGTTTGATTTGAAGCCTTTCACTGCCAAGCTAAATGTACATGAAGCAGAGGGAAAAGAACAAAGCAGATGAGAGTAGTTTCTGTTTCAGGTGTTAAATCCACTTCCTACAACCGCTGCTGAGGTGGGAAAGATGGAACACACGGTCCTTTCAGGCTCACACAACGACCTTGTCCCAGGTAATTGTCTATATGGCCTTTCTGGTAAGGAATTCACAGAGGTCTTGTGAGAGCTGCTTTGCTCAGCCTTTAGAATTTAACTGAGAAGAGGGAGGAGTAGAAAATCGTGGAAGAAAAATATGATGTAAAGAGAAGAGACTTGAGGAAGACGGTGAAAAAAGTGACATAAGGCATTTTTCATCTGTTGTTTAGAAAGACTGAGTAGTCAGCAATGTTGCTTGGACATGTCTTTACTTCAGTGAAATCATTTCTAAAAATCACATGATAAATACAGCAATAAATGCCAGAGTCACTAAATGATCACATGCTTTATTAGCCCATTCCTTCCTCTCTTCCTGGCTGGAAAGAACGGTGAGAAGGGGCAGAAAGATCTCCTCATGTGTTTGTGACTCGCACATTTTGGGTCACTGAAATCCAGCTTGTTTTCAGTCCTTTCCTTGTTTTTACAAGTTGCAATCTAAGGTCCTCTGATGTCCATGGCAGATGGATTTGTGTATGTTATCTAGGACAAACTATCTAGGACAAGTCAGAATACAGACTTGCACTAAAAAACCCAGACTATTTCACTGG
Source organism: Rhagologus leucostigma (assembly GCA_013397725.1). Taxonomy (NCBI): domain Eukaryota; kingdom Metazoa; phylum Chordata; class Aves; order Passeriformes; genus Rhagologus; species Rhagologus leucostigma. The sequence continues at coordinate 1,997,053 of VZTD01000230.1, read as the reverse complement.
AAGCAGATGTCATTAGTCTTTTACCCAGTCAATTAAAATTTCCCCTAAAATGATCACATTACCTCAGTGAACCCATTCTACGGAAATCTAGATTTCTGAGCATATTTCTGTGTTCCAAACCCTGTTATACGGGTGTGTGTGTGTCCATTAAAATTGAATTTCTAACATTAAAAATGCGTTAAGTAAAGGTAACCAAGATTTCATCTCTGTGTGTGTGATATACTCATATTTGTAGCAAAGGTGAAGAGGGTTATGGAGATGTATTGGGTGGATGAAATGTCACTTTTTACAAAATCATTTACAAATATGATAGAAAAACCCAAAGCAGAAGGAAAGCAAACCAAATGTGCCATTGTTAAATGCTGTCATGAAGCAAAATTGTAAGAACCATCAGGCACGACGACGTTCATCTCCTTATCAGCGTTCTGTAAACAGATTAGGAATTCTCACTTGGAAAAAAGAAAGTAAAGATGATTCCCAACTTGTAAATTTAAACTCCTCCTGCTGGCAGCGGAGAATGTGCAGTGGGGAAGAACTTGAGGTCACTCACACGCTGGAAAGTGCAGCTCAGCCGAAATCCTGCAGAAATCCTGGAGAATCTCTGCAATGCCCTGGAAACAGCAGCAGAGCACAGGGCAGAATGTATATGATAAAAACTTCTTTGTTTAAAATTCTGCCATCATGAGGGATGGATGGGTTTTGGGCTGTAAAAGCAAAGAGTCCAGTAATTTGTATCATCTTTGCAATATGTATGGTACAGCTTCGAACGTTCCTAATGTGCCGCAGATGGTCTGGTTGGGCAGCAGGACTGCCAAAAGTGAATGTATGAAATTAATCTCTTTTTCACTCTATCACACCATCTGTTGCCAGTTCATTGCGTCTGTTAATAATAACAAGTAATTAATAATAATTTTAATTATTTAATGAATAAGTTCCCGATTGATTTGAAACCATTTTTATTGGGGTTTACTGGTTTAATCTCATTTTTTTTTCGTCTGTGCAGGCTACATAAAGAAAGTTTGACCTGTTTTCTAAGTGACCAAATACATAAGTTAATTTTGTATCTACTCTTAATGCTGATGTATAAACTCTAACAACTAGAAAGTCACTTGTCACTGAGGCTGAGGAACAAATTTGGATCTTTGCTGGATTTGGATTGTAATGAGTGCACTCATGTTGATATCGGCTACAACCCGGCTGCAGGAAGGTGATGGTCTCTAACTATTGTTATGCTGTTTATTCAGAGAAAAAAAATTATATTTAACTTGGAAAAGATAAAACTTTCCTTCAATTTATTCTCTTTCCAGAGTATTTTTCTCCCTCAAATATACGTTTCTCATTTATTTTTTATTGTTACATTATGCCCTTTACAATGTTGATTATTACTGTATAACTCTTCACTTTCTGTTTGTAAGTCATTGCTCAAAAATTTCTGATACCATAATTTTGTATCAGTCCTACAGGCTTTTTAGGCATCTAAAATAATTTATTATAGGTAATAACTGCAGTTTTTTCATCTTCTCCTTATAAGTGTGTTTTCAAACTTAATTAAGCATAGCCATATTTATAATAGGATGAAAGGTTCCAAAAATAAGCACAAACACTGTTCCTCATGATTTGAATTCTTTATATATGTATGTTAATTCAATAATTTTCCCCAGGCAGATTGAGTTACTTATTTTATTTCCTTTTACATTAGATTTTTATTTTTCTTCTATGTTGTTTTATGTCTATCTGGTTTTCTAATAACAAAGCATTCACAGGTTTGTCAAAGCCACAGGCTGGGGAAGCGAGGCAAAAATAAGAGTAGTGCCCCAGCCCCCACTACACTCATACAGGGAGAATATCCATTATTTCTGGTGTTTTGTTCCTTTCCAAAGGCAGGCAGGAAAGGCCAGAACCGAACCTTTCCCTCACAGTTTATCACCTTTTACACATTCACGGTGCATTACCCTGGTATCAGTTTGTAATGTGTGAGCACTGGTTACTTTTGGCATATTTAAAAAAGTGCTTTGATGGATGTCATGTGAAACGGCCAAATTATTCTTTGATAGCAGCATCTGCTGCTTTTTTCTTTTTTTTTTTTAAAGATATTTACATCCAGGAATCATAATCCCATAAACCCCTTTTTTTTTAGAGAGCAGGTGTTATTAATTCCATAGTACATTCAGTGCAGTTTACTTTATCATTATCAAACTCATCTGTTTCAGATGTTTCAGGTGAAGGAAATGCTGGAGTTATGTATCAAGCATTATGTTTGAAAAGAAAATTCCTTTTCCTCTCTCCTCTCCACTTTGAATTTAGTTCATAACCTGGAAAACAAAATTCAAGTTTACACCTGGGTGCAAGTTCTTTTATCAGAAAGCTCAGTAAGATCTTCAGGTTTTGAATTTAGAGGTTCTCAAACAAAGTATTCCTGGAATTGTTCTTTTTAACCTTCAGCATTACTCCTGCCCTCAGTGCAAATGCTTGCTTTTAAAAATGCACTTACCACATGGCCTAGAACACTGCAGCAGCCCAAATTAATTCCACAAGTTAATTAATAAAAAACACACAAAAAAAGGTTATGCATGTTTTAGGTGGGTTTTGTATTGGTTTTTGCCTCTTTCTGTAGTAGTATATAAAGTTTTGATGAGGTTTCCAAGGTATGAAGCTTCAGAAAAGTCAGATGGGAAAAGTGCATTGGCCAGAAGAAGGCTCAAGAATTCCTGATTTTCCTTTTTCAGCAATGTATTTTCTTTAACTTTGGTGAATAGTCAATCTACCTACTGTCTTCAAAAAAGAATGTAGGAGACTATGGATGCCTCACTACACGAGAATACAAAGAAATCTCTTTTTTTTTGCTCAGTAAGTGTTTCTACATCCCAAAAAGCAGCACACACAAGAAAAACGGCTTTTTGCTTTCGGAATCCTTAAAAGTAGATATGATGCAGTAATCTGATTCAGAGTAATGTGAGTGCTATATTAAAAATGAAATGTGATATTAAAGAGTCATATTGAAGTCTTGGGAAATAGGTTTCTAGTCTCACCATTTTCTTATGTTTCATTAATATTGGTCACGTACCATCCTTATTTTGTCTTCCAAGCCAACTGAATTTTTATCTGTGCGTGTTCACAAGGACTGCGGAGAGGGGAATATCAGAGTTGAGGAGCAACATGAATTGGATGTCATTTTCTCTGCCACTTGTGTAATCTCTAATAACAGAAGCATCTAATAACCTCCATTTCTTACTGACAGCTCACTGAGCCGGGAATGCAGGTTCCTGCTGCTCGCCAGGAGCTGTTTTATTGACTGAACTCTGGAGAAGTTGTCCCAGATTTAAGGGTGTGCTGAATTATAGCCAGTTGCACTGAGCGGAAATCCTCAAAATCTGTTTTAATTATAGGTTTTACCAATACGTGAATGCAGAGAGAAAATCCCGCTCTCTCCATTTGCTCACAGGAAGGAAACATAAGCAAGATTAAGGCACAGCTGATTCCTACAACTCTGGGTTCCTTCTCAGGAGGCAGTGAGGGGATTCCATAATTACAGTCTGTTCTGAAGGAGTGTGCCACTGTGCCAGCACAGGAAAATGCGCCTTATTTGTTCCATCATACTGGTTTAGTATTTTTATTTATATTTTCTCACTTGAGCCTTAGTAGACAAAAGCTGGAATTTGATTCCAAAGCTTTCTGGCAAGACCAGACAGAAGAGTCGTGGACTGAAGTCCCACCTCACACCTGTGCCTGTGTTTGGTAGGCTGGCATTGCGTCCAGTCCAGGAAAACCAATCGGAATGTTATTTAATAGGATCTTTTTAAACTTTAAGACTGAGAGAATATAATCCATAGAGATATTTTCATCACATAACATTTTTAATCAGGAAAAAATATCAAGCAATAGGCTGTGACCTGTAAATATAAACACAGCTTAATGGAGCCACCAACAGACCTCCAGCACAGCAGTCTTCTGGCAGCTTCAGCTTTTGTGAAGGCATCTGAAAACCAGATTATTTTCTCCAAAATTGTTTGTGGTTTGTTGCACATATGAATTGATTCAGGCCAGAGGTGCCCTTGAAACTCATCATTTTGTCTGTTCCACTGACGTGGATGAAGAGTTTGCTGCGCTCTGAGGCCGTGCTGGCTTGGTAAGGCCAAGTGCTGCCTGTCCCCTCTCTGCTCCTTTCCTGCACCGGGGCCGGACCTTCAACGGCTCTGCCCAGCTGAACCCTCAGGGCCCAGGTGATGGAGTCAGAACCGTGACTGCACCATAACCTCTGCCCCTGCACTCAATTTTTGGTTTTCTCCACACAGTCTTATTTGTTGTTTAATAGCTGAGGTGTTTCTTTTCTATTTGTTTTTCTTCTGCAAAATGAGTAGCTGATTATTAGCACACTTCTCATTTTTAAATGTACTATTTTTTAATCTGTTTCATTCTTACTACAGATGTGAATCCAACCTTTGGCTTCCTAAAGCATGATATTTAATTTGTCATTCTCAGCTCCTACTGAGGCCATGTCCTGCATAGAAATATTCTGTTAAGGTTACAGCCAGAAGGATTGCAGCAGAGTTATTCAAGCACTAATAGCATATATTCCAAAATTTCTTACTTGATAGGAAGTTGACTTGGCATCAAACACTAAAATAACTGATTTATCATTGTAGAATAATAAAGCTGTTGAGTTTTAAACTGAATTTTAAATGAAAAATACAAGTTAATCTTGAGTTTAAGCAAAAGGTACATGCTAATCTTAGAATGATATTGGGAGTAGCAGCTTTGGCTTTCATTTCAGCTGGAAGTTCTTAACCCATCTCAAGGTGAGGTGTCTACCTGACTTAATCATCTGCACTTCCCCATGGCACCACGTGAGCTCCACCTGCCTCCTCTGGGCGTGCATTTTACCCCAGATATTATTTCCAGGTGCTTCTTTCTCTCCACAGATCACGACTAACTCGGAACAGATTCTTTACATCCAGATAGCTCCAGTCAGATGTCAGCACTCATAGCCACTCTTCCCAGTGGTAATTGAGATTTGTAGATGCATTTTGTACTTGTATATGTATGTACGTACACAGAGCTGTGTAAAATGGGAGCTCCTCGTCATCCTGCCCACAGGGGTTATCCAGGTGAGGTTCAAACACTCTTTGAAGGGTTCTTGCCGAAGGCAAAGCTCTTTCCCTCCAAAGTGTGGCAACTCAGCACAAAAGCGCGGTCAGTTGTCAAGGGGAAAGAGCTCCGTTTTTGGGATGTGAAAGAGCAAACAGAAAGAATTAATCAATATTTCAGAAGTTTTCCATAGGAACAGATGTGCTGATGAATTTGAATGGATGCTGCTGCTCATTTTTTCATAGGAGTTTTGCTCATGGTTGGTTTTGTGCTCAGTTCGGTGTTGTATGTACGTCCATTACCATTGAAATGCTCTTGAAATGTTTGAAGAAAGGGAATATTGACTCAGGCAGAATGCAGAAGAGTTTAGTGGTTTTCCAGCTTCCTAGATATGTTTTACGTGGAAATAATCATCCTGTTATTAATTCATAACTCGGTTCTTTCTACAGCCCATGGAAATATTAGCCAGAAGTCAAGTAGCTTTGTGAGGTGCAGAGATTTTTTCTTAGAGTTTCATTGTTCTTATTTTAGATGTCGTTTCTTTCGTAGCATTTTATCCTATTAAAATTTGCTGCCTTAAAATACCATTTTAAAAGGATTTGACAACAAAAGAAATACGAGATCCACTGTGTTTAAATCCATGCTGAGACATGCATTGCTCTCATGTTAATGCAGGATTTAATTTCACATGCTTCACTTTATGCCAAGTCAGGGCAAATAAATATCTTGTTCCGTTTTAATCTGTCCTGGGATTTTTGTTTCTAATGGATCAAAACTCCTCATTCTAAGGCAAAAAAAAAAAAAAGCTGTAAGGGGGGAAGCAGAAGTATTTGATGCGAACAATATGAGCACCTTCCAAAAGAATGACACAGATATAATTTAAAAAAGGAAAAAAAGAAAAATCTGAATTTGAGAGAGAAAAAAAAAAGTCTGTAAATAGGCCTGACTTGCTGTACTTTGGATATCAGAAAATCGATTCAAAACTTGCACTTCCACACTTCATCTTTCTCATAACATAAACACGAACAAATGATTTTGCAGTTGTTGATTTAAGAGTTCTGTTTCCTCTCTTCACTTTGATCCTGGTTTAGATGCTATCTGAGAGGCTTTTTAAGTAAATAGAACTGTTAATTGTTAATAATTGACTATTATTCACAAATAACTTCTTAAATAGAAAGAAAACGTGAAATTCTTTGAATTAGGACCTTTATGAAAGATACAAGGCAGGATAATTAATTTACCAATAAATTAATTTGCAGAGTGATTGCTCTCTGTTTGATAGGGTAAATAGGACTGTGGATCTGGAAACCCAAATCCTGTGATTCAGACCATTTATTTTCAGTTAAAATGACTATTCTTGACATATTGAAAGTATGAAGTTAAAAATATTAATATCAAAATAAATGCTTTAATGGGCAAGTTCTCCAAAGTATTTCACACTTAACATCTTTATTTTTAGACCAGATTGAAATGTCACAAAAGAGGCATTTCTAGTTTGCTCAGTGTCCATTTCTATTTAAACCTTAATTACTTACAAGCTACAAAATTAATGAAAAATTAGGGTTTTTTTCAGTTTGATTTAAAGTCATAGAAAAATAGCAAATCAGGAAGATATGAAGAAATATTTTTTCCCTTTCAGCTGGCTTTCAGAATTAAATTAGTAGCCATAGTCTGTTCTTCAGGATTATTTCTCATAATAAAACTCTAACCTATAACCTGCTGAATAGTATTATTAAAATATTATTCCAAAATGTAACTAATAATTACACTATTGCTAACTCTAATAATTTTAGACCCGGTGTACGATGCCACAACTCCCAGTGGGACTGGATTTGTTTTGGATTCTTTATTTTGTATGCAGTACAATTTATTTTGTATGCAGTACAAAGAGTGACGACTTTCATAGGTGCATTTTCAATATTCAAGGGAAAAATCCAAACAAACAAGGAAATAAAATCAGGTTGAATGTGCAAAGTAAGTTTGTTTTGACATGTAATATTGAAGCTCTTCGCCATTACTCTGAATGAGAATGGTAATTCGATCCTTTACTGAGGAAATTATAATTTTTAGATTTTGCAGAAAATATCTCACATATTTTACAAAAGCCATGATATTGTTTTCTGAGCATTTGTTGCATCTCCTCGAAATTACACTTTTGAAATGAGTTATTGTCTTGTTTTGATGAAAGTAGAACATTTGGTTTCCTTCTTCTCAAGGCATTCTTTGAATGCTCTGCCAGTTTTGCATAGTTACATTGAGATATTGTTGATATACTTAATGTTTGTTTCTGACATGTCAGAAAACACCCTGAATATTCTCATCATGGGAGGTTTTTCCTGCCTACTTGAGGATTCTGCACCAACACCAAATTAAAATATCTGTGAGATTTTGCAGATCGTCCTGCTCCTTCTTCTACGTGAGGAAGCTTTGCCTTCTTGAGCATCTCTGCTTTCTGGACACATCTGGCAGATAATTTACACGTGTGACCTCAAACTGATTAATATTTAGGCAGAGAATATGGTTTGTAACCTCTCTTGCACAAGAAGAAACAGTTTGTTTAGTACTTCATGATATAATACAATTTCTGCTGTGGGATAAATTCCCTCAGTCTGTTGCAGGTGTATCTGAAGAGGCCGAGGCTGACTCCTGTGTGTGGTGCTGAGTGTAACTTTCTCTCTTCACTTTAAGTTTCTTGGGTCTGAGTGATCTACGTGAGTGGGGTAAACGTTTGCAGATGCAAAATTTCAACAAAAGTAATTTCCATCACGCAGAACCGAAGCATTGAGTAAATTACAGATAAAAATGTGACCCTAAAGGTAGATTTGAACAGCCACTAGAAAATAAAAGCTTTTATTTGTCTTATATTTGCGATGCAGCCATTCCTATACTTTATTTTAAGACACACTTTAGTGGCACAAACAATGTGTGGCGGATTGAAGGTGATGGAGATGAACCTTCTCTTTTCCATGAAGAGTAATGAATAATACAGCAATTTTCACCTGTTCTTAGTGCTACTGAGAGCCTTCAGGTGGGTGTCCACAATGAATTGAGAATAACAATGGTGATAATTTTCTCCCCTTTAATTTCTACTTACCTCTATCTCTTTCCTTTTTCCTGTATCCTTCATTTGTCGTGAACATAAGAACTGTTCCTTGAACAAGAGGCAGCAATCTTTAAACTTATACTCATGCATTTGCTGATTCTCCTTTCATTTCAGTCACTTCTGTAAGTCTTGACTTTAATTCTCTTCAACTTCATGAAACATTTATCTTGTAAAGGCAGCAATAAATAAGAACACCAAGGAAAGAAAGGGGTCTGCTGTGTTTTAATCATCTAAGTCTGCAAACTGTAGCAGTATGAATTTTAACTTCCCCTTGGAGAAAAGTATCAGGAATTGTTTAAGAGTTATGTCTTAGTGATTATTTCAAGCCTTTATCTGTTTTCTATCTGGCTGTTGCTGCATCTGGATTTAACCACAATATTTATTAAAAATCCCAAGTATTTTCAACCTAAATAGGGCACCTCTTTAAAACTGAGAAGGTCACTGAAGTCCTGGTTCTTAATTTTGTGGGGATGGAACACCCTCCTTTTAGATATGTGCTAATTTATCTGGAGATACTCTAAATATTCTCTACTGAAACTTAAAAAAAATCTGGTCCTGAAAGGACTTACAGTGTCTTTTTAGTGGAAATATTTGTGTTCACTAGCACTAATAACAGAGACAAAGAGGACTCACAGAGGATGAACCTGTGGATTCTATGCAGAAGGGGATCACTAACATTAGGATTAAGAGAATCCCATGCAAGTAAATACTATAAGAAACCCTGGTTTTTGTTAATTTCAACAAATCAATCTCTTGGTGAATTGAGTACGAAGATTGAGAGCTGAAGAGTTCAATCTTACCGCACTTCAAGCACTTATAGATATGCAGTGTGCCACAAAGACTGGAACTGTAGTGAGGAGGTGATAAAATGTATTTTGCGCTGTTTTGTCCTCATGTTATTGCACCTTGCTCAGCAGATAATTTATTATGCTCGTTCTTAATAAATAATTGATGGGGAACTGATAACACAGAATTTACAGAATATGTAGAGTGTTTTATTAGAACATTAATATGCTACAGGTGTATTTTATTGGTCAATTAACACATGCCTCGAGGTGTGGGGTGATATATGAGGCTGCTGTGGGAGGTTTGGATGAGCAGGGTGGTAAAACACATCCTGGAGGGTCTTAATGGTGCTGGAAAGTGAGGAAAGAATCCATCTATAGAAACTGCAGTGTGGTTTGGAGGTGCAGGCTAACTTTAAACAAGGAAGCAGGAGCTCTGGAAGTAGGCTAACAATAGCAGTTGGGGCTTTTATGTAAATTGATTTACTCTGTTATTTGGGAGAAACTATCTTAGGGCTAAGGTGGTTTCCATTAATTTCCCAGCTTTCCCAGTAAAGTTGTAAAAGTTAGTTTATCTCCCTCATACTTTATTTACAAGGCCATGTGCAACACAAGCCTGCTTGTTATCCTTGAGTGCTGCTCTTACTCAAGGAATGGGGGGAAAATAGCCCAGACTTAGGCTGCTTTTTAAATCCTTCTTTTAGAAATAGATTTCTTTATACCCAACAGATAAGTGTTTTGGGGGAGGTCTGGGTTGTTTTTTCGTTGGTTGGATGGGGGGTTTGTTTGTTTGTTTTATGGTTTCAGGTCTTTATTTTCTTTATTTATGTGATGCTTGTTGCTTTTTCTCTACCTTTTGGAAAGGCTTACACGGTATCCCTTGACTATCATTAGATTTCTCCCTTCTTCTCTCTTGTCTGATTTTCATTCCATGCACAACAGAAGATCAGTGGCTTTAGGCTCCCTTTTTGAGCAGAGTGGCTGCAAGGAAAGATGGAAAACTGCTCCGTTCGCTGTCTGTGTGTTCCGAGGTGGAACTCTCTTAACTACATGCACAGGGCAGAGGGCTCTGAGAGCAAAGGGCTGTCTGCAGCAGCTCAGTCCAAGAGTCCAGCTGACCCTGGAGAAATCAACAGACACAACAGGCAGTAGCAAATGCTTGCAGAAAAAGTGTTAGAGCAGAGCAAACAGACAGACATCTCTCTAGGTATGGCTCTTCACATTTCTGTCTGCAGTATTCTTCACCAGAATATTATATTCACACCATTTTGCTTAATAGCACTTGAGGGAGTTCTCTTCCATTTGTCTAAGAGGTTTTTAATCTCTCTGCATATTAACATCCAACCTGTCCTTTTGGAAGGTATTCCATCATTTTAATTCTGAATTTTGAAGGACAAGTTTGATTTACATCTTTGCTCTTTATGTTCAAGCTGCTGCCACATGCTCTCATCCCTATGGATCTTGTGCTGCAAGGCACGGTGAATTATCAGTCTGTAGTCACTCGCCCTATGTCCCCTCAACTGTGTTCTTACCCATGCTGAAGAAGTCTCAGCTGTTTTCTGCTTTAAGCAAATTTTGTCACCTTATTCTTCAATCTTTTCAAGTAGCTTATGAATATATTAAATACCAGGGGCTCCTATGGAATGTTACAGAGTTTCTCCATCAATTTTTAATCCCCCTAACTGGTTTTTCCTTTTTTTTTACCAGTTTAGTAGCACACAAGGGAAACTTCTCTTTTACCTCATGCTAAACCTGTATTTATTGTCTAATATAAAGTAGTTATTTTGGGAATTCAGATGTTATCATGTGCACTAACTTTATTTAAGGTATTAGAAAAGTTCTTTTAGGTTTTAAAGGTCCTCTGTCTGTCTGCAAAAATCCAGATGGCTTTTTGCTGTTTTGTTTAGGCCACCTTTGCTGTGTTAAGTGATACCAAGTTGTCATGTTCAGCTGAAGATGAGAATGGGTTGTAAAGAGTCACCAAATGTTCTTAATCTGCATTGGACATTGCTGCTTGCTGGAGTGAAAGAATGGAAACATCAAGAAATGTGGGGTTTTTAATCTCTTACTCAGGAGGTAGCCCCCCAAAATTCCTCTCTGATCTATAACAGAACAGGTAGCAGAGGGGGAAGGTTAATTTTGAAGCAAATCTCTTCCCTCCACTCCCATTCAAACCAGCTGATCATCAAAATACAAGCCCTGCATTTGCACCTACCTGCTCAAACCTGTTTCTTTGTGTTACAAAGGCAGATGGATTGCTTAGAAACATTATTTTTAGTTCAGCAGGTGATTACCCAATTAAATGCTATACCTGATTAAATGCTGGAAAAAGTATTTGAGATCATTAGTGGTAACAAGACTGGCAGAAGCAAGGCAGCATGCAGAATAGAAACAACATCCTGCCCTCCTTCCCAGGCCTTCTGTGAAGAGACAGGTTGAAAATGAAGACTGTGAAAGGAGCTGGACCAGTATCAAAAGCAGTCTGACTTGCAGAATTGCAAACCAATAGCATAAGCCAGCAAACAAAGTGACTGTAAATGGGAGCTGATTTCCCTTTGTCCGGAGGTCCAGGACAGGAATGTTTCTGCTCTGACTGAAGTGCTCACTTGTTCTGTAGAACCAGACTCTCTACGTGGTGATTTTCTAGTTTGTTTATTCCTGCTTTGCCCCAGGCTTGCTGAAATCAGTGGAATAATTTAGCAAAAAGGTTCTGGGTAGAAACCAGATGCCCACGTCCTGGAGTTTGGAAGGGAATACCACCCAGCAGCTCCAGCGAATGAAAAGCTGAGTCCTTCCAAAAAGTAAGATGGTTTGAGAGAAAACAAATGCCTCAGGGTTTGATTGAATGTGGTTGGTTGTGGACTTCAAGCCTGTGCTCACCTCCTGAGCACACCTGGAGCTGCTGCACTTCTGCCACTCTCAGTCTGACCCCAGGCATGAAGACAGTTTCTTTCATTTATTCATGCATGCATTTCCTTGGTTTTGGCTATTGCTTGGTCTTTTCTGGGAGATAGTTTTGTTTGCACCTCTTCTGTCAATGATCCACTCTGTGTGTCTGTGACCACCAAGGGGGGAAGCTGCTCTCTCAGAGCTTTGTGTGAGCTGCCCTCACCAGGAAAGGTTTCCTCATTATTGTGTGGCTGGAATTAGCAGTCTCATGTGACTCATCTGAGTTACGTAGGTCTTCAAGATCAAAGCTCCATTCAAATAAAAAATTGTGCTCAGATGATTATTTGAAACTTTTGATATTTAATGGGGGTGAGGATGTCTGTGTGCCAAAACAAGGCGCTGTATAAGGAAAAACTTCTAGCAGAAAAAAGACTTTTCTGCAGAATGTTCATGAAAATCATGTTGTGACTGACTAATTTTTAAGTGGGAAATATTGTTGATAATTTATTGGGCAGGCAAGAATCATTTCTAGCCCTGCCTGAAACACAGAAGGGAGTGATGGGTAGGGGGTTTAACAAGGGAATGTGATATCCAGACAAGAAATATCAGCACTGCTTTTGACTACAGATGAACCAAAGTTGTTTGTAGCAAATACCTCTGAGCAAAAGGTTTTTTGAGAAAGACTGGAATTTTGGCTGTCAGATCTGCTTCAGGTCTAATGATTATCAACATCTTAGCTGCTTCAATTCCCTGATGAGCTGTCTTGAAAACATGAGTTTTATAAATCACCTCACAGAGCTGTACTACAAAGTCCTGGTGATCAGCAGTGCAGTGACCACATTTATGGGAAGCAAAGACATCATTTCGGGGAGTAATATGAGAATGTATCAACTCCGCACATCTTGATTGCAGACTCTGCAGGTAGCCAAGGTTTCTGTGGCTTACTCCTTGACCTTCACCTTCCCTTTCACAGACTGCAAACTTCTCAGAGACGTGCATGGTGTGAACTGCATCTTAATGGCTGGAGTGCCTGATGGAGAGATTCCCTTCCATTCTTAATTGGGAGGTAGCTGTAGCTCTGTTATCCAGCTTCACAAAGATCTGCTGCTTCCTGCTTGCAGTTGTGTAGCATCTCTGGGCATTGTTATAAATATGACAATTTATAACAATGAAAGTTGGTTTTAGAGTGCATATTTACATTAGAATCTATAAATATTCCCACACTTTTGGCAGATGTTAAGTTTTTTCTATTTTTGCTTCACTTTCTATTTTATCTCACATCTCTCTACTCTCTTTAACCTGCAATAATTTTTGCTACCTATAAATGATAAATAGCAAATTCAGTCCAGGTTGTCCCCACAGTGTGCTTTCCAAGTGCAGGGCATGGATGGGGTGACAGATCCAGTGTGCCTTCAGCTGATAAATCTCTTCACATTTAAGTCCTGCCTTGTGTCACCTGGATATCCCTGTGAAGGCTGAAGGGTTCTGCCCTTTTGAGTTACCCTCCTGTTGCTCCCACTCCCCCTTTATGGTGAGAAGGAGAAAAGGCCTCGTTAGACTAAGCAGAATCATCTTCAGATGATCCAATCTAAGTCACAAGAAATAAACAAGGCCTTGTTATCTCAGTCTAAAAATAGGAAGGGAGACAGGGTCAGGAGATTTGGAGGGGGTAGGAGCTGTTCAGCTTTAGGCTGGCAGACCTGTTGAACAGATATGGGTTGTTATACTAACTGTTCATCCTAAAATCCATGGGATACAGTGAAATACAGGAAAATATTTTAGCAAACAAGCTTTACTCTCTTCTAAACTGTTTACAACAGCTAAATATAATCTCAGCCCTTCAGTAGAAACAAAAGTGATATTTTTAAGGCAGAAAATAAAGGCAGGGCTAAGGATATATGTGGAGAAAGAAGCCATAAACCATTAAAAAAGAATGGTAGGGGCAGTAATGACATGAGATAGTGATTTCAGGGAAATTGTGCTGCAGTAGAAGGCTGAGACATGCTTTACTAGGAGGTATGTTGGTAATTACGGTTCTGAAAACAGGAGAATAAGAGCGAGTAACCAGGCTTTCAACTCTGCACTGCCACACTGAACACGTTAGATCAAGATTTATTTTCAAAAGGAGCAGAGATATCTCACCTCTTTCAGATTTTTGTACTATTACCAGAATCTGTAACTTTCTCAATAGCCAAGTTACAGTTTTTTTGGGTGGTTTATTTGTACGCAATGAATCAGTTTCAGATCTTTTGGCTTAATTCTTCCAGCCCGCTCTTTGGCTCATCGTCCCTCAGAGGTACAGGGCCATGTGTTAACCAGGCATCAGGCTAATGGACTTTGGCAATCTGCAAATTGCATCTCTAAATCTACTTTAAACTTAACTAAAAAACGTGGAATCTACTTTCTTTTTAAAAAGCTCTCTTCAAAGACAGCTAAGCTGCTAAAACGGCAGTAAGGTATTTCAAATGTTCGTTATGTTTGGGGTATTTTCTGCATGGTTTTCTATTTAGATAAACTACAGGCAACTCATTCATACCAAAACCAAAGTCAATCATCATTAGATGTCAGAACAGCAATTCCTATCATGTTACCACAGAACTTGTTCCCGTGATGAAAACTAAACAAAATTAGGCAAGATTGTGAAATAATCCTAAGTAACAGGATTTCCAGAACTTAATGTTTCTTCATTTTTTTCTTTTTTAGCCTGAAATACATTTTCCTACTTTTCTACTAAGATAGAAAACTGGTATTTTTTCTATTTTATATTAAGGTATATTCATGTTTTGTTATAAAATATCATCAGAATTGCTTCAAAGGCTGCTTCAAAAGAGAAAGGAGCAGACCTGCCACTCAACACATCACCTCACCTAAGAGGTTGGTTTCCCTGTTTTTCTAACCAGTGTTTCCATCTTGACCAGTAAAACCATATTTGTACCTAATCTGAGGAACTGTTGTAGATCTGATGGTGTCTCCGAGCTCACCTCCTGTTTCCTCATGTCACACAGAAATGCGATAACCAGCAGTGTGCTCTCAGGCCAGGTAGCCTTTCGCTGGGTGGAAATTTGGGGTTTATGATCAGAAACGATCAATCCTTTGCCATTTGAGAGGGCCCTGGTAGAGGACAAAAAGAGTCACCGGCAGCAAAGGGTGACAGAGCCATGGTGAGTTATTGAAGCTGTGAGGAAACTTCAGTGAAGGTGTTTGTAGCTCGATCAAAGCCACTTGTCTCTGAAGTGACCTGTGACTCTCAGAAGGTTCTGCTCCAAACCAGGGGGCACTGGGAACATCGAACACAGACCTCCGTCAGGTATTATCAGAGAACATCTTCTGTAGCCACAATTTCCTGTTTGAAACGTTGTGTACCTCTCCTGGCACCTGCTGTGATCAGAGAAGATGGGATTCCACGTAATCCTAACTCGTGTGGCACAGACAATGGGATTACACGGCTCCTGGAGCGGTGCTTTCCTGCACTGCCAGAAATTATAAAAGAGCCCAGGGGCTGATCAGTTACCAAACTCCTGTGAAAACCAAGGAGAGAGGAAAGATAAAATAACAAAAAGATTTGTGCTGCTGTCTGAGTGATAAGCATTAATACAATAATACCTCAATTCTCCCCTAATAAAATAGAGTGTAGAACCGCTTTTTCTCTGAATTTTTCCAGTAAAGAGCAACTGCAGTATTCCCATTAAAGGAACAATCCATTTTCAGCAGAAAATTTCAACTGCCTCTGTTTTCCTGGGGAAGATCTCGTTTCTGGTTATTTACTCCTCACATTTGATTTGGAGTTCCAGAAGATGTCCATCAACCTGTGTGTCAGACAATCAGCTACCTTAGTTCAATTTTGTGTATCAGTCACACATGGTTGGGTGATATAAAGAGGACAGGAAAAGAACACAGAGACGCATCGAACTGAAAAAATCTGGAATTTTTTTAGGTAGATTGGGAGGAACTTGGTGATGAGGACTGCAGGAGAGATGAGGCAGATGAGAAGTGAGTCCTTTTGAGATGCTGAGATCTCTTACAATGTGTTTAATGGGATCTGAATATACAGAATTGGGCACTGAGAGATTTATTCACTGGGTTGTTTTCTAATGAGACAGAAGAAAAGATCACAGATGAGAAAAGTAAAATATTCAATAGTTTTGTGATTGCTCTCCAGAAGATGATCCTCACAGTTAATAAAACATGGTGATTGCTCACAATTTAAGCTAGGCTAATTTTTTAGGCTCTTTCAGTCATTTAGTATGAAAAAGCAAAAATTAAACATTAAAAACATTTTTTTAATGAAAAAGTAAGATTAAAATTCAAGTTCATTAGGTTTTCTTATGGAGCAGAGAGGCTGTGAAACTTCTTCTAATAGTCAATTTCTTATCTTTATTCCATTAGACTCAGGTGTTCAAAAGAAAAAAATTCTCTTAAGGAGAAAAAAATCTTAAAGTAATCTTATTTTTTTTTCTCCCTCCCTAATAATGTCATAATGAACAGTTTTGAGATAAATGTGTAAACGGCTGGGATTATCTATGGGATGGAATTGATTAGCATCTTGCTGGACCCCTTTGTAAAGCACTCAATAAAAGGTGTTTGCACTTTTTGAGTATCCCTAAATTCTAAGGTGCTGCAGCCCCACCACCAGCCCTCATCACCCCTGCCCTAGGTGATCAACAAAGAAAACTGGCACCTCTTCTATACTGGTTTGTTTTTCTTTCCTTCCAAGAGGTCTTAATTTTAAAGGCCTTCCTTGTGGAAATCCTAGCGCTGAAAAACCAGATGGAGAAATTATAGAGGGTTTTGTGGTAACCAGATTAACAGAAACACGGCTGCATATTTTTTCCTGGGTGTTTATTGACAGATGGGTGCAGATATTGAAATTTGTATCAGACATTGCATTGCACTCTCATCCAAATCTTTTTTACGTGCCCAATATAACACTGACAAAGTCACGTTACATTCTAGAAGCTGAAGAGGCGTCCTCTGGTTCTTGCAATAGGCAGTGGAGATTTGATCACAACCCTACTTAGAAAAATGATAGAAATGAGACTGGCTTTTACTAAAAGGTTCTTTTTTCCCCTAAATTCCGTCTGCAATTTGCAGCTGTGGATGAAATACATATACAGATGAAGAACTGAGGAGGAGCAGCTGCACTGTTGCCCCAGTTAAATCACTGAACTTGTACTTCAGAGAAGTTTTCTCTGACAGGAGTGAAGGCAGCAGCACCTCAGGAACTCGTGCAGAACTGGAGAAGGTGCTTTCTCTGGCAGTCGCACAACAGCAGCAGAAATTCAAATTAACTGTGTATGTTGAATAACAAGTTTTATGAGAATAAATCAGATACCATCAGAAATACTGTTCTGTCTGCCTTGGTGCTGAAGAAGTTAAGCTCCACTGGAGAAGTGCAATATTAAACATGCCAGAGCTGAATATGAGAAATTCAGGAAATGTTGGGCCAAAATACCTGACTAGAGTGTTTACATTTCATTCATCACCCTGTTCTGTCACTCTCAATGCCTTTTTTATACCAATAAGGTGAAGAACAAACTTATCAGTATCTTTGTGAGGATTTACAGGCTTCCTCAGAATCCCCTCAGTTTTTGAAATGCCAACCTGGTATTTGCACTGTGCACTGCCAATCATCCATCTTCATTCTGTCACGGAGGCCACTTGCCACGGAAGGTGTGTGGTGGCTGGGGGAGAAGAAAAGGAGGAAAACATCTTTTCTGTCAATCTTATCGCTGTTACTGTGATAGCTTGTTCAGTCTTGCACAGTTCAGTCAAGTCATGCTCACTAATCTAGGCTGGAATTCCTGCAGGCTTTTAATGCCTCATTTTCTGGAACGACTCTTCTGGATCCTTCCCTTCAAAAGAGCATTTACCGAATCCTTCACCAGTAAAAGGTGATTCTTTTCTGTGTTAGACACACGTGAATATTCTAGAGACACTGATTTCATCCAAAATTTGTTGACACGTTGGTTATAACAAGGGGTGAAACCTTTGTGTCTGCTGGCTTAGATTAAAGTTCCTTTACAGCAAAAGATTTGACAGATGACAAAGGAACTGTAGAAAACCTGAAGGTGCATGAACACAGGAGATATGGGTTGTACATCCATCATTTCCATTGCTGTTATTCCCACATGTCTTCACTTCTGCTTCCTCTGAGGGATGTTTAAACTGAGAACTCAGGACTGGGATGATGCTCTGGCTGACCATCAGCACATCCAGTGCCTGACACTTCACATCACTGGTTCCTGCACTGCTCCTCTTTCCAGCTTGTCCTGACAACTGTCACCATCGCGGCTGCTTTACAGCATGTGCAGGAATGGATTTTGCCCTTAGGTAGTATTATCATCTTCCCGATAAGAAAATTGTGCATCAGAATGTTTAAGCTCATTGCCAAAAGAATAAAATGAAGTACTTGTGACTGACGAGCCACTGAACAGGTGAGAGCACAGAAATGGGGATATTGTGAAGTGTGGTCTTGTCTCAAAGGCGGTTTCTGTTAACGATGGGATAAATCTAATAAAGACAGCCCCTTATCAAGTTACTGTCAATTTTATGTGAAATTATCGACATCACAACCAAATTTTCAGCTCGTGTGTGTCATTATGGAAGCCTCACAACTTCAGTGGATTCGATTTGCAGGGAACCAAAGCAGATGAATTGTCCTGGAAGACAAATCATTGTTTCATGTGGGTAAGACCTGATTACTTCTCTTTTGTTAGCAAGCAACAGCAAAAGATTTTACGGGTACACAAGACTGAAATTAAAATGTAGATTTACAGAGAAAGGACTTATGAGAAAGACTGACAGGTGACTGATGCTGCTCTCTCCTAGAAAAGTAATTATTCCTGCTTTCAAGTTTTCACACTTTCTCTATTAACCTTCTCATAATTTGTTGCATACCTGGTTTTGTCTTCTTAATATTTCTCTGAGAGGTTTCTGAGCCATCAGTCTGGAGTGTGAGCATGACGAAATTTTGTGTCTGGCCAGCCAGGAGGGTGTTCAGGCTTTGCTGGGTATGGTTCTTGTGCATCCACCTGCTCTCATCTCCCCTTGTTGGCTGCTTGGGAAAATAACCATTTCCCTGAAAAACAGGGATTTACTGCCTTGTGGTACAGTGAGATACTGGTGATTGGGGCCTTACAGACAGCAAATTCACAAGCAGATAAGTCTGTAAACAGTATTGAAAAATAAAAAGAGACACTTTAAGAATCATTTTTGCTGCCTCAGAAAATGTCTCATGCACATTCTGCCTTTGAAACTGCCACGTCTGGCACCAATTTTTTTCTTCAGGTGTGCATTGTTTGAATGCAAACATATCACTAAATTTAGCTTAAAGACTTTTAAAATGACCAGCAAATCCCATTTAATTTGAAATGTTTGGCAAGTTTTCACGATGTCATTGAAGAAAAAGAGGATGCCCTTGGAATAAGCCTGGTAGAAGATCCCACAGATTCCACAGTTCCTTATTCTTTCTGTCCAGTGTGCAGGTCCATTTTGGGTTTTCCTTGTTTTCAGATGTTTTCACACATGTTACATGTAAACCATCAAAACATCTGCTTGAATAATTCTTTGATACTATTTCATACAAAAAATAATTTTAAATGTAGAAGTTTTAATTGTTATACCTTCTTAAGCTCATGGCCTATTTTAGGATAACTTCTGATTATTCTGATCATCAAATTATAGGAAGTATTTCACTCTGCCTTCATCCCAGCTCCTTCACTTAGCTGGATTTGCAGGAGATGCATTTAGCTAATAGAACAAGAAATTACAAGTGTATGAATAATTGTTTTAAATGCTATTTAAAGTCCTATATATAGCATGAGTTTCCTGGAAATCTTTCCACATACTGTTTGGTAGGAAATAGTTTCCAAGCAGGTTACAATGTTAATTTGATAGCTAAACCTTTCCCAATAGTAGTGTTCTTGATTTGCTTATAAAAGAAATCCCCTTTTGGGCTGAGTGATTGCAATCAATTTGCTGTTACCAAGTTATCAGAGAAAGGGGCTGTACCACATAATATGAAAAAAAATCTCAAACAATTAATGTTAGCAAAAGCATTCTTAAAATTCCGTCCTGAAATGCGTGATTTAGGCCAGTTTTTATCCCAACTGCTCAGTAAAAATGCAAAGAGAGGTTAATATGATAAAATATGGGACTACTTAAGCTGTTAATTTTCTAGCCAAGTTTAGATGAATATCATGGACTGGGATGCTAAAAGCCATCGAACATAAATGTTTAATGAACAAATAAAGCTGTCAAAGGCAAATGTGCACTGCACATTATGGATGTGTTTGCTTTGGGTAGATCATGCAATCAGAATCATTGTCTGATCAAGGCCTGAAGTCTGTTTTCCACAGCTTTAGTACTTTTTAATAGTCTGCTCACAGGCTGATTTTGTGGGGTTGTGTGGCTTGTTTTCCAGGCCAGAATTATAGGACCAGTTGTATAATTCTTCAGGCTTTCCAGGCTTGCAAATATTTTTATTGACTTGACCAAACTTCATCTCTGAGCCTTCTAAAAAACCACAGAAACAAGGACAAAAGTCTCCTTTGGCATCTAAACAGATATCTCAGCGCTGGAACTTCTGAAACTTCCCAGCCTGGAATATTTTAAAAGATTTAGCAGAAAGCAGTAAATTCCCTTGTAGAAGAAAATATTGTTTCTACCTCAAAGGTTTCTAACACAACCCAGAGAACATCACCACCACTGCAAAGATTCACATTCTCTATTTAATAATAAACTTTGAAGGGATTTCTACAATATGTTTTTACGACTCCCTAGAACTCATGTTTCATTTCCATTTGGATATGTTTCATATAAGGCATTATTGATTTTCCAGCCAACATGGATCTTTGGGAAAAAAACCCAGTTATTTAGCCTTTCACTATGGATTCTTCTCATTTAAAGACCTGTAGAATGTTTTTGGAATGCTGACTCACTGAGGTTTTTTGCTCTTTAATTTTTTTTTTTTCTAGGGAGGTATAATCCTTACCAGAATCCTAATGTGTGTAGTGAGGGAATTTCTTAAGAAAATTAAAAATTGTGTGCTGAGTGGAAAAATTCTTATAAGCTCTGGTGAAGGTGATTATACGCATTTTCTTCAGCACATTAGTGGAAACCACAGTAATTTCAGCAATTCCTCATGTGTAAAAGGTCATCACTTTTATTGCAGCCCTCCTACAAATGTTTTAATCAAAAGACTTACCTTTGAACCCAAGGACTTCATTTTACTAAGCCGTGGAAAGAAAATGGACGTTTCTTTGGATAAAAAAAGATAATGTGACATTAAACTCTGAAAAGTTGATGTTCGTCAGTGTAGAAATAAATGGCCCAAACCTGGCAAACAGCATGTTCTACAAGAAAATAAATTACAGTGGCATAACTATAGTGACTGCTGAATTTGTACTAATCATTTGTAAATGAAATCCTCTTTTCATTAGCATTTCCATGCTTGCATGCATAATTTACAACAAAGGTTTGCAGGCACTAACACAGTTTTCATAAATTAGTCGTAATTTTGTTGTTGCTGAAACCTTGGAAACTTTTTAATGCAGTTGGATTTTTACATGGGAAGAAAAGCATAACCTTGATTTTCTAAAAGTCAGATTTAGTGTTTAAAATGTATGCAACGGGCTTGATTTCCATTCTGTATTTCCTTTTGTAGCAGCCTGAATGCAAAATAAGTATAAAAAACGACCACCACTACCAGAGAAAAATAGCAGGTTTAGGGCCTGTTTCTGTAAAATGCTGGAAATGTTTTCTAGGTGGGCACAGGCTGAGAATAACACAGGCTGTTGAATAGGGATTTAATACAGCTTTACCTAATAGGTGTAGGAAATTATATTAAGTCCCTGGGATTTTAAATTATCTGATGTTGAGAATGCTGATCATTTTCTGTTATTCCTGTTGCAATTCTAATGGGAGAAGTTCTTTTAGGGAATCTGGCTAACTTTATATTTTGAGAAAATTTAACTGTAGTTCTAGTCCAGAAGTTTTCAATTATGCTTCCGGAAATAGGTTCAAAACTATCACTCTAAATACTCATTTGACCACATTTTGCGAATTAACTGCATATTTTGTTTTCAGTTTTCATGGTTCCTTTGCTCTTGCTTTCACTTGTATAAGTGTCCTTCAAACGACGAGGAAGCTTGTGGGAGCTGGGACACTGAACGTGGGCAGGGTGGACGTGTTCTTCCTCACCTCTTTCCTCCTGAGCTCTCCCTGATCCCAGCATTTGTGCAAGGAAAAGAATAGAATATCAATTTCTGTCCATCTTCCAGCAAAAACCCTGCAGCAGACTAGAACTGGCTGGGACCAAGTGGCTGAGGAGAATAGGATGAGGTGGAATTGCTCTGTGTGTCCAAACCCTCCGCAGCGTTGGGAAGAACTGGCTGCTTCCCTGCTCTACGTGGTCAGAGCCCTGCTCTGTGAACCGCTGGGCAGAGAGGGCATTATGTATTATTTTTACGAAGCAAAGTCCATTCAGAATTTATGGGATGTCTGCATCCTTGGTTTCAATGGGCTTTGCTTAGTGGGAAAACCAGAATCTCGCAGTTATTGTTCGTGTCCCACAGCTCTGAAATGGCACCGGGGCTGCTCCTGCACCTCAGGAGAATGAACAGCTCCGAGCACTTAGGAAATTGTGTGACCATTAAACACGAGGAAATTAAAGACTGGAGAGCCTTTAAAATAACATTATTATTTGGTTCATGGAAGTGAAGGCGCTTTGGCAGCTTTCTGACAAAATGTGCTTAGAGGGGTGTGCAGTGCATGGTGTAGATCGAGGATGTGCATGACGGGAGATATAACACCCTGCACGGTGGGATTTGATGAGAACAGTGTGAGATCCTTCTCCTCTGCACGTTTGACTATTTCTTGAGGGTTTTGGTGCCGTAGGTAAGACATTAATACAACCAAAAAAAAGGAATATATTTAATTCTAGAAGATTAGAATCTTAATTTCGCGGGGAAAGCCAGAGCAAACCTTTCTACAGCTCTGACTGGCAGTGGGGTGAGGGAAAATTTTAGTGCCCACTTTCTACCGAGACCATCCTTTAGGCACTGACTGGGAACCAAACCCTCCTGCCAAGCGATGCCCTGCACTGGTGGTGTAAGGCAGGCTCAGGGTTCCCCTGGTGGTTATTTGCTGATTCCTGCCAGCTGACTGGAGATGCTGAGCTGATCCTCTGCTGCTTGTGGATGTAAATTGAATTGTGACAAATACACGGAGAACTGCATTGCCTGGAGACTGAAATCAGTGCTTGCATGTGCTCAAACAAAATTATTTTTCACTTGCACCTCTTTTAAGTGAAGTCATTTTAAAGGGGCTGAGTATTTCATGGTTTACATACATTGCTTTTTGCTTCCTGAAGAAAAATATCAGAACAATAAATCATCACTAGAGGAAGTTTTGCCATATTAAGTGATTTCATGAGAGATATTTTTCTACCTATATAATATGCAAATATTTCTCTGGCATATTGGAAACAGAAAGTGGCTCATTTTACACGGAAGATGTGAGTGTAAAAAGTCCACGGGTTTGGGGTTTTTTCTTTCTGGGCTAACTTTCCAAACCAAATTGGTTAACAGGAATGTGTGCATCATATTTTTTATAAGGTTCAGAACTTAAATTTATAGCCCCCATTACATCCAGTGAAAGATCTGCCTGTGTGTTTTGAACACCAAATTTCAAAGTGGTTTTTGGGCAGTTTTAGCATAGAGTTATAAGGAAGAATTTTAGTGTAGTAGTAAAATCTTGCATCTGCTTTATGAGAGAGACAAATGTGGGTTTCTTAAGCAGAATATTATCATGTAGAATGCTTGTAAGGTTTGTTAGAAAATCAAACTTAACAGACTGTCATTTTCTTTTGAGAGACACTTTAGATCACAGCATTACAAAAAACAAAATCTTATAACTCTAGTTAAAGTTTGTAGAAAGAACTACCTCTAAAGGGCTCAGGCAATTTAAACCTATTCTTTTTAAAATTCATTACTTAAGTGGAGATAAAACTAAGCTAAAATATCTACATTCCGACATTAAAAATTTGAGAAATTAAAATAATCACTGAGTCATTCTTCTTTTTTCCCTTGAAAGGTGACCAAAGCTCAGCTTCCAAAGAGTTTAGAAACAGTTAAATTGGCACCTTGGTGTTTTAAAGCTCAAAATATCTGTATGAATATTATCAAGGATTATTTTATCAGTGACAATACAACACCCCATGAAGCTGTTACGGGGGCAGACCAGTTTGGTTCACTGGCATTTCCCACGGAGGAGCCCTGGAGAATTTATCCTAAGATTAGTCACATTTTTGTTATGTTGCATGTGTAATTCAAAAGAAGAATGAAATGGAGGAAAATATTGTCCTCCAATATTTTTTCTCTGTTCACCCACTTTTGAGAAGTATTTTTGTTTTCTGTGTGAAATGGACACAGAATCTCCTGTTTTCATTGAAACAGAATTGTCTCAACATATATGTAGGCATTTCTGGATTCACTGAACCATAAATTCTTGAAAATTTTGCTCAAACCAACCTAATTCCACTGAAATGATAGAATTGCTGTATAGTATCTGAGGTCAGCGTGAGTGCTCTGAATCAATCTGTCCCCAAGGCACGAGGAGAGGAAGTGGGTTCAGCAGAGGAGCTGTAACTACATCTCCTGGCCACAGACAAGACAAAGGGCATAGAAAAGCAGAAATGATCAGTTAAAATGAACAGGACAATTACACAGTAGTGATAATAATAATAATAATGATAATAGCAATAGTAATGATAATAACAATAATAATGACAATAATGACATCGAAATACCACTGAATTTGCGTACCCAATTTTAGACGCCTTTAGAAGATCTGCATTTCAGTGGAAAGAACAATTCTTTCAAAAATCAAACCTCTTGGGGAGATCTCAAGTTGCCCACATTAATCCAAAGCTTTTTTTTCTGGTTTAGAACCCCTTAAACAAAAATCTGGTGTAGTGGACTTCAAAATGACTCTTTTTTTCTCATTGCTGACCTTGTGTTTAAGTAAGAAGAGTTGAATGAAATTTATTGGCAGCTTTTATAATTGTTTTGAAACCACTCTGCCTTCTCACTTTGTAATTGAATGAGTTGGCAAGGCTTTCCAACAGAGCCAAGAAGGTCATTGGAAAATAGCTGGCCTCAGCCTTACTTAAAACAACATCTGTTAACTTATGTTACCTTTACTCTTAAAAACAAATTAACAGTTTAAAACAGTGGTCCATTGATTGGTCAATTATAGTGGAATTTCGGTGAAGTGTATGGAGCATCACCTCCTCATTAATAACACATTAGTTCTTCATTATTGCATCATTACAATTGACAGCAGAAGGATTAATAATATCTGGTCACAGTGAGTGTTACCAAAAGTCATTCCCAGTCTGGGAAATTATTTGGCCCATGGTCACCCCGTGCATATATTTTGTTTCAGTGATCCAGCGTGCTCTCAATAACATGAGAAAGAAAAATATAAAATGCAGGAGTCACATACCTTTCGAGGCATCAGCTGCATCGTATCCAAGGAAAACAGTCATGAATACATGAAACTGAAGTCTCTGAGCCTCTTTCCTCTGCTTTAACTGAGGTCCAGCAGAGATCTGTGATCAGAGTTTAAAGTGCATTAGAAAGCATTTGGCCTGCCTTTTGCTGGCAAAGTGTTTTCATTGTTCTATGAAAAATTGAAGGTCTTGGACAGCTATTGAAATCAATTCAGTGCGTTAAAAAAACCCCAAACAAAACCAGCACTTGTTGTCAGTTCCTGTATAAAAATATAGTTTACATAAATACCAAACCAGGTGAAATCTCATCTGCATTCTACGGAATTAGAAAGGTGATTGAGCAACACAATACTGTGTTTGGAAATAATAAAAATTATAACGTTTTGAGTTTAAAAAATCGAAGCACTTCTTTGTGACAAGACAAAATATTTTAACCTTTTCAGAGTTATTTTGACTGTTTTTCTTACAGGAATGCTTTAGCCAACTGTTTTTATCACTGCATCTACATTTCTCACTGCAAGTTTCTGATCAAAATCCCCATTCCACTCCTCATAAATCTCCATCCCCTTTCATCCTACTGATGGATTTGTAGGCTCTGCAGGGCTTTTGGAAGCACAGTCTTTGTTGACGATGGTGTGAAACTTTTAGGATACGACCTAATCCAACAGTGGGTGGCAGAGTTAATACAGATGGTAAAGCTGAGAGTGCTGAATGGATTCCTAGGAATCTGCAAAGTCAAATTTGCTGCGTCCTGGACTGGAGGATGCACATTTTGACTCCTAGGTACCCCTGCTTGTATCCTTGGGTGCATCCTCCGGAGAGCTGGGATGTCACTGTTGTGCCGGGGACGAAGAGAAAGAACATAGGCTCAAGCTCAGGAAAAGTGGAAAGTGGAATTCTTTATTAATATACAGAGTGGTTGATATCCCCTAGCTCTCTTGAATGGCATAAGGTTATTGGTTCTTTGACCATTCACCTCTCAGAATGATTGGCTAAATTCTACAACACCCATTTCGAAACAATTCTTCAGTTAATAGTAACAATACTGCAAAACATCTCGCACCTGCAAGATAAAGAAATTAGTTTACAAAAATCTCTAACTGCTTTTCGGCCATCATCTGTGTGAAAGTCCTCGCTATCCCACGGATGCTGGCAGGATCTGGAAAACCTCCCTGCGACCAAGCTTTCAGCATCCACACTGGGACACAAAGGAAGGGAAATGAGTCCCTGACTCGCGTGTGACTGAAGCACTGGGGGCTGCAAACAGGCAGAGAGAAAGGAGGACAGAGAGCAGGGAGGGGGGGAAAGGAGCCCTGGAAACGAGGCATGGACTTGCAGCAGGAAGGCAGGGATGATGTGCCAGCTCCGTGACAGCCTGAGCGCGCTTGGCACGGGGAGCTGCCCTCGGAGAGGGATCAGCGCTGGCCTGGCAGGCGGCACGGACAGAGGGCACGGGACCTGCAGGTGCAGCAGGCTCTGGGGGAAAGCAGTGCCCAGCTGCTGCCAAAGCACCCTGCCCAGGGAAACAACCCCAGGTGATCTGTCTGCTCCAGCGTCTGGCATCATTTGTATTTTTATTCATTCCAGGGGATGGGAGTTGTGGAGTTCATATGGGAAGGAGAGTTGAGGACTCCGCTCTCCATGATGGCTCCTAGAGCAGTGTCTTCATAAAACAGAAATTGTGTTCTAAAACACAATAAACTCTAAAATAACTTTTTTTTTGCTCCGAGCTTTCCCTTCCAACAAATAACCCCTTCGGATTTTTGGTGTCTACTTTCTCTATCACAGAAATGCCAAGCAGTGAAGTTGCAGCCGTATCAAATGCATGGAATAAAAAGTAAGGTGCACAAACACATCCTCTTACCCAAGTAAGCAACACAGAGGTGGAGGATTTCTGCTTAAAAAACAAAACACAGAGAAACAAACCCAAGACAATGAATTGTTAATCCAAAGCAAGAGAATCTTGGTTGTCAGATGTGTTCTCTAAAATGTTCCAAACAGACTTGAAAGAGTTATAATTCATTAAGGTGTACCCGACACAAATACTTTATATTTGGGTTTGGTTTTTTTTAATAACTAAGCATACTCTGGTTTTTCCAGATCTTGATTCGTCTGAGTTTTGATGTAAATGATTTGAATTTGTCCATAAATAACAAAAATCTCGGAACTGATGCATTAGTTGGAAAAAAACCTCATATGTTTTTTATATTTTCAGTGGTAATGAGATTTTATTGTTATTATTTTCCATTTTTTTCAGAACATATAGCAATGATATACAAGAATATACTAACACCCAACATTTGGTGTGAGTAGTACAGCGAAGCAATCCTAATGGAAATGATGTCTTTCTTGCTTAAAGATTCCCAGGAGAAGTATTAGACGGAAAATTCTCACCCTGGAATGGAACAAATCAGACTAACTCCAGGCTAGATAGAACAATTTTGAATGGTGTATGATACATAAGCCTAATTAGGTTTTGGGAAAGACAAACTGCAACAGCACCCCAAAATAATAATAAAAGTATAATTTATTGTCAATTTATCCCTAGGAAATCTAGTGACAGAAACACATCTAATATAATCCTGCTATTTGTATACGCCAAGATTATGAGCCCTAAAGTTTTCATGCTGCTGCAGCCTTTTTGTTTGTTACCTGAATTACACAGAGGAATTAGGGAATTATTCAGCTATCTGAGAGATTGATACAGAGTTTTGCAGCTGAGTTCCCTAACTGAGGAGGGAGAGTTTGCTAAATCTTGTTAAAATTGAGCACTGCCATGAACATCCTGAAATGCCAACAGTTTGCAGTATTTTTGTTTTCAAGCCTCTCCAGAGGAAAATATAGTTTCAAGTTTTAATGTCTTAGAGAATCCTTATTTCCATATGCCTGATTCCTCTGGAGCTGGGGGTCTTACGCAGTGAGGTAATTGGGTTTATTTCGGACTAGATCAACATTGCCAGTGGAAATGAGTAGAATTTACTCAGTTGGAGGGCAGTACTGACAAAGTCATAAAAGGTGGAAACTATGGGGAGCACCTTGAGAAATATTGATAGAATTATAAACTCACAGGGATGGAATCACAGAACGGTTTGGGTTAGAAGGGACCTTTAAGATCATTTCATTTCATCCAGTGCCATGGGCAGGGACACCTTCCACTGTCCCAGGCTGCTCCAAGCCCTGTCCAGCCTGGCCTTGGACACTCCCAGGGATCCAGGGGCAGCCACAGCTTCTCTGGGCACCCTGTGCCAGGGCCTCCCCACCCTCACAGATAAGAATTTCATCCTAATATCTAATTTAAACCAACCCTCTTTCAGTCTGAAGCCATTCAACTGGTATAAAATGAGAAAATGCTGTAAAAAAGGATGATTTAAGGTCAGGTTTATGTCCAATCTTAGTTTTGGGGCACAGTGAGCAGTTTCAAATAATGGCACACTTAGTCTAATGGTTAGATACAATTACAGACCCCAAAATCCCTGGAGAAAAAGGGTTGCTCATTCAGTTCTTTCTTTTAGCCTATAGGAGAAGTGGGGAATAAATAGATAAATCCCTTAAAAGCAGTGAAGAATTTAATGTACGCATGGAAAAGAGTCGGGAAACAATTCTCTAACTTTATATTGGCTGGTGCCTGTAAAACACCACTCAAATATTCTTAGTAGCAGATGATTCAAATTAGTACAAAATTTGTGCTGCCTGAAATTATTTCTTTGGGTTTTTTTTGGAGGGAAACAACGTATTATGATCTCTAGAGGTGTCTTGCGTAAATAAATTTAGTGTCAGGCCATTTTTAGGCTTTTAAATAATCTATGAGGTGAAAATGTATCAAAGCACACCTGTGTCCAGCTATATATATGTATGTAAGTGCACATTTTCCTGAGGAGATTTGAGAAATGATTACAGCAAAATTTCAGTGTGAAACTTCCAGGGTTTACTTCTTCCAAACTTGATCAGACTCATCCGAGCTCCACTGGCAAGCTGGCCGGAGAGCTGCAGCCTTCTTGGCTGAGGGTCCTGTCAGCGGAGCAAGAACAGATGGAGCAGATGCAGAAGCAGAACCACTCCGAGGGTCTCTGCCAAGGCGCTCCTTGAACACAAGGTCTCGGTTCTAGGATGGCCGGGAAGGAGAACTTCCCTTCCTTTCACTGCAGAGGTTTAAGTGATTTGTAAACTGGAGGAGTACAAATTTTTCAGACAGTACCAGGTGCAGTAGGCTTCGGGGAGAGTCAGCAGCAAATGGGAATGAGGGTAAAGAAGCTGGCAGACAAATCTTATTGATTTTAGCCTGCCAGAATGTATATTGGATGAGGCTGGAGACCTGCTGACTCTGTCCTCTCCTAAAGACTGCTGAAACATTCAGATTAGGAGACCTGCGAAGCAGCAAAGTCAGACAGCCAAGATTCTTCTCAACAAAGCAATTCTAATTTTAACTCACAATCACATATGCAGAGATTTTCATTTCTTAGAACACAATAAAGGCCTAAGGTATTGCTCTTCATTCTGGATGCAGATTATTCTTGAAGCCACAGTTAAAATTACATTTTCTTTCCAATATACTGCTTGGGATTACAATTTTTACCTTTATGTGACCATGGGAGTTCCATTAATTCAAATGGGAAAAGGACACGTGTTTTGCAGAGAGAATAGATTTCATCACTCTTGGTAGATTATTGTTCCCTGCTGCCGAGAAACAAGGTGAGTATTCTGGTCCAGATCTTTTTTTTACTCTAGTCAACCAAAACACAACATTTTACTGGGTCTTTGTCAGAATTAATATTTTTTCCATGACTGAAGAGAATTTGGGTAATGAAATTTATAATTTTGTCTTGATTTCACGTTTATAGACAAATCTGGTCCCTGTATCTGAGAACACACAGAAAATTGCTCCCAAACTGGAGATTTTTGTGAGCAATTACACAAATGGGAACTTTTAATTATTCTGTTTCTTTTATTCTGAGATATCCCAGATTGTTGTCTGGTTTAATTTTAGAAATTAATGTATTACACTAAAATTGTGAAAAAATATGTGCTTCTTTAGCATTTCTTGAGGTTCTGTCTACCAGAGCTGGAGTGAGAATGTGAAAGCCAATTAGGTTTCATTAGGTGTCACTGTCTTCTGAATAAGTAAACTTATTTATGTTTATTCATGGGTATAATATATAAGGAATAACCAAGAGGGTGACTTAGAACCATTATTTAATTTAAATAATGAGGGAAATTTTTTCAGGAAGGTCTTGAACTATGAAATTTTAAAGGTAACTCGGTCCCAAGGATTGCTACAGAAATTGATACAGCACGAACACTGACCTCCACAGGAGCAGGGTGCCTGTGATCAGTGGGTTCAATAGGATTAACTGTCTTTCCTTCCTATTCTGGGGATCCTCATTTTTTCTTACTTTTGTCCTAAATAATGTGCACATTTCATCTTCCATGCTATCTTTTTATCAGTCTTTGCAACATACTCTTAAATCATCACTCACGTACGTTCCCATTCTGTTGGTAATTTCCCTCAGGTCAGGTGATGGAACATGTGTTTCCCTTTAAGAATAAAAGCTCTTCTGCCAGTTTAGGTATCACAGATGAGAGCTCTTTAAGTAGCTTCTGCTTGGGTGCTCTAGGGCAGAGGAGGAAGAGGAAACCCAAGCTGGATGTTAGTGTCTGTTTTACATCATCAACAACTGAGTTTAATGGTAAGAGGAAGCTGCTCTATGCTCTGAAAGTGTCACAGGTACGATTACACACGTGGTTCTTTCTTAATAACTGTGGATTTAGACTCAATTTGAAACTCAGAAAGTGAGTTCTTTCTTGCTATACTACCCTAGACTTAAAAATAAATACTGGTAGTGTTCTGTTTATAAAAGATGGGTTTGTTTTTAAAGCTTTCTGAAGTTTGTCATCTGAGTGAAACAGTTCCATTTTCCTGCTGATGTCCCCGAGGTGGTCCCTAGTCAGAAAAATGCTGTGCTGCCAGATGAAACCACTTGTCCTTCAGAACTCACCTCCTTGTAGCAGACTCTGAATAGCCAACCAGGGAAGAAAATTTGTGTTTCTCTTTATGTCCAGAGTGGCTGCCCTTCCTACAAGGAACACAGGATTGCCCCCACAACTAATAATTGCAGCGTCTTCTAAGAAAGGCCTCTCCTTCTCTGAGATAGAATTGTGCCTGTGAATTGCAGTTGCATTGTAGCTGAACCAGAAGCTGGTCCTAGTGCTTTATTTTCAGCGGTATCTCTTAACCCAGCCTCTGTCACTGAAATATAAATTAGTTCTAAATTGCATAGTGTAAGTTTTGTTACCCTTTAATTAATAAGAAATTATGTACCTATGGGAACTTCAAAACATATTATGCTTTTCAATTTAGGTATAAGTCTTATACAAATTTTATTTCTATTGCTGGACCTTTGTTGATGGCAGGGGGTGTTTTTCCTAAGTATTGGGGGTGTTGTAATAAAATAAGTATTTCATCCTAGGTTCTAGTGTGAACAGCTGTCTCTTCTCCTCTAACTCTCCTAAATAATTCCAAATTACCTGACTGCAGTTAAATCATCTTTCAAGCTCGCCTTTCTCCTTGAAGATGCCTGTCTAGTGTTTAGTGTCCTACACAGTAAATGGCAGCATTACGGGTTTGAATGCACACTACTACCCGACTCAGGGTATTCTGTGATCTGAAAAAAATCATGAGTTTATTCTTTTCCCCTATAAAAGTTCAGAAAGTTATTGCAGAGAATATTTCTGGGGTATATAGAAGCCTGTACCTGTCTGAGAAAACAATTAATTTAAATTTGAATAGAGGACAGCAACAAAAAAAAAAAAATTGAGTATTTAATAACATCAGAATTGAATGGACAGCAGTTTAAACCAACTTTTCAAAGTCAGCATGACTGCACTCTGTAATGGTGTGTCACAGGTTCTGAAAATCACCTCAGAGCGAGATTTGATGAGAATTGATTGTAGCCTTATCACTGTGAGTTTGTTATCAGATAGGAGCTAACTAGTGGCAGGTGTTTGTTTATCTGGGTTAGATAATGCTGCAGAGCCTTTGTCACCTGGCTGCAGAGACGAGAAGATTCCTCGTGGCCAGAAGTGTCAGGGGGGACAGGGCATGTGGCAGAGCTCATTATGAGAGAAGCTAAAGTTGAATTTTGGTGCATTTTGAGGAGGAAAAAATATAATTTATTTGGAGCACTCACATTGGGGGAGGTTGAGGTTTTTTCTATGCTTTCAACTTAAATAAGTTTACTCCTAGTTTGCACATAGTGTGCATCCAGTATAGGAATGGTAGTGTACATTTCTGTAAATGAGTAGGAAATGTACTTGTGGAAGGGATTAATATTTGTACATTAATGTTATGCTGACAGTGGTAAAAACTCATTAACAGAGTCAGAGAAATTGAAAGAGTTGAGAAAAAGAGGATAAGTAAAGTGATAATTTTCTAGTTTCTTTTTCTAACTCCTGTCTTAAAGGCTTTTATTCTCGTGTCCTTTTTGTCACTATGATCTAACGAGGAGAAGGAGGGGAGATTATGAAACGTTATCAGCAGGGTGATGGAAGCCAACTTCCAAATCCACTTTCTGGCACTGTGGATTGTTAGATTGTAACTGGAATTTGGTGCCCAAATGGCACAACACCAGCGATTCCCGCGTGGGTGGTGTTATCTACCAGAGTTTAAACAACTTTCTTTTGATAAGTGAAACTTAATTTCGGTAAGAGCTGTTCCTTAACTCCTTACGGATCACCACATTGCCTCAGAAGTCAAAATACAGTTTTGTTTCAGGGAAAAATGTTATTTTCCCTTAAATAGTAATACATTAAAAACTGAACTCATAAAAACCCAAAGATCTATTTAGATTATAAAACTTCCATTACTTTGTGTTTTAAGAGCATAAATGAAGCCGTAGAGAGCTGTGCTTTATTCTGCATGAATTGCAATGCTCACAGTTGTTCATTTAACAACCCCAGCCACTAGCCAGAGATGTCTTCAAAAAAAATAAAATCTGAGTATTTTAAAGTATCCCAAGTGCTCTGTAAATGTAATTAAAGATAAAAAATTGTAAATTAATTCTCTAAGATGAGATTTTTTTTTGCCTGTGTTTGCAAAGTGTAGACAAGAATTTGGTTAAATTTTATTTACAAATGTATAAAAATATAGTGATATGATTTCTGTAAATGTTTATATTTTTATAAAACACTTAATAAAGTAGAGGCTAAGCTGGTTTATGAATAATTGAGGCTAGAAGAATGACTCCCATCAGACTGCTCTTTATTTTTATGAGAAAGTATCTTTTAGAAAATTTAACGATTCTTGAACTCAAGTTATTTGTGGAAGTATTACCTACTCCTGCTTGCTTACTCCTTCCATTTCTTTCTCACACACATAGAGAAAATATACTTTATTAATTAAACTACCACAACACATTTGTCTTCATGTGTCAATCTCCTTTTCCAATCTCATTATATTCAGGTGCTGGATGATAGCAGCTACAAATTCCTGACATTTCATTTTGTGTCCTGTCACCACCCATGGAAAGCAAAGGACAGCTTCTCTTGATCAATATCCCCAGACAAATCAAGCAGAAGCAGATTGGTTAACCATACGTTACCCACAGATGTTCTCAGGCAGTTTGTAAAAACAAGGTGTGAAGGAATGTGGTTTTTTTTTCCCCTCTGAGAGCAATTGTACACAAATCTGCTGTTTGTGAGCCCATGGAATAAGGTGTTGGGATTCCTACAGAATATCTGTTTGTGCCCTCTGGGAATGCGTCAGGAGAGCGTCTCAAATTGCAGTAACTTAGCAGAGCTCATAGGCAACTGAAGAATGGAGATATTGTGCTCCAGGTTATGTTGGGAGCAAGAGCTGAGGACTCAGCACCGGTGGCCTTTGCAATGTCCAGTTGATGTAAGAGCTGACAGAACTGAACCGGAGGAACCAGACTCTCCCCCGTGCTGAAAACTGCCACAACCTGGATGGGAAAACAGCATCCAAGTGGGCGGTGGGATTTTAAAGCAGCGGTGGGATGTCCCAAAGGTCTGTCCAAGGGGTGTAGAGCTGAGAACACAGTGACAGGCGGGCCCTGCTTTGCTCACTGGTATGTTTTCTGGTTTTGTCAGCCAGTCTTTGTGAGCAAGTCAGGAACCTGGCAGAAGCTTTGGGTGCTGATGACGCTGCCTCATTGAGCTGGATTATCTTTCACAAGTCCTTCCAGCTTTGCTGTGGTGCTTTAACATGAAAACAAAATCAAAAACCCAGCTGTCTCTCCTGTCTTTGATAGCACAGCTCCAGCCACCTTCCTCCTGAGACCAGAGGGACATCTTGTGCTTATTTCTCCCTGGTGATTTGCATTTCAGGATGCCCCGACTTGGTGAGCTGGTGCTTTGTTTGTTGAGCAGCGATGAATGCCGTGGATGCTTTGTTTAGGAAGTTGAATTATTAATTCATCGTACACAGAGTTATATCCCAAACAAAGCCTGGAGCTCAGAGCTCCCTAGTTTTGAGGAGGTTTATAAGCAGATTCTGCTAATCTGAAAAGATTAGCTGCCTTGTTATTAGAGATAAATAAATACTTAACTTCAGAATTATTCTTTCTCCTTCCTAATCCAGAAGAAGGTTATAATGCCCTTTCTGACTGACGAGTTTTCTTCTGAGTATCTCCTCTCTGTCTCTCTCCTGCCAGACTTCCAGAAGCATTTGCACAATGCTCTCAGGCACCTGGTGGGATTCTTGGGCTGTCCTGTGCAGGGCCAGGAGCCAGACTTTGAGGATCCCAGTGGGTCCCTCCCAGTTCAGGATGTTCTCTGTGTTGTCCATTCACTTCCTATCAAGTTTGCTTTGTGTGCTTTCCGAGGCAGATTAAGAAAATCAGGCCCCCAGTAAAGTCTGGATTTCCAGCAGGTGCAGATTGTGGCCTGGGGGACACTTTTGGATAGCTCAAGCATCAGCCGTAAAAATCTCCCCTCCTATCACCCAGAGAGCGAAAAATGAAAGTATTTGCAAAGACTCAATTAAGAGATTTGCCTCCTACAGTCAGCAGGGACTGAGAATTTCACAGAGACAGAATCTCAGCCGCAGTCATCCCAAAGGAGATGATTTCTGTGATAGCAGCAGGATTTCCCTTGAATTCATTTTTCCATTTTTTTCTCAGGTTTTCTATAACTAATGAATGCTATTCATTAGAAGAAACCTCCTCTGAGTACAGTAATGAAAGAAAAACTGTGCTGGCAAACACAAAGGTTTGTTTAGTCTTCAGGATCCTGTCTCCATCCATGGTGACCAAGGAGGAGTGAAAACTTGCAGTGCCTGTCTCACACATTCTGTTTTCACGGCGAGTCAGAGAACTCCAATCCATGTCCTGTCCTGCAAGGCTGCAGGCCTTAGAATGAGTTTGGATCATGTAGGGTATTAATTTCCCTGTTTATCCAGCATGGAAATCCATGCTGCTGTAGTTGGATGGCTTAAAAAAAATCACAAAAATCTCATGAAATTTCACCATACCGAGATATTTTCCCTGCTGTGTTTGTTGTTTAGTTACCGATGCAGGATGTTGTGTATTTTTAGATCACTAAATTTGAGTAAGTCTTAAATACACCTAATGGCTGCCTAAATTGACTATAGGCTATTTGTGTCAATAAGGAACAAAATTACATCACAGAACAGTATAAGTAGACTGACAGCTCAAATCGTCAATATGATGAAATTACTCAAAGAAAGCAACTAAAACTCCAATCCATGCCTGAATTGCTATTGGTTGTAAGTACAGAGAATCCATTTACACATTTTATTGTAGGATACTACATGATCAGGAGTGCTGTAGCAGAGTGTCTTGGCAATAGAGAATTATAAAAACAAATATATCATCAAGCTGAAATAAAATACAAATCCCAATAAGCATTCTTCCAAGCTGTTAAAAGGCCAGAAAAGACGGGAAAAAAGTTGGCATATTTTTTATTTCAGATGAACTCATCTTACAGCCTGCAAGTTTGTATACATTCCCATGATGAAGACTTAAGATATAAATTTATATACTGTAGTAAAGAGAAACATGAAAAAAAACCAAAAGAGACTATTTGGGAGAAATTTTACAAAGATTAAAATTACCTTAATATTAACTTAGTATTTGAGCTTTAGAGTCTTGCAGAAGGATGCTTATATTGTTTAGTCTAACTGCAATACTGATATACCTCTACTCATCTCATGAGGTCAAAAAGTAATAGTCTAAAATTACCATTTCTTACCTGATTTTTTTTTTAATGGGTTTTGGCACTGAGAGGGCCCACGGAGCAGAACTCGTTGATTGAGCCCCCGATCACCTCCAAATTTTTTTATTTATTTTCCTTAATGAAAGTTTAGTAGCGTTCATGTTTTGATCGCATCTATTCAAACACAGAGTATGAAAAGCTTGAACCTGCAGGAATTTCAAGCAGCATCCAAATAAATGATCTATGAATTATGCATATCACAATAAAGCTTGGATTAATATTTCTTTAAACTGGAGTCTTATAAGACACTGGAAAATCCAGGACATGGGCTATGTGTGTAAGAACCTGCGTTTTTCACCAATTCCTAACCTGTTTGAAAACTGTGTGCATCACTTTGGGTCTTATTATGTCAAGTTAGGAGTGGAGGAGAAAAATTTCAGCCTTGTGAAAATCAGGAGGGTGGTTTCAACCCAGAGACCAAAACAATGTGGAAATTTGTGTACCATGAGCCTCTGGGGAAGGAGCTGCTGCTGATAAATTAGCAAAGCATATTTAGGAAACACAGATGCCTAATATTTTTGTTTGAACAGTAATGTGTTTTCTGAATCATTGCATTAATTTTAGAGTCTTGATTAAGATACTTCTACAGTAATGGAACAGATTATTTGCATTTTATGCCAAATAACTGATTATGCTTCCTTGTAATTTATGTGTTGTGAGGTAGAAACTCTTTCGATATTTGATAGCAACCTAGATTATTTAGCCTGACTTTGTTTGATGGTACCTGGTGATTTTAGGGTTCATGGAGCTGGAAATATGAGTAGAACTTTAAGCAATATTAAGGAACAGGAGCAGCAAAAAAATCCCAATCCTGCCATTTGTCCACTGCCTCAACTAATTTGTGCTCTATTCTTCCTACACTTCTGCATATCACTGGCAGAGAAATATAGAAAATTTACCCAGTCATGAAAAAAGAAAATTTACTCTGTGAAATAACACCAACAAAAAGTTGGACTTTGTTGATTATTCTATTAAGAGAGAAAATATAATCCTCCAGAAAATGTTTTTGAGTGGTTAATGCTTTCAATTAATGGTATTAACTTGAACTCTAACCTTGGGAATATTGTGTTTTAGCTTTCCTTTAAAACATTTGTTCCCCCTCTGTTCTGGTTGTTCCTACACCGTGACCAGTCCATGCTGGGTTGCAAGAGGAGTTTCTGCTCAGAGTCCTTACGTTCAAATAAGGAATGATTCTGTACCTCTTAATTTGTTTTTTATGATGTATGTGGAATATACTGTCCATGGGGATTTACGTTTCTTTGACCTTGTACAAAATGTAGAATCTGAAGTTTTTGAGGCTTTTTCAGGCAGGACAGAGCCCAGCTGGTCATTCTGGAAATCATGATTTCTGTCTCGCATAGACTGTGTCTGGATGGCGTTGGAGCAGTTCTGCAGGAAAGGGTTAAAATATTCCAGCCTGTCTGGCAGGAAAAAGAAGGAAGATATTTGGAATATTCCACTGAGTTGCATTTGGAATAATAATTGGGTGTATATTTCCTTATTTGTTTGAGATGCAATAGTTTTGCATCCGAGTAGAATTATAGGAAAAAGCTAATTAACCTTTATAAACATAATTCATTAGGCTTGCCAGGCACAACAAACACTTCAGAAAAACAAGCCACTGGTAGCACGCAAAGGCTGGCACCTTCCTTTTAGTGATCTGCAGAAGAGGACTAGCTTTAAAAGATGTCTTTACAGCTGGGGCAACAAAATGAGTCAAAGCTTTATTTTGATTATGTCTGCCCATTTTTCATTATTTCTGTATAGGCTTTTTGAATCTTGATTTTTTGCTCTGAGTTTGATTTTCCTCCAGTATGGAAAAGTTGATTTATTTTAGAACAAATTTATTTTCTGTTCACCTGGTTTACACAATGAAATCTGGGCAAATTGGATTTCACTCATAGCTCAGTCACAGGAACAATATGATGTGTACCTCTCTTCGTAATGGTCATGAATACATCTCCTGACATGCATTTCCTCTACACCTTTTTCATGGTTTTCTCCTCATTACCTCGATTTCCTCAGTGATGTCCAGAAAATAATATCAGGTTTTATATTGTGCCATATTCCAGGTTAAAATTGAACTCCGCAGGGTGTGGATGACATAAGCAGGAATGTGGAACCGCATTTTGACTTCTGTGAATGAGCCTCATTTTGGAAACCGGTTCCTTCTGTGTCCTTCTGATCCTGGTTCTTTCCTTGATCGTTCTTCTCACCCATAAAATAATGGAGACAAGGGTTCAGAGGATGCAGATGTTTTACTCATTATATGAATTTTAAAAGGAACTAATGCAGACTGAATCATCTGCACGACTGAAATGCCAATTTTATGTTTCTTTAGTGTGTTGTTTCTCTTGGAATAATTTCTCTTGGCATTTAACTTTGCATCTGATGTTGCTGGAATTGAGTTTTTCTTTGTTTGCATCCCCTAACATGAATGTAAGTGTGTCATCCTGCAGATTTGCACAAAATGAGTGCATGTTTTCTGAGCATTTAGTGCTGTTGGAGCTTTTGTGTGTCAGGTGAGAAGCCTTTTTAAAAGCATTGAGAGCATTGAAAATGAAGAAAGGCTTTTTCAGAGTATTTATTTTACTTATTAATGAAAATAGCAAGTCTCTTCTGTAGCTTTTTGTTTTGCCCTTTAACTTTTCCTTAATTTCCTCTGTGAAACAAGCTTGTTCAAAGAATTAGTTCAAAACAGCCTCAAATTGCATTTAAAATTAACACATTTTTACGTTTGATGTTTAATGTACTACGGCTATCAAAACCTTGACCTGTGCCAGGGGCGTTATCAGACTGGCAGCTGTGTGATAATGAGGGGGGGTTTGGTGGGTGTACAAAGAGTTTGGAGAGAAACAAGATTACATTGCAACTCCCTGGAGCCCTCCAGCCCAGTAAATATTTAGATGGCAAACTGAAGATTAAGAGAATTTGCTGCCCTAAACCTCCTGGTGAGTCCAGGCCCACAGTTCTGGTGTTGATCAGGAGCTGTCCCTGCCAGAAACAGGAGGAGTTGTCATTGTTTGTCTGCCCAGTGATCTGTCTGGGGCTCGAATGAAAAATAATCCCAACCTACCCAAGATGCCTTTTGGCCTGTTACTGGACAAGCACAATCACATTTAGAGGTTTACTCTTGCCAGCTGATTTTTATCGTACAAGAGACTGCAGTGGCCGCTTGCCCTAAGGGGGATTCCCTCAGAAGAGAGGCTTTGCTAAGCCAAATCAACCAGTTTTGCATTCTCTCCTCTGTCTGCCACCCACAAAAACTGTTCAGTGTGACTGCAGCACTTTGCCTCCCCTCACGAATTTTTTTTATGAACTTCACTCCCCTGCTCCCACTCGAGAAATTTTACTTTTTCTTAAGTCAGAAGAAGATATACAGCCCTGTGTGGCTCATACCCAGGATCCTTCCCAGTAGCACTGGGCTGGATTTCAAAGGGCACCAAGGGGACTGTGGAAGGAGCCAGCAAACCCCTACAACTGAGGTTTGTGAGTGTCGTGTAATGTCTGGCACCCAAACCAGCATCTGCCATCCTCTGCAGCAGGGCGTGGGGTCCCAAAGGTACCAGGTGTGAGAAAATGTGTCTGGCCACCATTCTGTGCCTGAGCTCTACCTTCCCCCTTTTAGTCAATATGAGATAAGCAGAAACTCTTCCTCAGGTTCTACTTGATGACCTCTCTGTTTCATCCCTAAAATATAAGGAAATGATCTAATTTCACAGATTAAAAATCACAGACAGCTTGTGCAGCTGTAGTGGTTCCGCAGTGGTCAAAGCAGAAGGACAGTCCCCCTTTATGGCCATAATTAATTCAGCCTGGATATAGTCTGGGCCATGCAATCTATGAGGGATTGGAGAGCACTTCTCTCCTATACACCCTATAATCTGTTTTATATTACAATAACTGTTTAAAAACTATGTTTATTTTAATTTTCTACTGACAGAGCCTGTATTCTGGTTCAGTTTCTTAGAAATTGACTTTATTTTGAGTACAACCTCCTTAATTTCAGAGGGTATGGGGAGTTCTCAAAGCTGCTCTGATGTTGCACATTAGATTTTGGGGGAAGATGAGTGGGTAGACAGCAAAAAGCCGGTATCTTCTTTTTTCCTAAATTTTTTTATGTTATTTTTCCATGTCACACTCTTGGCTTCTAGATGCCCATGAACAAATAAAAGGAATTAAATCAAAGGCACAAGATGCCAAATTCATTTTAATAAGCGTTCACTGAAAGCCTGAAGGTGACAACTTCAGGAAGTGTTAGGGAATATGTGCAAGCAAAAGGAAACTTGTGACTTCAATAAAGAAATCTCAGCAATATGCCCTCAGAGGAATCTATAACAGCTTCTCCAAAGATTTATACCATCACATTTTTCCAGCAGGGCTGTGCCATGCACATGGAAGAATATTTCTGCTTGTGCTCTGCCTGTGACCAAAGCATGCAGTGTGCTGTGTTCACAAGCAGCCTTCAAAGCAGACTTTTTCAGTGTGACCACTGCGTGGTTGTTGTGCTGGCACTGCAGCTGGTTCCAGCTGGGCGTGGAGCAAGTGGAAATCCCGTCCTGCAGTTCTGCTGGTGTTGGATTGCATGGAAAGACAGAGGTTTGGCATGTGTAGCTGTCGGCTCACCACATGGGCAACTTTCATGCACTGGTGCACACTGGATGAAGGTTAATATCAAACCTCTGTGCTGAATAGCAAAGTTTAGGTCTGGTGGGAAACTGTAGCGCTGATTGGTGTTTGGTGAGGCTGATGGGGATGGAATAATGCTGAGAGACTGCACTGGCGTGGGGGCTGAGGGTCACGGACAGTCCCTGTGAACAGCAAAGCCAGCCTGTCCCCCTGTGCCACCCGACAGAGGCAGTCGCTGAAACCACCCATGAACATTTTGAGGAAAATAGCTGGAAACAAGAAATGGAGCACTCATTTCCAAGGAGTTTGTCTATTACTAGGCATTCATCATAAAATGTATCTTATATTTTAGAAAGCTTGTTTGGTAAGCAAGAACATCACAGATACTCATAGATGGTGTGTAATAACAGGGTTATACTCAGCCCCAAATGCTTTTATCTGCTCCAGCCCCAGCTCTAACTAAATGAAAGCCTTCACTTGCCTACTTTGACTTCCATTTGAAAAACAGAATATATCAATAATAAAAAAAACCCTCTATAACCTCTTATATCTAACCGAGGCTTTCAACAGATCAAATGTATTTCCCAAAATAAAGATAAAACAGAACGTTAGTTTGTGAATCATTCTGTATTTCAACCACTTAATGTACTTCAAACACACATACACAATCAGGACAAGAAAGCTGGCTCAGAAATTATAAGCAAATTGCAGCTCTTCGAGACATCCTATAAATTTTTTTCACCAGCTGCATTTAAATAATAAGAGCTCTTCCTTGTTTTGGACGTCCTTGTTTTCATATCTGTTTTGAAACTACTTATGCTAAATAAGGAATTGAATAGACAGATAATTAGCAGATTGCAAAGCAGTGTCTTAACTTTCCTGGTACTCCTTAGCTGCAGAAGAGTCTTTGCAAAGATCTTTTCTGCATAAAACCAGTTCACCAAGTTGGGCATGTGCCATCTAGTGATCCACACAGGAACTGGAACTTAAAATTAGATGTACACTGATGATTTCCAGTGAGTGAGTACTTCTGAAATAAAATGTTTGGGCCATCAACATATATTTACAGGTTGAAGCTTGAAATGTTGAGTTGTGAAATGAATTTTGTGTTAATTTTTCCTTCATGAATTATGAGCTGTGCAAAGACTTTTCAGTCAAATGTAGTTTTTGGTCATTTAGGAGCTTTCTGTCATGTAAGGGTCATGGAAAATTCTTAAAAGCTCAGTAGTCATTGTCTGTACTTGCACAAAATTTTGCCCATTCCTCTTAAAGTGAAAATTACTTTTTTTCAAAGGCAGTTCAAATTTTATGACAGTAAAACAAATAGTTTAGTGGCAATATGAGAAATATTTTATTAAAAAAAGTAGGTTTTGACTGATGAAAACTCCTTAAACTCATTGAACTCCAATTATAAATCTGTATTTCTTCCCTCAGTCAACATTTGAAAGTAGATTTTAGTGGTTTCGGTGTCGGGCAGCATAGGTCAATGTGCTCTGTGGTGGCAGAAATGGACATTACAGAGCCAAGAAGCAAGGTGAGCCTGCTTTGTGCCTTTTACTCCCGTGGCTTTTGGATCTCCTGGGTTCTTCTCCGCTGTCCTGCAAAATTACTGCTCTTGTAATTAAGTTTGTTCTCAGCAATCCGTAAGGCCGTTGCAGCAGTAGGAGAAACCTTTTCACTTTGAGCATCTCTCCACTGCCCGTGACCAGCAACTCCTGCAACAGCTTTTCATGGTGAAAGGATTTGTCTTGGAGAAAACTTCCAGGTGCCAATAGAAGCTGGATCAGTTCATGGCTTTCCTTGGTGTGCATTAGGCTGCACACCTGTAGTAACAGTATCTGTGCTCAGGAAAGATCACTTCAACTTAGCCAACACGTTACCTTGGTATTGAGAAGTTATTTTTTATTTTTATTTTAAAATATTTGAACATATATACTTGAAATATGTACTCAGGTAGGACTATTCAGCTCGGAGACTTTCTAAAGCCTTGTGGTGTAAAAGTAATTTACATGGAGAAGCTCTACAGCCTTTTTCTTCCGTAC
This sequence comes from Rhagologus leucostigma, assembly GCA_013397725.1. Classification (NCBI taxonomy): domain Eukaryota; kingdom Metazoa; phylum Chordata; class Aves; order Passeriformes; genus Rhagologus; species Rhagologus leucostigma. The sequence continues at coordinate 1,953,760 of VZTD01000230.1, read as the reverse complement.
ACTGTGAAATATTTAACTATACAACTGTGAATTCAGTGTGAGAGGTGTGAAAGGAGAGAATCATTACTTACTGCAGGAGCGTTTTATTAGGCAGGCTGCAGTTATGCTGCTGGACAAAGTGCAGTAGATCCCTATTAACTATTTAACAGCTATCTACAACAGCAGACACCTTATAAATTAATAGATAAACTCAAAACACAAAGTGGCTGTAGAGGAAAAGCTCAGAAAAGGGTGTAGATGAACATCCAATTTAGTGGCTACAGTTTAATACTGGCTATCGCAGTTCTGGGTTTTTATAAGCAACAGAGAACTGCGTTTCTGTGGGAAATGCTGGAGCTGATGCACTTCTAAGGTCCGTTTAGTAGCTCATTTTACTAAATGATGAGTTTCTATTATAAAACTCAGACATAAATTATTCAGATGAAGAATCCGTCACTATTCTGCACGGAAAGATGCTGCTGCAGTGTGAATGGATGGTGTAAGTGGCTGATGTGTTTGAGGTGACCTGATTGAAAGCACCTGTGCTGCACCTGGCAGTGCTAAGGAAGAGATGATAGCCAGTAATTCCTGCCTGTTATTTAAGGTTAAAAGTAGGGACATTAAATTGTCAATAATTAATTACAGCTTTATTGAGGAGTTAATTATGATAGCCTTTCTGGGTGCAGGAGGCTGCATGAATCTTCCATACTGAGCTTTAGTAATTGAGATGCAGTTTAGCATTCCCGTCCTGACACAAAGCAGAGTGGAAGAAGCTGCTTTACAAACAGATATGCTGATACCTTCCTGCATTAGAATAAATATCCTGCTTCGTTCCAGTGACTACTTCCTCGGGGAAAAGGAAAGGAGTACTTTCATCAGGAAAAGTTGAAGTAGACCGAAATACATTTCTGTCAGCGCTAGCTGGAGTGGTTCTCAGTGCAAGAAAAAGATTTAAAGATTATGAGTATTTGAAAAAACTGAGGAAATACTGAAATTTGGGCACTATGTATGGGTGACATCTCCAAAACATAGCTGATCCCTTGGAAGACAAGGACTGCCTGACAGGCAAGTGAACCCAAGGCAATCCGTACTCTGAGAATTATTCTTCCACAATCCAAAGACTCAATCACTTCTGCAAGGATGCTGCAGCTTTAGGAAGGTCGTAATTAAAAACATTAAAACAAATTGATGGTCGTACATCTCCCAGTTGAAATAGAAAATGGTACAAAGATGCTGCTGGGTCATGTGCTGGCTTGTCTGGAAGGGTTTAATTTGCATTTTTGTTCCTGAGCCACCAGAACCCACGGAGGTGATGGTGCAGCCTGGCATCACTCACTGTGTGGCATGAGTTGTACAGATTTTCAGAATGGGTTTTTTCCCTAACTTTGTTATCAAGCTGGCAAATCTATGACTTTATCACTCCACCAGTCCATCAATCACAACATTACCTGAGTTTCAAATATCACATAAATTAAAATCTTCTGTAGACTTTTGGAAAGAGTAAATGTATAAAGGCAAGGAAAGTGAACTTGGAAGTTTCTCTTTGGGTTAGTTTCACTGATTTTTCACACGTTTTGATAAGGCACTTGACTATTTCTGAATTTAGAAGCTCCTCTTTATATTTTTATTTCATGGGAACCATTATGAGTGGCTTTTAAGTTGTAGAGATTTCTACTTTAGGCTCCCACTTGAGCTCACTTATGTCCATAGAAAGGCCTCTAATAACTTTATCATTCCATCTAGGTTTTTCTTTTCTGCTTTTCAGTTCAACTCTCAAGCTAGAATGTTCTTGCTATCACTCTTTCTAGAGTAGAATTTATTTATATAAAATTTTAATTTGAGAGAAAATGTGTCCTTTTTAAGGAATTCAGCAATCATCTTGCCTTAGGAGACTGAATAGCTGAGCCCTGAAAAAAGAAGCCATTGGACATAATTTGTCAGCTGTTGGAATTTATTCTGCAAAATAGAACAATCCTGAAGAATTTGTTCCTTTCTGAATGACAAAAGGAACCAAAATAGACATTTGTTCATCGGAGTAGGATTCCAACAGAAAACTTGGTAAGTTAAATTTTGACCAGCTCTGTTTCAGAAGGAAAGCTAAAGTTCTGTTTAGTCAGCTTTCCTAAGGGAAAATCTGTCCTCTGAACACACTGAAGCACCTGCACTTGCTTAGAGACTAAAGCTGGTTTAGAGGTGCTAGACTAATTTAGCAGGGAAATGTAGCTAATTTTGTTTGTAGTGAAGCATAAAATTAGATGAGACTAAGTACAAGCAAAGCTTGTTTGTTCCCTATATCTTTTGCCTTGATAATTCTTCCGACCTCTGAATAAGAAGCACTTGTCTTTAGTAAAACCGATGAGTTTTGTAACCACAGGATTCCAAACAGGGCAAAAATTCCCCTGGGACTGGCGAGGGAACGCAGCAGGTTTCAATGCTGACCTAAAAATACAGTGATTTTGCTGATCTGTCCCCAAAAGAAAGACTTGGGAGAAAGAAGTCACCAGACATTGGTCATGGGGGGACATGAGGCAGGTGAGCCAAGAGCTCTGAAATACCTCTGGGGCTGTAGTGAGTAACACCAAAAAATGTTTGCTGGCAGAAAGTTTGGATGCGGAGTTTTAGTGAGTGTGTCACTCACAGGTGGAGGTCGTGCTGTCTAGACAGGAGGAAAATTCCAGCTGTCTATTCCTCTGCTCCTTATTATTTGAGTTTGGTGTTTTAAGCTGATCATGAGATGCCAGAAAGACAGAGATATTAGTCTGGCCAGATAGACACAAGGCTAAATCAGAGAATTAGATCAGCAGATCATAATTGTTGAGATTAAAGTTGAAAATATATTTATGAAGAAGATCATTGGAGACAAGATTTAGAGCAAAGGAATCAGGGAGCGGAGCCTGGAGCCAGCAGAGCCCCAACGAGTGCAGTCATTCTGAGGGCCCTGAGGGTTCAATTAACCTTGACAGCCTGGAGTCTCTTAAAAGGAGCAGAGCTTACGAATGAAATGCAATGAAAAATTACTACTTTTAAACTATTGGCAGTTTAAAACCTTGTCTCGACAGCAAAACCTCCTCAACAGACACCTCTAAAATGCTGTGCTCTAAATGTGCTGTAAATTTATTCTCGTGGCAGGTTTATTTCTTCATTAAATATTAATGTTAGATGGGGTTTAGCATATGCATGACGTTGCTGTAAATCGAGTTAGAAATTTATCAGGTTAAGTCATGTTTGAGTCCAAAGGTCTCATTCTTGAATGTTCAGTCATGCAGCAAAGAGGAGGGGACCTACAAATAACAGTCCTCAAAGACAAATGTAATAAATTTGATGAGGCTGCTCTATTTTTCAGTCAAATCCTGTAGATATCTGTTTGGGGATTTTTTTTTTTTCATACATGTTTTTTTTCGTTCTTCCCAGTTCCTATATGTTGTGCCTGATTGGGTAAAATTTTCTCACCATTTTCTGTAAGAAGAGATGATTTGTAAAAATTCTTACAGCTGTGCGAAATCTCACAAAAAGAGAATCTAAATTTTCAGTGCTGTCTCTCTTCTGGTAGGTGGTAAGGAAGGAGCTCTTAGCAAGTTGTTCTCAACTGTTTTCTTTTATCTTAAATGGAGAATTGTCCAGCATCTTGACAAAGGAACTCTTCGGCTTGCTATGATATATACGGAGAATTACCAAATATTGACCAGATAAATGGTTCTCTGTCACTGGGAAGAGGTTTCCTTGCTGCTGGATCTATTTCTGTGCCATACAGCTGCCATCAAATCGATGGCCCTGCGCTGCTTAAATTTAATGATTGGAGAGAGAAATGGATCAAGTCCTGGGATAAGAAATGAGAGAAATAGTGCAGGGCCAATTCTCAGAGGGAGATCCCAGTAAATCTTTGGAATATATGAAAATCTCCTCTGTATATGGATATTTGCCAGTAACAAGCAGCACGACCTCATGAGCCACAGCATAATTTATGTTTTTATTTGGGAAGGGGAGGGGGACATTCCCAAATCCATGCATTTGCCACTTGCCCAGCTCTAGCTGACATTCCACTGAATAAACTTTGCAGCTGGGAAATGCCCTAGGGGACGTTTGCAAAGGGAAAGGATTTGATAACATCTTCTAGAAATCCCATCTGTGTCTCTGATAATATTCTGGAACAACTTCAGTGGCGATCTTGAGATCCATATGGATCTTATTAAAGTCCTCTTGCTTGCTATGGGACACTCTGGGACCTGAAGTGAGTTGTAAAAGATCATTAGCTAAACTCAGTGTGATTAATTAAACCTTCAGATTCCTAGCTTTGTGTCCTAATGTATCTTTTTAATTAAAAAGGGGAAAAAAAAGGTTATTTGAATTCTCATAATTTTTTAAAGAAACCTGATCTTCATAAGTGGCAACTTTATTTTTCCCTTTTTCCTGGTATCTGGATGAAAGATAACTAGAATAGAATAATAAGGCATTTGTGTTTATTAATTTTGTTTTACATTTGTTTTAACAGAGCTTCTACCTCTTATTTTCATTAAATATGGGGGTCATTACTTATCAAATATAATGGCTGACATTGTAGGAAGAAAATCTCTGCCGGGGTTAGGTTTTTACCAAGGTGATTTATACCTGCCTAGGATTTAGAAAATCAGTAACGTTAAGGATGAACCAAAGCACAAACAGGAGGAAATGGCTGTAGAGATAAAAGGTTTTATTTAAAATTATTATTTGTTGACAGCTGTGCACTTTGATTGCCTTAATTAAAGTTGTTAGAAATTAAAGTTGTTAGAATATAATTGTTTGTAGCTAATCCGACCAGTAGCTTGCATTCAACCGCTGTGAAAAATATTCCTGTTATCTTCTAATCTCCCTGACTCAACCTCTTCTTCCCTGTTTAGATCCCCACAGGCTGTCAGAGCTCTGTGTCACAGGAGAAGGAATGCAGGAATTATTATTGTGATGTTCACTGCGGTGATGCCTTCTCTGAAACCTCCAAACTCATTTTCTGATGAGTATCTTGATTTGTGGCATTTACAGCTACATGGAGGCTGAAAAGCTGAATGTGTGTCTTGACTTGTCTGTCTTGGGTTTTTTGCGTCACGTGAGATGTCACAGAGCATTTATCAGCCAGCGGATTTTAAGGGAAAAGGGACAAATGTTGTACAGACACTGGGCAATTTAAATGCATTGTTCCTTTTCTGGATGTGCAGTTACCCCCACACAATGTGATTTCCACCCAAACACAGCTTTAATCTGCAGGTAGAAGGTGGAAGAGGGAGCAGCAATTACAGCCCCCAGTTGCCAGAGTTCCTGGGGAAAATGGCACAGAGGATTCCTATTTCCACAGTTTAATAAAGCTTCTGTGCATGTTTAGTCTAAATTCTTACATTCATATTATTTAGCAACTATAAAATTCACCATTTGTTGCTGAACCAGAGCACTTCCACTGGAAAGACTTCTAATTTTTAATTCCAACAATTTATGGGATAAAGACTGCAGATCTTGATGTGTTACTCCAGTAGGAGCAGGAGAACGGTCCCAGCATTCTGCCTCTGGCAGTGACCAGGGAGATTATACAAAGTGTGTATGACACATCCCACAGTACATTCACAGCTTAAACCTATTTGAAGTTTGGGAATTCCTAAACCAAATGGGAATATTTTTGCATATATGAACCCCAGGGGCTTTGTGTGATCTCCCCAGGCACCGTTCATCCCCTTGGTGTTTAGATGTCTTAGCTCCTGTGTGAATCAATCACGATAAATAACAGGTTCTGCTTTGGATGTTGGAAGATTTTCAGTCCTCAATTATTGAAAATCTTAATACTTTATCATCTGAAAAATGCTGCAGTGCTCTTCCTTTTGTTATATAAAGCTGAGAAAAGCTTATTTGATTCTTGAGAAGATTAGGAGGGTAGACAAAATCACAGATAACAACAATGTTCCCAGACAGAAAGCAGGGAGGAGGCACTTAGATGAGTCTTTTTTTTTGTAGAATCCTTGAAAAAGAGACAGCAGGACTATGAGAAGAGTGAAATAATCACTGTTTTCATAACCTCTGTTGTAATTACACTCTGTATGTGGCTCGTGTAGTGTAAGAGTCCAAGTACCACCTGCATTTATACCTCATGTCTGCGTGCATCACTCACTCCACACCAAGTGGCCAGAGAGCAATGGGTATTGGAGCAACATAATGGGCCAGAAATGTCACACTGGAAGAAAAGGAAGTAAGAAACTGATTATTACTAATAAAAAAAAAAAAATCTTTCAGGCACTTAACATTTTTATACTCTCCTCACAACGAGCATTTCAATTCTGTGAAGCAATCATTTTCCGACTCATCTGAATGACAAGTGCTAAAAATGAAAACTAAAGATAATAATGATCTAATATGTGCATTTGAGGAGGTCTTGCCTGCATTATTTGCTCCTAATGCCTGTTGAGAAGATACATATTATTAGGATATCATGTCAATCGTGTTTCTCCATTTACTCTAAACTGTTAGCATTAAATTGGCTGCAGACAGGAGGTGGGTGTGTATGATACAAACCAAATCCACAGTCCTGGCTGGGATGAAAGAAAAGACAAAGATTTGTCTATGTGAATTCCTCCAGATAGACCCAACATTTAAAAACCTCTGTCATTTCTCATGAGTGCTTTCCTTACAGCACAACTGACAGGGAGGGACATCGGGTGTCTTTCCGATACTGAAGTCATGGCATTTATGATCTGTACATCCTCTGATTTCAGTGACTTCCTGCTTCTGGTGCTAGCAATGAGAGCGGGAAACTGGGCATTGTCCAACAAAGGAAACTCACATAAATGTTGGTCTATTTTTTCCCATTTAAGTAGGAGTTTGAACACATCACAAAGAATCTGGGCCAGACATTGTGAGTCCATAAACCATTGCTTAAATTTGCATCAATAGAACACACTTGATTTTCCTCTGGTTCACATTTATAAGAAATGACTGATAGAAAGACCTAATTTGATATTTGTACTAAGTTCTTGGTAGTGTAAGAAGGAATGTCCTGATAGGCAGCGCGTCTTGAAGGGAGAGGAAATCCAGAGGCTGATATTCTGTTCTGTACCAGTGATTTGCCATTCATTTAAGCTGTGACTGCTTGATTTATCTCTATCTATTGCTGTGTTGCCATCTCATTTTTTTGTGTCTTGCCTACCAAGTCCAGCCTTTCAGCAGAAGCGTTGTGATTGGTACGTACCTGCTGGAAGGGAGCGGGTGACAAATGGAGCTCTGAGCTCCGTCACACTCGCTGTTATTGTGCAGCCAAAACCATTAAAAGAGGAAGGCACTGGATGAATGTTAGAGAACAGCATTTGCCACACACAATAGCTGTTATTCATCTCTTTCTCTCCTCAGTCTGTTCTTCCTGATGGTGGCACAGTGAATAAGTGTTTTCTTATTGAGTTTTTCCTCACCGTGGTTATCTTTGCCATCCCTATGGAGTCAGTTCACTCTCAGAAAGTCCTCTGCACCTCTCAGCGTCTGTCTGAGCAGCGTTGCTTCATTTGAAGACTATACTTAGAACTAGTTCATTGTATGAAACAGTCGTGATAGTAATTCGTTGAGGGGAAATTGCTTTTCTAAAGGTGGAGAAGTTAATTAAGTGTGTAACAGGAGGAAGCTAAACCTTACTAATTAGCGAGAAGGGTAACGATTATGGGAGAGAACAGATGACACTTGGCTGAAGATGAACTCAAGAAATTGCTTTAGCCAAAAGCAAGTTAGAAGAGTGAATAGAAGATGAGCTTTAAGAAAGCAAAGACTGTCACTGTGTCCTGATAAATTATACCTCATTTATAGTGTGTCTGCCAGGTATTAATCAATAATTTGTAGGGATGATCCTTCACTTGGAGGCACAGACCCTGCTTTGTGTTACAGAGAATTTCATCAATGCTTTAGGTGCTCCCCAGGAGGATGTGCTGAATAAAAGGGTGGCAGCTCTTACAGGCAACTGCAAGAATGTTTATGGAGGATGTGGAGAGGAAACTGCAGCTCCACTGCTCTGCTCTCCATTTCTGGGCTCTTCTCCCTAGTGTTGTCCATCACTCTCACCCTGTTTATTCACATCAGTCAGGAAGATTGTTTGAAATGTTGGTTTTTCATTTGGTCCAGAGTAAATTTTTTCCTTGTGGTGTGTGTTGAGAACCAGTCATCACTCACAGGTCGCTTTTGATAGGGTTGTTCTGGTTAGTATTTTTCGCTTATTGTAGCAGTAATGTAAATATTGGATGGGAAAATATTCAGTTGCCAGATTCCCAATGAAGCGATGTGCTCTACCTACAGCAAAATCAAACCAATCTTCAAGATTTAGATGTGTTTCAAGAACAGCTATTTTTTAAAAATAATAACAATATGCTTATTTTATTTAAGTATGATAAACATTTTTCAGCATTTTATTTCTGTCCTTTGCCCAGAGGAGCTCCATTACAGAGCTGTGTCTCAAAGTCTGCATCCATACTGCATTCCAGTGCCTGTTTGTGTAACCAGATGAGACAATTATAATGTTGACCTACATTGTTATAATGATAAATCCAATTCAAACTGCTCACAAATACTATTTTATCTCGTCAGTGTGTAGCACTGAGGCTGTGCTGCAAGAAACTTGTGGCCTGATAATTTTAGCCATGTGACTTAAGCCTTCTTTAAAGCCAGTGCTCAAACTCCAGTGTACTGTAGGCAAATGCCATCATGTATTTGTGTCCTTTTCTGGTTTCCTTCTGTAGCCAAGGACAAAGAAGTGCAGTTCACCTTTGGTTTCAATATTTTTTGTTTCCTTTGAAGCAATACGCCTGGCCTTTCATCAGTCTATTTACTGGTACCTGCATACTGCCACCAGTTCTTTGGTCTTTTATTTGGAATTAATTGAGTGTCAGTGTTCTGGGATGAATCAAAACAGAAGGGAGAAAATCTTGTTTTCTTTGCTCAGTTTTCTTTGCTTTCTTTAGATTCTGAACGGAGACAGTAGCACTACAGGATGGAAAAAGCAGATAAAATGTTTCAAACTATTAAATTGCAAGTCTTTTTGTTCAGCAGGTGTTTTAACAAGTGCTCCTTTAAAGCATTGGCTGGTCTGGATTTAGTAAATTCTTGATCTCTTCTAGATAAATAGTTTTTTAAGAGAGTTATTAATAAATGCTGAAGATGGCTCAGCCTTGCATAGGAGAAAGAACACCCTTGGAGTCCTCAGCATTTCAATTGCCTCGCTGAGGTGAAAAAACTTTTAGGGCAAAGTGTATAATTTAAATCTAAACCAGTTCTTTTTATTAGGAGAATTCCTAATGGAAGGTATTTAAAAAAAAAAATGGAAAAAGTAATCAGAGTGTATTAATCATTTAAACTTCCTTGGAGTCTGGGGCACTGTAACTTTAATTAGTGATGCCAAATAATATAAAAAAGGTCCTCTGCTGGGTAGACATAAAGGATGAGGAAATTTCTGCATTCTGCCAAACACTACACATTGTCCACGTGATGCTTACTACGCCAAAGCAAGGAATTTAACATGGCATATTTAGTGCCAACACATATGTTTTTGTAACAAATGACAGTTGAAAGAGATTTTTAAGCAGAGAAGGTTATCTAAGTTTTTATCACTCACTGAGTGTTCATGAGAATTTGTATTTACTCACATTAACTTGTGTGGGCTGCTATTTATTTGCATTTCTATAATGCCTGGAAGTTTTCTGATACTGACCATATATTTTTGTGTTGGGTGGTTTATAAGTGATGATTGTATGTAGAGGAAAGGATTGAGTGTGTATAAGCATGTGTGTATACATTTATCTGGGACACATCTGCCATTAGTGAAGACTTGTGTGGGTCTGAAACAGGTGGGTAATGCGATCGTTTGTGTCATTCCAGTCCTGTACTTTGCTTTAGAAAACTCCTCGGGCAGTTTTGGTTGAAGCATTAAACAGTAAATGTGTTTGATAAAATAGTTTGAGGAGATAAAAAATGCTTTAGATACAAAATACTTCTGGTAAAAGTCTACGGGACACCACCTCTAAAAAGGCTTGTCAGATTTAGTAAGGAGACCGTGGCAAAAGAGGTGCAAATATAGAAAGGATCCTAGAAAGAGTCACCTGGAGAAATGGACAGAGGTGTCTGTTGTCTGAAGGAAAACGTGAGATTAATTGAGGTTCATCCGTGTTCCAGATGGAGGGGAAAGAGAAGCTAAATTCCAGATATGCTTGAAATGAAAGTAGAGAATATATTCCTTCTGATTTGCCACAAGACTTCAAAAGCCTTGTCACAAAGGTCTGCTATAGGATAAGAGTTCAAAACATATATGATGCCTTTTCCTCTATGCATACGTGGAATTAATACTTAGAGAGTTTCACACTATTTTCAAATCCTTTGCATTCGTGTCCATCAAGAAAATAGGATCTAAAATGTTTCTATTGCATGATGCAATAAGGAGCAGAAAACCTGATTATTTTAGAATTTAGTTAGGGGGAAAAAAGGCAGAGGTAGGAATGAGATTAACAAAATAGCCTAAATTCATCTGCAGATAACAGGATTGCACCAGGGATGACTTTTTCCCCGTTTGTTTCCCAAGCTTTTTATATCTGAAGCTTGAAGTCAGATCAATAGGGGAAGGTACAAGATGCCCATAAGTGAGTTATAGGAGTTTGCAATGCTAAATGAAATATGTTTAGATTTTTTTTTCATTTTGGGGTGGTGTTATAATGTAAAACATCCTCTCAGAGTATTTCATGTCTCTCCTACTCTTCCACCTTATCACAAAACACTTTGAAACTTGGAGTGCTCAAGTAAGAATTAGTATTTTTAAGAGAATTCTTTTGGGGTGTCATCAATGGTTCATGTCTGGCCAATTCCTGGAGCAGTGACCTGGAACGGTGAGTGAAAAGGCCATGAACAGTCTTGGCTGCTCTGTCCCATCTCCTGGCTGCTGGAACATCCCCAGAGGAGGCAATGCAGCTTCTTGTGAACTGAAGGGAGCCAGTCACAGCTCTGACCGATCTTAAACTGTGCCTGTAAATGTGACACACCACTCTCATTCTCTGCCTTTGTCCTCAGGTCCTCCAGGGAGCAGAGGAGGAAGTATTGAGGTGACAGAATATAAGATAAACACATCTTTCATTTGGACTATTCAAAATTTCTCAGTGAGTTTTGATCTTGGTAATGTTGACTCTCCTGCATTTTAATTCTGTTCAAACAAGTTCTTCCATCCAGCACTGATGAGGCAGAGTTTCACCCTTCCTTCATTTAAAAAAACCCAACCAAACAAGCTGATAAATGTCTAATAATTTGTTTCATGTTTACAACATTTGCTTTTTTCTCTGGTTGTATTCATGCAAAAAGGAATTTGCAAACATTGCTGAAAGTAGTTCACAACACTCTGCGGACTTGCTTGACCTCAGGAGGTTTTCTGCCCATAATTTGAAGGCTTTAAGGTTGTCTCCCTCTGAAGTGGAATTGGGCATTTGGTTGGTTTGTTTAGGATGGGGGTTACTTCATTACGTTAAGTGTTGCCCTCTACAACTATTTTTCAGAAAAAAGACCTTTATTTTTTTTTCTTTTTCTGTCTCGTCTCCTAAAGATATTCAGGAACTTTACTCTGGGTTAATGGAACATATTTGTCTAAACTGTCAGGGCATAGATCTTTAGCTGTGCTGGAGGAATCTGTGTTAATAGAAGGGATAGATTTGTTCCCATGTCCCCTTTCCTTTCAAACATCCCTGTTGTGCTCTGATGTCCTCAGAGAGGTTGGAGCTGCTTGGCAGGGCCTTTCAGAGGATTCCTTCCAGCAGCTCTCTGATTAAGCACACTCCTGCCACCCCCAGAAATGGGATGGAGTTGTTATGAAGAGCCCAGACAAGGGACACGTGCTTTTCCTGGAAAACAGAGACAAATATCCTCAAACAGAAGATTTCCTCCATCATTCATGTGGCTTTTTCCGGCTGCCTTCTGAGACCTTTAGGAAAGGTAATCACAGCAGCTCTTTCAACTGTTTTGAAAGCATCTGATCAGTTTTTTACACGAGAATACGACTGATGGAACATTTTGTCCCCCAAACTTCTACCCTTGCCAACCTTCCTATGAGAAGTAGGCAGCTTTCAGGTTTGAAGTTCATTAATTAGACAGAGTAGTGTGGGCAAACTTACCCCAGTCCTGGCTTCTGTTCATGAGGCCACAAGGTTCAGAAGTTCAAGGCTGTGTCTTGGTGGAGCTTCTTCTGTTACGTAAGCCTGAACATCTCATTTATGGGTGTTATGTTTGCCTACTGAAAGGAAAGCAATGGTAAACAAGAGAGAAAAAGGAAAAAAGAATGACCTTTTCAAGGTGGAGATGTACAACACACGCTCAGAGCTTTTGAAGGTTATAGACACTGCTTTCAGTAAAGCTGTAGGACATAATTGAAGTTTTCTTCATTGCATCACACAAGTTCTCTATGCTGGCCAGATAAACCCCTCTTTACCTGAGGCATTTGAGACATGTTGTTGTAACTGCAAAACTCAGAAGTTTGAGTACAAAAGGTGTGTCCTATAATTGTAGCTGCTTTCACGTTGGTTTTTCAAAATCCTATTTATCAGCAGTGAACTTGACAGCCTGCCATTTTTATTTGAAAAAGTATTTTTACATTTAAATAATCAGTACAGTCACTGACAATGTAATGACTTAAAAGCAGCCATATTTCCTTAGGAAACTTGTCTAGGAAATAAAGCATTGGTGCTTTAGATGCAGAGAAACAGATTAAATAAAATGTCTGAGTTCTTCAGTTGTTGGTATCTATCTCCTCGGGGAGAAATCTGGAGCCCTTTGGCAACTGGCCAGTGAAAAGTCATGCTACAGAATGATAGTCAAAAAATCCAGTGCAGGGAAAGATATTTGAAGACACTTGTGTCCACTTGGTATCTGGAGATCAGAACTTTTTTTTTGAGAAAATGCAGTAATATAATTTCTGTGAAAGGATTCAGTGAGGTTTAGTGCTGTCCTCTGAGCCGTGACCACAGAGGACAGTGAAAAAGATGTCACTGCACACTGTTCTTTGGTGACCAGGATCTGCAAACCCCGTGATAATCCTTACTCTGCCTGCAGGGGTTGACATTTTCTACTGGCAGTTTCCAAAAAGGCATCTCACAAAAACTGTGCGAGGATTCACTGCACAGGAGATTTAAAAATCCCAGACCAGTTTTGCTGCTTCCTGCTCTGTCCTGCAGCCTGAAGGCAAAGAAACTCCCTTAATAGAAGGAGTCCTGGCTCCTCCCTTCAGGCTTTGGTTTAACTGGAGCGTGTAGATTGCAGAAAAATACCACACAGCTTGGTAGGTGAGGAGATGGATATTGTATCTTATTGCACACTTCATGCTTTCAAATGTACTTCTTCCAAAATGGTTGGGTGGTTTGCAAGAATTTCACCTCCTATAGCTAATCCTCGGACTCTGAACACATTTGATTCTTTCCACTCTTTTAAAATCCATCGTGATGCTCCTATTGTCTTCTTGCAGCTCAGACTGAGGTCCTGGCTGAACTGATGTGGTGCTGTGTCTGAAAGTGCGTAAAAAACCAGGCAAAGAACAACTTTGCAGCTTACTTTGATGATTCTGTGTCATGTTTAATCAGGGAAGATTGAACCAGTCACCTTGAGATTCTGAGAGCATTGTTCAATACCATTTAAAACATTGATTTTCTGTAACTATGAATCCTCTCAAGTAGTCATTAGACAGGAAGCAGGTTACCTGGGGGGTTTTTAATACAGAAAATGTTAGGAAGAGAGAAATCTAGCCTGGAGGAGGCAAGCTGGAAACTGAGGAGCAGTTTGTCAGAGCTGAAGCAAAGGTATCTCCCAGGACTGGCAGGGGTGATGGTATTCAATTGATTCTCAGAAAGAGCTAGAACAGCTTTCTGACCTTACCTCACCTGACAGCAATACTTTTTAGATGACTAAAAATGGACAGAGTGGTTGAAGAAAAAAAAATCTTGGTAGATATGAAGAGCTAAACCATGGATCTCTTTTTGAGAGCCGGCATTAGTTGTGGGCGTTTATGGCCAACAGATGTTTCAGTGTTAAGGCAACTACTTGAAAACATTGCCCAAGACTATGTGAACCTTTGCTTCTGCAAAAAGTTATTTTCCATAATCTCTCGGTGGCTGAAATTGCTGAGCTGAAAAAGAATGGTTGTTACAGGTGTTTACTGTCCTCACTTATCCTGTGGGTTAGAATGATACAGAGCACAGGCAACAGAGTTGTTAGATGGTTTTTAAATTAAAACAGAGATCCAGAAAAGCAGCCATACATGCAAAAATATCAGCAGTAGGGAAAAAAAAATACATGTATATTTCTCTTTTCTCTTGTAACTTGTATCAGCTGTCTGCTCCCAACAAGCACTATTTACCTGAATTACAGCAGTACCAGAACTTGCTGGAGCCCTGCTAATCTGAGAAAAGCCCCTAAAGGGAATGATCTGCTGCTAGAATTTTGTAGGGATATCCATGTACCAATAGCTAAGGTATTGGGATTTTTATATTGATCTCATCCCTGTGGTGTGAGTGTGGTCTGAATTCGGTGTTCTGAAGTACAGAGCCATTGACAGAAACTACCACGGGCTGGCAGGCTGTGCTGTGCCACGGAAAATGTGATGGAAATTACTAAAATACTACAGGGCTGCACAATGAAAGGGTGGGTTTGAAGGCTGTGTTTGGATGTGCTTCGACTTTGTCTTTCACACCAAAGATGACCCGGTCTGAAACTTATTTTGCCACTGTTTTAGAGATCAAAGACAGCGAACAGTTTGAGAAGCAGCAGTTTGGCTTCCGTTTGCCCTTTCTGGCTGTGGGAATACCATGCCGTATGGACATTTCTGGGAGACTGGACTGGAAGAAGATTTCTGGTGAATAACTTCACGCAATCATGGAATCCTAGGATGCTTTGGGTTGGAAGGGACATTAAAAACTGCCTTGTTCCAATCCCTGCCATGGGCAAGGACATCTCCCACTAGCCCAGGCTGCTCAGAGCTTCGACCTGGCCTTGAGCTTGTGGGTATTTTGTGGGTGTCTCAGGAGGGATTTCCTAAGCAGAATTAGCATAAACTGTGTGCTAATGGATTTGGACATTTCTGTCTCAGCAGTCAATGCTAAAATATTTCATATTACTGCACTATTGAAATGTAGCAAATGGAACCAGTTTATCAGTGTTTCCTATGTAACATTTAATTTTTAACATTGCAACATTTAAATTTATTTTCTGTCCTGCTCACTCCTCTGTGAAATCTACAGACCTTAGTAAAGATTATGCATCATAATTGATTTCTGGATTGTTGCAAATGGCGTAAATTAACCTCAAGCAATTAATTTTTTAAACTTTCCAAATAATTATTTCCCTTATCCAACATGGTTCTGGTGGTTTTACATTTGTGTTTGAGAAGTTGATTTTGTGCAGCATCTTTTGTTTTAGTGTGGCAGAACGTATTTGAGGGGAAAAAAGAGGATTAGAAAGTAATTTTAATTGCTTTAGCTAATTTAGACAACTTTGGCAATGCAAACAGGTCTTTGAGGTATACTGAGATATGGCAGTGGACAAGCAAGTGTGGATATTGTCTAATTGCCTCTCTCTGATCAAGAAGCTTGAAAAGGAACTTTATAAAAGCTACTGGTGATGCAGGGTCTTTGCTTATTGTGTGCAATGATTCCTCTGGCGCCAGTGGGAGAAGATGTTTATTTCAACGTCACTTTATCTGACAGTGACCCTCCCTATGTACCTGCTTGAGAGCGTGCTAGAAAACTCTCTGCAAGTAACTACAGCTGACCTCAGCAGGGACTAATTGCTTCATTAGGAAAAAAAAAATCGAGGGAGTACAAAAAAATGAGGGTGAAAGAGTGTTGCAATTAAAATTGACAGCTTTTAAAAAAAATTCTGTTGCAGTCTGATGGGAACTTTGGCAGTGGAAAAAAGGGGCAAGTTGAAAAATGGAAAAAGCCTATTTAGAAAATATTAGAATGAAAGGCACTGCGTGTTCTTTCCATCAAAATGAGCAGCCTGGTGACAGTTGCATGATTTCATACAAACATTTCAGTTTTGTCATAGCCTTAGCTTAAACAGACATATTACAAGAAAATTGTACTCCACCATAAGATGTCAATCTGATTTATTTTTCCCCTTGTCATCATAGGCCTTTGGTTTATATTTACTTTGGACAGGGATCAATTTTTTTTTTCCCCTTGTCTTTTTTACCTATTTTGATATATCTCACCTTGGGTGCTGTTCTAGAGGTTTCTTTGCTGGAATATCAGCTCAATAGCTCATTTTGAGTAGCTGGGAATGAAGGGCCAGTCATTTTTCACCTGTAAATGTATCTTAGAGAGCACATGATTAATTTATCATTAACTCTGATGAGCTGCTCTCAGAGGTACGGATATGCAGAGACCCAGAGGAGGCTCCACAAATCTCTCCATGAAGCACAAGTTTATTTGTCTTTTCTTCTGAAATGCTTTTGAGGCAACCATAAAGCACGTCTCCTTATTTTGAATAATGTTCATGGAACACTGCTGGAGTTTAGGTGATGAAATCCACGTGTCTGGCATCTGGCTCAGTGCTTATTTTCTTGTGGTTTGCCCCCCTCTATCCAGGAATAATATCAACACATATCCCCTCCTTTACCAAATAAACCTTAATCTAATCTATAAAAAAAGTATTTACCATTCAAAAGTTGTTTGTATATTAACAAAAATCAGAAATCCATCTGTTGCTAATACTTTGAAATATTTATTATGAAGTGAAATACTCATTTGGAATTAGATATATGCAGACAGGGTGAGCTTTCCATTTCTCCTGTGTTATTCCTGGTTGTTTTTTCAAAAGCCCCACTATCCTTGTGTACACAGAATACCTGAGGCTGTTCAATTCATACACTGCTTTTGTGCCTTGACACTTCATTGGGTAATTCTGGTCTCATCATCAGGGTAGCCTGGAGTGAATTCAGGTGTCCAGACTGCATTGCTTGGGTGGAAGGTGGCTGTGGGGAGAATGTGTGGATCAGGTTACATTTCAACTCTTCTTTCCCAACATATGTCTGCTTTTGTTTGTTCATAAAACTGGCCAAATGTTTCTTAATCGTATTAAATAATTCTTGTGGTTCAGGGTTTCTATGGAAATAAGCTCATTTTCAGAGTAAAGGTATTTATCTTAGGGAGAGGTGGCAAAATCTGTCCTAGATAGGAAGTGAGGCTGGTACTCCTCGAAGATGCAAATAGTTTTATCCTAAATACTAATTAGATGTACAATTATTTATTAAGCTAAAATATGCACACTGGCCCCCGTTCTGTTAAAACACAGAAGTTTTAGCCGTACCAGGAACATATTGATTTGTCATCAACCGTTCAACTGTTTCAAGTGTAAAGGTAACTAACAAACTTAACGGCAATTAATTCTACCAAAGATTGTTTTTAACAAACGTGTATTTAGCACTCAGCTGTAGCTGTGGCAGACACTGTAGAGTCACAGAGCTACTCTGCAGGAAATACAGAAAAAGGTAAAGGGATTTCTAAGGGTGAGAAACAAAAGCAGAGCAGAAACATTTTAGGAAATACCTTCGCCTGAAAAAATATTAAAGGAGATACAATTATGCATTAGAACAAGGACACAGGAACAAAGAGCCATGTTTCTAGACCTAGCTGAGAGAACTTTTAGAAGTTGCAAAAAATATGCTTAGCAAGAAAGATAAACTTAATAATGGAATATTATGCTCTGTTATATAAGGTATAAAACAAGCAAGTATTGTTCTAACAAATGTACGTGCAATATAGATGATTGGTGGAAACAGCTGTCTGTAACCTCTAGAACTACTGCTATTGGCTGAAAAGCTTTTAAGAATGCTCTGGAACCAGGAAATCTTGGGGTTTTGCCAGCAGCGCGAGCTTGTATTATCTCTGAGGTCTCCTGTCAGTTTATGAGGCGAATAAAATAATATAAGCTCACGGAACGTCTGTCTCGGCTCCTCCGCCCCGTTTGATTGAGGCGGCACTATTCAACTACTTAATATTTTTTATCTGCCAATTGTTTAATTTCTTCATTATTGTTTGAATCTGTTGAAACAACACTTCTGAGTTGTCGTGCTATATCTGCCGTAGTGTGAGTCACTGGAAAAGCAAAGAGAATCAGTTTGGTTCTGCTTCATTTCCTGCCGGGTTTATAAGTCCACTTCCAAGCAGGGTCTAAAATGTTGTGTGACACTAACTGGTTCACAGCTTCCAAGCTGTGCTAAAGACAGAGCTGGACAATCCATAGATACCAAATTATGGCCCTCGACACCCAGGCTTGGAATACCCAAATATGAGGGTGCACCCTTCAGTTCACCCACAGATATGGACAAGGCTGGGGGAAAAGGAGTCCCAGGACTCTGATGTGGAAGGGGAGGCCCTGGCACAGGGTGCCCAGAGCAGCTGTGGCTGCCCCATCCCTGGAAGTGTCCGAGGCCGGGTTGGACAGGATTTGGAGCAGCCTGGGACAGTGGAAGGTGTCCCTGTCCGTGGCAGGGGTGGCACTGGATGGGCTTTAAGGTCCCTTCCAACGCAAACCAGTCTGGGATTCTCTGGTTTTGCTGGTGATACGAAAGGAGTAAAAGCCAGTTCATTCCTTTGCCACCACGCGTTTGGCCATCTCTGGAGCCAGGTGTGCATGATGAGCAGTCCTTGGTGCAGCTGTGCCCCGTGCTGGCACGGTGCTCTGCTGTGGCAGAGCTGGCACAGCTCAAACCACGCTCAGACGAGCGTAGCTCCCTCGGGCGCTGCTCGGTCCCTGCCCACGGGGCGCAGGAGCCTTGGCAGCAGGAACTCAGGGCTTGCTCTGTGCCTGTCTGCCCAAAGAGCACAGGTACTCAGGTCACAAATCACACTTCATTACACAGCTCTGCCAGGACTTTTTAGTGTAGAGCTTGCCTGGGGCACAAAGTCTCCCAAAGCTATTTCTGTGCGGCTGCAGTTTACGCAGCGTCTTTTGTTCAAGGCTGCGCCTAAAACCACAATGCAGCCCTTGCTTCTAAACAAGCCAACACCTCCTTTCTTTTTTTAACATTTCCACTTTCAGCTCTGACATTAGTACATTTTGTGGCTTCTCGGAATTAATATTTAAGTTTTAATGTTGTTAATAGCTCAGCCTTTAATTTACCTGTGTTGCTAGAAGCAATTAATAATACCTTACTGATTCCCCATGAATAGCATAAAATATTGATGTAAGAGCAGAAGGACTATTTATACTCCTGGAATTATATCCCCTCATTTCACTTGTCTATAACAGACAACTTTAATAAGACTGTAGGAGGAGAGTTATGTTGGCTTCTCATATACTCTCAGCCATCTCTACTAAAGTATTTGGTTTTATTCTGGAGAGTTTTATCTTTAGCTATTTGGTATGTGTTAGTCAAAGGAGATATATTGGGTTTACAAGGAGCAAATGGGTAATATTTTTTCACCCATGTTCTATAGCAGGTGACACCAGGTGATCCTAACATCTCTTGTCCTTAACGTCCAGGGACAGACAGCGAAGCAGGACAACTGCCTGACTTTCAGTTCAGTGGCCAAGCTAAAAATGCTGCAGGAGAAATGGTTCTAAGTGTTGTTTGAACAGAATTTCGAGGGTGGGAATCCGTCAAACATTGTAACTCTGGAGATTAAATACAACTTTTTTCCATAAGATAAGGCCCATTTCTGTCAGAGCTTTGCAGGTAAAGACTAATTGCGAGTGAGGAGAGGTGGGGTACCCATTCTGCCAGCACTGCTGCTGAATAATGAATGCCCATTTGACAAGCAGTGCTCACAGATCATCCTGCAGAACAGAATGTGACTGTGGTACGAATATTACTCGGGAAGGGAGAAGACAGATCACCCCATCACGCTGAGTAAGTTATCAGAGAGGGCAAGGGGAAAGGATTACATCCTGAAGGTTTGTCCCTATCGTTCCATGCCAATGAGAAAAATTGTTTGTGTGATTCTGAGTTTGAAAAGCACCAGGAGCCTGTACTTCTGTTCCACAAGTATTTGTCACTAATTCTGTTTTCTTCAAACCTCCTTGGCGAATACATTTGCTATTAATACCTTTCCATATGTATATGTACATTTATTTCCCCCATCCCTGTCTAAATTACAAGTGGAGTCAAAACCCAATGTTATTCTGTACTAAGATTATTTTAGATATGAATCTGGAGCTCAGCTAAAACTGGGGAGCTGAGAAGACACATTTAAGTCGTAAAGAGGAAACAAGGCCCTATTATTAAACCTCTTATTGTAATGTCTGTTTGCTAAAATACTGAGGCATAATTACATCTCACAAACATCACTGAACAGGTGACAGCTCTTCAAAGCCTTTGTTATGGTCCTCAAAATATTGCCATACGCCATTAATTCAAATAAAAATATCCCAAGGAATGAGAAATAAGACTAAGGAACAGTCCTAATTCATATTCTCTCATGCCAGTCTTGCGTAAGAACTCTGAAAAGCCAACAGTACGTTTTGAAGTATATTTCAAATTTTCATAATCTCAGTGGCAGGTCTGTGAGAAAGGGTGGCCAGCGAGGGTGGAACCAACCTGAGGCTTGTGCTTCCCTCTTCTGCACCGTCTCTCGGAAACAATTTTGCGTGTGAAATTGGAAAGTGAATTATTCTCCACGCCCCTCAGCCCTCTGTGTGGGAATGGGGTTAAGAGAGTTTTTGTGTGTCATAGAGAAGTTAAATTATAAATGACTTTATAAGGTGCTCAGATTCTCCAGTAAATGTGTGTGAAGTGTGAAATACACCCAGGCGGGGAGAGTTAATGTTATTTTAATAATATCAAATCGGGAACCTTCCCTATCAAAGCAGGCTGAAGCTGCACATAATGATGGTACTGGTGTGTCCTCGATTGCTACTGGTGTAATTATCTAGTGCTTTACATTGCCAGCACTCTTAAAAGAGTTTTATTATGCCAGAAAAACTCTTCTACTGAATTATGGCAGGCTGGGTTGCTTATGATTTTTTGTAAACATTAGAAGTTTTTTTGCTCTTTGAGCTTAAGGACAATGGAAAAGAACATCATTTTTATACAAATATATATATATATATATAAATACTGTGACATTTGAAGCAATAGAGAAAGGTTTCTCAATAAAGCCTCTCTAAGGAGCTCCAGGGATCCAGGAATTACATGTTATCTTATTGAATGGTGCAGGTCTTACACACATTGTTCAAAATAGAATTTCCTTCCTTTACCTCCCCCAGGAGCAGATGGTTTCAGTGTTTTCTTTCGTTGTTTTCTTGTGGATTTAGGATTATTTCACTCAGTTGCCAAGACTTGTGTGAAGATTGGAACTTGACCTTTTCTTTTAATCAGGCTTTTTTTGTTGTTTAAAAGGCAGGAACATACCGAACTAAATGTGACCTTGGAAAAATACTCATTTTTTAACAGAGAATTCTGGAGTTTATTCTCCTATGATTTCTATAAACCAAAAATTGCGTGCTAGAGTGCCCAGCTCCCAGCATCCATGGGCTTAATTCAGGAAGCCAAGCAGAAGTGGGAGGAGGGCACGCAGAAGAAACTGTGAAGGTGTAAATGGCAGAGAGAAGCGCAATTCCCTTGGCGAGCGATTTCCATATCTCACCCAATATCTTTCATTTGTCCCGTGTTCCACGGAGTTAACAGGACAAAGCCCTGTGAAGAGCAGAACTCCAGTGGGAGGGAAGGGTGGCACATCCCAGGGATGTGGGGGTGTTATCCCTTGCAGGCAAAGCTTTACTTTTTGCTGTCAGTGTGGCAAATGTGTTCCCTCTGCAGCGGTGTTTCAGCAGTGTCTGAGGAGGGCGGAGGGCTGGGGATGACCCCTCCTGAAGGCTCCTTGGGTGGGTTTGAAAGCTGAAGAGCAGTAGTTGGGATCCCCTTCTCCTTACAAACCCACCAGAAGAAAACTCAGTGCAATGACATTTGGAAACCACCGCAAACATTTGTGTGAAAAACAAGGCCTGATGTCAGAAAAGTTGCTGCCCTCTGACATCCATCTGGTCTTTTCCTTCTGAAACACGTGGCAACCTCGTACCTCTCTAAAATTCCTTGAGAAATATTATATGTGATACTTGACTCAAGTATCAGGGGACACTCGGTGGTTCCAAAGCCCAGTAAATTAATTCACCTTGTCATCCCTTTTGGGCAGAAATGCAAGAAGTGATATTTAAGTAGATTTGAAAATAGCAGCAGTATTTTTCTTCCCATTATTGCCTTACACTGTGTGTCAGATGTGATAAAGAGAGGAACATGTTGTCTGTTTGGGAGTGTGGCAATATCTTTGAACAAATCCAGATAACTTCCGAGCTGACAAATAAGATAGACAAGTGTCAAACCCTAATACACATTAGACCAGCAGGCAAATGTCATCTTCTGCTCATTTCCACATCACAGGTTTTGCTCTGTGCTTAGTTATTAGGAAAAAAACAGGTATATTTTGGGAGTTTTGACAGAAAAGTTTAGAACAGATGGATGGATTAAATTTGTCAAGTGAAATACTCCCGTTTTAATTTGCTGCTATTCAGCCTTGGAGAAGGGCAAGGTGAATTTATTTTGATTTTTCTATGAAGAAGAAAATTAAAGGCTAAGACAAAGGTTATTTAATTAGCTGCATAATTCTTAGCAGTAAAACAAATGCTAAACAAGAGAGCACCAAAAAGGTGCTAAGCCTTGAGAATAATCCAAATAAAAAATTCACGTTTTTTAAGGTTTGAAAATATATAGAAACATCT
The DNA here is from genome assembly GCA_013397725.1 of Rhagologus leucostigma. NCBI lineage: Eukaryota > Metazoa > Chordata > Aves > Passeriformes > Rhagologus > Rhagologus leucostigma. The sequence continues at coordinate 1,931,065 of VZTD01000230.1, read as the reverse complement.
ATTGAAAGTAACGTGGTTACTTTACAGCCTAGTTAGAAAGGCAACACCATAATACTTATAAAACAAATAAAAATGCTTATAAAAGTAGTGTATTTATAGTCACAAAGCAGTGTAGATTTCAACTCAGGAATATTCTTAATTGTGTTTGGTCTTGGATTTTTCCAGATCAGCCATAGACTCTGTCAGGTCACTTTTCCCCAAACCTCTACGACAGTTGCCAACTTTCAGCTGCCTTCAGTTAATAGTAGTGTATATCCAAAATATACAAAAGAAGAATTAGTTCTTGAAACCCAGAGAATAGCTTTGTAACAAAATTCTGGAGTTCTCTTTTAGGTTTACGAGACAGCTTTGTAATGAAACATTCATATCACACAAATGTATTCTGCATTTTTTGCAGAAATATTTCTCTTTTCCTGGAAAAACTGACTAAGCTTTCAGTCAAAAACGTGAGTGTTTCCAATCAAATTCAGTTTCCCCTTGAAACGGTGACAGATTTTCACACTGATGTGATCTCAATTGCACGCTTAGGTTCCAAGCAGATGTTTTCCTGAGTTGGTGTATTTTGCAGCAGTCAGTTGTTTTCTGTGATTGTTTACAGCAATTCATTAAAATCACACCGAAACAGGATGGTAACACTTTGTTGACCTCTTTGCCAACAGGGTATGCTTCGCGTTTTGCAGCACTGCACACATGAAGCTTTTAAAAGACTTTGGCTTAGTTTTGATTGTGAAATGGCTTTTTTTCATTAGTACCCAGTTATGTAACCTGTGTAATGTAAAATGGATTTCACAAGCAAAATGAAATAAATTAAAGAGAGCAGCTCAGAGTTTTATTAGTTCATATATGGTTTGAACAGCATTTGCTTGATAAATCCTCAGCTGCAGATTGAATGTTTGTTTCTTTATGGATTACCATTTAGTTTAGAAAGCCGTATAATTTAAATTAAATTTCATGACCCGCTCATCTGTATTCACAAAGAAGAAGGTCTGCAAGCCAGACTAAGAATACCAGGTCAGAGTATTTTGTGCTAGGACTGACAAAGAAACCACTTAACAGAGCCACTCTTGCAAAGCACATCCAGAGATTTCCCCAAGGTTATCCCTGTTTGCAGGCATCGTAGAACAATGCAGCCTTAAAAAAAATACACCTATGATTACTTTTATTGCAAAATTAAAGATGATGGATTGGGAAGAGAAGAATTAGGTGTGTTGTGGGTTATAACAGATCCCCTCATTTCCCTTGAGCCATTAGGAGGGTGCAGAGAAGCATTTGGTTAAATTAAAGCCTAATAAAAGTCGTAAAATACTGAACTTTTCATGACTTATTGGAAACCTTTCATTGAGGAAAACACCATAACTGCATATGTAAAACAGATCTCAGAAAGCAAATTAGGTGATTGCTTGTGAAACAAAAGCCTGTGTGAAACTCTCTTATCCATTTTTTCTTATCGATTTGAATTATTTTCCATCGTGTCCTGTAGTCTTCTCTAATCTCCCTTTGCCACTCCTTGTGCTGTCACTGCTCTCCTTATGGATGCACCTGCACCCCGTACAAGATCTGGAAACGCCCTTGGATTTCAGGAACAGCTGTACTGAGCTGAAGGGCAGAAAGACAAACTGGGCCAGTTTGGGATGACATTGAGCTTGGCACCGCTCACGGACAAGGCTTGCCAGAATATTCTCACAAAGGCTGTCCTTAATCTGAAGTGTGTGAACAGGAGAATTTGAAGGCATTAAGGAATTCCTGCTGCCATGAGCATGCCTGGATTAAGGATAGCTGCAGGCTGCTCTGTGCTCTTACCTACCCGGATGTGTTGCTGCACGACTCAGTGAGCTGCACCTGTGGGGGAAGAACCAGTCACAGATTGGTTTGGGCTGACCAGGGCTATGGGGAAAAACATGTGAGGAAAATAACTGGAGTTATTTTTCTTGTGGAAATGTGTCTGCTTGAAGGAGCTCTGGCCAGCAGCACACTTGTGATCAGAGTGGGACATGGATGGAGTCCCTGCGGCCCCAGAGGAAGCCAATGCTCCAGACTGTGGCCACGTCAGCGCGGCAGGGTCAGGCTTTAGGAGGTCACCGAGGTGTCCCCAAAGAGCCACTTCAGCTTTGAACTGCATGAGAGACCAGTTCTGTGAGTGAAGCAGAGTCTGGAGGATGAGACAACTTGTAGTGCTCACTTCAAAGAGGCAGAGCAGGGATTTAAGTGCAGACACAGCAGGTGAATACTCTCACTGCTGAGCCCCGGGGCTGCTTCTGATGAGCTGCCCCTCCCCTCTTTCTGCAACAACAATCTCAGGTTCATTCTGACCACATCTAAAAACTTTCTTTTTGGTCTTGTGATGGAATTTTTGTTTTGCAGCCCAAATACTTTCAATTTAATTTCAATTTAACAGGATTATCTGAATTTGGAAGCAAAGGTTATACTTTGAACTCGTCTCTGATACAGTTCCATGGATACTAGAGGACTAAAACTCGATGGGAGCTGGAGCAATGTTTAAATTTTCAGTCCAAGAAGAAATCTATATCAGCTTCTCTCTGGGATTTTCATTGCTTGCTTTTTGCACTGGAGGGGATAAGCACATTGCTCATCCCTGCAGAGAAACACCCAGCTTGAGATGAGAATGGAATGTGCTCACAAGCATGTGCAGTAACTGTTAACAGACCTCAAAACCACATCGCAATTAACTGGAATAAATTAACTCCAGCATGTATTACTGGGGCATTTCAACACCTGTTGCATCACAGTACGGATATATCCTGAATTGACTAAATTCCTGCCAGCTGTAGTGGAAGAGCATTTCGAAGTACTGGGAAGGATATAGACAGTTACAACAATGATATTGTTACATAAGAATATGGTCATGAGAACAGAAATTACCCTCCAAAATTTGAAACATGAAGTTTTAGCTGGAAAAGGTCAATATTCCTTGTGACCCACTGCAGTTCACTGCAATACTCGTGAGATTGTATAATGGGATGTGCTCCAAGTGCAATGGGTAAATATAAATTTTGTTTGTTTGTTAAAGATGTGGTGAATCCAGTCGTGCCTGGGCTTTTAGATTTAAATGTCAGTAGGAAGAGAGACATTCTTTGATGTCAGACCATCAGCAGCAGATGGGTTCATGCAGAGAACCTCTAATAATAAATATTTCTCCTTTTCTGCTGTGTTATTATGGGATTTTCTTTTTGTTACACCATGAGGAAGAATTTTTGAGGCACCTTGGAAGGTTCCCCAGTCTGAATAGAAAATTGCTGCTCAGCATATCTGACGCTGGTAGATATGAGAGGAGATAAAAGATTTCAAAGGAATGAGAGCAGATTGCCTGGCCTGGGTGCTAGAGACGCAGCAAAAAGGTGCAAATTCAAATACGTTTCCTGCTTCTTTCATTGTCACTTCTGCTTATTTTGGTGGCTACTTCTGTAATATAGAGCAGATAGAGGGAAGGTTGGAAGCACCAATTGGTAAATGACAGCTCTTTAACCACGTTGCGCAGTAAACCAAGCAGGCACTCCTTCTTGGGACTGGTTTGCAATCAATTTCCTCTCTGATTAAAAACTATTTTCTATTTCAATGTTTTCCACTACTGACTTCTCAATTTTATTTTTCACAAAACTTCTCAAAAAGTTTTTTTTTGGTTTTTTTTTAAGTGAGGAATAAAGTTCTTCAGGCACCTCAAAAACCTCACTGGCAGGGAAATAGATGAACACCAGCTTTAGGATTCAGTGAGAATGTGTTTCAATTCCTTCCTTCCCACAAGATCCATCTTGTAGAGCGCTCTCAGACGGACTGGGGAAGGATATTCTGTTGTTGTGTTGCGTTCCTCCCAGGGCACTCTGACTGTTTCGAAGAACTTCAATGTATTTGTGAGAACACCATGAGAAAGAGCAATGATGCTTTTAACTTGTGTCTTCCTCAGACAAAGTTTCACGGGAAAACTTAAAGAATTTGTTAGCAAAAAAAAATAAATAAAACTGGGGGGACTGGTAGAGTCTACCTGTAAATTTTAAATTTCAGTGTTACCCAGATAGAATATGTTTCTTACCTTCGTCTGTAAAAAGTAAAAGCACTTTTTTTAGGGAATAACATTGTCATCTTCGTGCTCACCTGCTGACCTTAGCCCATCTGAGAAACTGAAGTGGGTCTTTCCTTAGAAAGAAAATTGAGAGCTCATATCATTATCATATTTTTGCCCTGAACTTCTAAATCCTTGGATTGTTTCCATTTGCAACATTTAGCCCTCTCCCTATTCTTATAATTGGAAAAATAATTTAAAGAATATATAGAGGTTTATGATTTTAGCCTCATTCTTGGCACAGCAGATCTTAAACTCCTGTTGTGAGAATTTATTCCCCGAGAACCATTTCAGTAAGGTCACTTCCCTCTTTGTATCCCGGGATGGCAGCTGTAAGGTTTTGGTCACATTTTACTGCATGTACAAGTTATACTGCTGTTTAATTATAAAAAAAGGATGAATTAATTTGAGTTTTCATCTTCAGAGGTGATACTAAAATCTTGCAAGCCTTCTAGTGAAATTCTGGTGAAGTAGGTCGGGAACCTTTTCCAAAACATCTATTCTTGTGCACACCCAGCGCTCTTTAGATCTTATCCACAGTTTCAGTTTCATCCATTAATGTTGTGCATGGTTTTATATTGATTACACACTTCAGAACACTTATGGCTCTGTTTAAGGTCTGTTTGGAGAAGGAAAAGGCAAAAGTGCAACTGGATACCTTCTCTGTATTTCCATTTCCGAAAGTAACTAGGCTCCAATCTATTGAAATCTAAATTGTGTGAGTAGCTGCTGGTTTGTGCAACATCTGAGCTCCCTCAGGATGAGAAATAGAGGAGATTAAATCATGAGCTGCTTGTATTCTTAATGACAGCAGGTGTGTGTGGCTCTCACCAAAGATCACCGAGATGGAGGCATGTTCAAAGATTTCATAAAGGTCATTTTTGAGATTGAGTCCCATCTTGTCACTGCAGAGTAAGGCTTTTTGTGGTTGGTTATTTTTTGGTTGGTTGGTTGGTTTTTAAAGAGAGGAACAGATTTGACCATTAGCCTTTCCATCCTTGGCTGAAAATTTCAATGAAATTGATATTTCCACCTTGACCACCACTTCTAAATAACTCAGTATTTTTAAACAACTCTATACCAGTTTTTAAAGGCAGGAAATTCTGTTCCTTAGTGAATTTCTATGAGTTGGCTTCGTTTCTAGATTAGAGGTGCTAATTTAGGTTTTGATCACATTTTGGTATTGATTCTTTTAAACAAAGAATGAAGATTTCCTGTGAATACCTCAGGAAGGCAAAGGATTACCTGTCCGCTGCAACTGTGCCAGTGTGTAACATAGTATTTTTAACGTTAAAATGCGGAGTGCTAATCCCTTCCAGAGATTCCTTAATCTGCTCCAGAGGCAGGGGTTTCCCCTTAGAATTCTCTGGAACATTACTGTGTGGAGCACTGGTTTGAGCCTGTGTTGAATTCTTGTCACATCCTTGCTCAAGGACATTGTTTTGAGAGAGTTAGTGGAGAGTCCACAGAAATTTTAAGTTGGACTTGTCCTGGAAAGTGTAACTAGTCTATGCAAGGCAGAGGGTAGGAAGATCTACTGTATCTAAATAATTTCTGAAAGCTGCTGTTTCAATGTGCTGTTTGGCAAAAAAATCAGTTAAAAGTTGTTGTTTGAGTGGTTTTTTTCTACGTAACTTATTCCAAGGCTTACCAACCCTCAAAATCTGCAAGGTTTCCCCAGCACCTGACCCTGGTGCAAATAAAGCTGGTTGTGTGTAGTCTTAATAAGGTTGATACATGGTACAATCAGTCACAGACCTGTCACTGGGGGCATTTGAAATTCTGGAAGATGGTTTTTATGTTTATGTGTTCTTGATAAAAGGGCCTGGAGTTCTTTCAACATTTTCATGCTGGCTTCAGCTCAAACTTTTCTATTGTTCTGCTTGTCCTTCTTAAATTTACGTTTGGTGATACTGAGGGTTTATCTAAGAATATAAAAACACCTTTATCTACAGATAAACCCAAAATAGTGAATAGATGTTATTTTTTTCTTGTTAAGACCTTGCCAAGGTGTGTTCAAAGTGCTTAATAGGTTATTCTGGCGACTTCCCCAGATGAGTTCTGGGGATTGGATTGCAGTTTCCTGATTCCCTTCTGCCCTCTCACTCGATACCAGGTTCGACCTTCTTCTGTAACCAGATTTCCTTTCCCCACCCTGAGAGACATCGATCTGCTCCGTACAGCCTGGACACCTCTTTCTGTCTGATGGACTTGCTCACTTCTTAAGAACTCGTGTGCGGTTGATTCTGAATATATTCAGTGACTTGGCTTCATCTGCCTCATTAAAACCATCACATGACGTTGTTTGGAATAACATCTATGTTCATCTGAGTCCCAAGTACCATTAATAGTGAGCTTGCAGTAATACTGTGTGTCAGAAAAACGTGATTGTGCCTTTTTGGCACAGAAGAGAGCAAGGTTTAACGCTGCCTCATTACACAAATCCCAGGCTCCACAATGCTTTTGTCAACCTGCTTTATAAAATAGATAGGGCAGTTGCCAGCACGGCAGATCAAAGGATTAAATATTTAATCTTTTAGAGGCTTTGCTCCTTAGGATCTACAATCAAATGATAAAGTCACTTACTTTTGCTTTGAATGGCGAGTTCCTTAATGGTGAATGTCAGGAGATGGAGTCTGGAGAAGAGATGAGAAGGAGCAGCTAGGAATAAAGCAAGGACAGGCTTAATATATGGAAGCTTGACGAACGTAGCACACAGAAACAAGGCAGGGGACAGCTTTGCTTCTCTCTGTGATACACAAAAATGAAATTAAAATGCATTTATATGCAGGTTATGAATTACTCGCCCAGCAAGGGTAGAAACAAAATTCAGTATATTCTCTTGATGTCTGTGCTTTCCTGACAAAACTCAGTTTTTTCATTCCTAATTCCCACTGATTTGGTAATAAAAGCAGGTCTCAAAAGGCTACTTAGTGCCTGTTCTACAGCCTTTGCATTTTTGTGTGTGGATGTTGTGTATGGCTGAACACACACGAGATGAACATTTATATTCTTAATGTTTGCATAACAAAGCTGGTCAGTGCCCCTGTTCTTCCGGGGGAGCACACTTGTTTGGACTGAGAGGAAAACAGAGTGAAAGAAAACAGCCCCAGGTACCACAGTTTACATCCCCAAATGCTCACGAATCCCCTGATGAAGCATTTGTGGGGCAGGAGTCATATCGGGGCAGGAAAGGGCACGAGGCTCTAAGCAGAGTAAGTGCAACATGGGGATTGTTTCATGTGCCCCATAGTGGGGGATAATAGCAAAAAATGCTAAATAAATTCCTGCTGCCAGGCTAAGAGGGGTAGAAGGATCTCCCAGTCTCTGGTGAAGGGATCTTGTTTATAACTGGGTTGTAACAGATCCATGGACTCACTGCTTCATTCCTGCGGGGAGAAAACAGCAATGAAAAACACCTGACGCTGCAGTGTTCCCAAAAGCTGATTTGCCTGGAGAAAGATCTGGTCAGTAAACAGAGATATTCCTTAGCATTTAGCTAACCAAGTTAATTTATTAAGGGGAGGAGCACATGTGTGTGGAACACAAAAGCAGAGTTAATTTAATGACATCTCTCCTAGCATTGAGTATTTCCAGCCTGCACTTGGGCAGATGTTATGAGAGTCTACCAAAGCACTGCTGAGAATCACTTCAGTTCCTGAAAATTTCCATCTCATTAAAGTTCTGTGTATGGAAAGCAATTTCTTCACTGTAGATAATAATTTTATTAACACAGCTATTAGCACAAGGAACCCAGAGTGTTAAAGGACATTTTCTAAAAATAAGCAAATTTACATCTGTTATAAAAAGCTCGTGACTAACCCTTCTTAAACATTAGAGAAAGGAGAAAGAACTCCGAATTACAAAAAATCAAACTGAAATACAGAAGTAAAAGGTCTGAGTATAAAAACCCCAAGCTTACAAGATGGCAATAAGGTTTTCATGCAACTATTTTGGCAGAAAACTGTAGATAAAGGTGGACCAGTAAAGATTGGTGGGAGCAGCTTTCAAGCAGACTGGCTGGTGTATATATAATAAATACCAGTGAGCAATGATTACAAGGGGAAAGCTTGAGGGGACAAATTTCCAGAGATAAAACTAAAATAATGAAAGAAAATCAAATTAGCCTATTAGTGTCAACACAGGGAGAGCAGGTAAGTCTTGATATATTGAATTACTCATATTTATTCTCTGCCCCCACCCCTGTCAGGGTTTTCAAATATAGGTCCTGCCAAGCAAACCGGATGTTGGCAGTATGACCTAGGACTCGTACACATATTTTTATTTGTAGGGGAATTGCTTTCAAATGTGTGCCTTTACATCTTCAATGCAATAGGAATAGTTCTCCTTTAAAATTCTTGTGAGTCTCTGTTCCCTACCCCTGTATGTACTGCCAAATAAAAGAAGTGCAGTTAGCAAATGCATTTCCCATTTAGTCTCACTTGCTTAACACTTTGTAGCAGTGCATTTTAAAGTTATAAAACAGTGGTCAAGGTGTTGACATTTGTTGTTATTAAAACTCAAGAGCTCCGCAAACAAGCAGCACAGAGTAGGAACAGCAAGAGGACACAGAAGCTAAAAAAACAAGCATAATGTGATTTTTTCCAATTGTGACCAAAGTAAACAATGGCTTTTCTTTTTTTCTGAGAAATTTTAGGGCCTAAAAGCTGGTTGCTCAGAAGGTATTCTTTCTGATGTGTGAGAAATACAGTGAAATGTCTCTGTGTGTTTGTTTATACCTATGTGTGCACACATATGCACACAAACACAGAGACTCCCAAATATACATTCACATGGTGCTAACAACCTAGACTAAATAAAAAGCAAGGAAATACAAAATTCAAGCTGTTTGCTTTGCCTTATCTATTTCCATTATGCATGGTAAATATTGCAGATCATATGGTCTGTAAAATCACACGCTGTTTGGAGACTCCTTCAGAGCTCTGCCACAACAGGGGACTCTGAGGATAGATGCTGTAGCAGCTCTGAGTTTTCTAGACTTTTTTTATTTAGTTGGACTTTTCATGATATCTGAATTTATTTCTTGCTTGTGAAGTTCCCTTATTTCCTGTGGTTTTCAATTTACCAAAAAAAAGCCCCAAACAACAAACACAAACCCAAAATATGTTGAGGGAGGGCAGGCAGCATATGGGAGCCTTGAGGTTTTTGTTTTAGGATGTCTGAATTTTGAAGGAAATAGAATGCAGCAGTGAATAATAGCAGATGATTAGATAAAGAAGTTTGATATTCTCTTGCTGGGAAAGAATTCTCTCTGCTGCCTGCTCAGAGTCTGGGTCCCAGTGAGAAAATTCAAGTTCCCCCGAGCCCCAGGTCAGCTCAAGTCCAGGGCAGCTCAAGGCTTTCCTCACTCAATCATTTAGGCTTCAACTGATCATCCAAAATTTCACAAGAGAACTGTGTTGAAAAAGGAAAAATAACTTTTCAGGAAGTCAAACATACAAAACTGTTCCCTGAAATTCTATCTGTGTGTTTGCCAGAGAGGTGGACAGCCACGTGTAAGGTAGGAGTAAGAACTTTCTTCTGCTGAATGTTTATTTAATACTCCCAAACCAACACAGCAGTCACCTTCTCTGCCCAACATGAAACTGTTGTCTCTATGCTTACAGAAATGTTGGTGTAACTGTAGGGGATCTATGCACAGGGTTTTCAAACGATTTTACAGTCAAGTTTTGGTTTAAAGCCAGAAGTTGTTGTAAATTGTGATGAGTTAATGCCAGCGTTTATTCACAGGAAAGGAGAACTGTTAAAAAGGTGAGTTCGTTTGCTGTGTTAGACATGTCAGCATTAGTTCTGTCTGATAATGGGTCATAAGGTTTTTAGGCAGAGTTAATAAGATTGTGATGCAATAGTAGGAATCTCCTTTGGTTGGTTAATTACCTTCTGCTATTATTTTAATTTCATTATCCTAAATTCAGATTAAAATTAGCACTGAGAATTACAGCGAGATATTTTCGGATATTATTTGAGGTTCTATGTGAGTGGGATGAGTGCCTCTGCACCCACAGCAGAGACCGTAATTCTGTGGGCAACCAGATCAGCTCCTCCGGCTGCAGCTTGGGGTTAGATAAGAAATTCTGTCCTCAGCTGTTCCCCCAGTCTGCTCTGAGCCCTGGTGATTTTACTGCTTGTTTGACCACTCCCTGACTCACCTCAAACTGGCCCAGTTTGCAAAGCCACCTCTGAGAGTAAATTGACATTTTCCCTGTGGTTCATTGGCTCAGTCGGGCCAGCACCTGTCGAGATGTGAAATTCAACCTGCGGCACTGAGACTCCATCTCTGCAGCACCCAGGAGGGTTCAGCTCATAAGTGCATTCTATTCTAGATGGTGTAGATGGCTGCTAAATAAACCTGAGGTTTTGACTTTGCATTTTGTTCCTGTAGATCTGTTTACAAAGCTGAATTTGATACTTTGTTTGCAGGCTGCAGCTGTGAGTTGGGCCAGAGGACTGTTCATTTTCAGATGAACACATGCCAGACAGACACCTAACACATAAAAAGTTCCTCTATTTGTGCTTGTTGTTTGTTGAATGTGCATTTTTCATAAAATATAAATATTTAGCATGTTGCTGTGCTATGTTCAACAGAAGAGAAAAAGAAACTATTAAAATTATACCTACATAATTTTAAAGAAATAAAAGAAAAAAGAGATCACAGCCTTAAAGAACAGTGAAAATCAGAAGAGTTCTCAATATATGTGACTAAGGCTGGTAATCTCAAGAGAGGGTTTTTTAATTAAAATAATTCTATTTTATTTTAATGAATCAATACTAAAGGTTCTTGCAATTACATTTAATGTTATGGATTACAGGAGAAGGAGACATCTATTTTCTATGGCTGATTTCAACTTATCATTACTACACAGCTTTTAAAAATTCTTGTGGTTCCTCCTTAATCCATAAGGCTCCCTTCTAATAGTTATAAAAATATAGAAACTCCTATACATAAATTAGGAAGTAGTTTGATTTTCTCTGTCTTATGAGAACATTCTCTCCTTTTACTAGTGAAAATATCTGCATATTCAATTTTCTTCTGAACTCTCCAACATTGCTCAGGCGAACCCAACAAAGAGATTTTTCACTGTGTTAGTTTCAGTGACTTCAAAAGCATTATGTCAAATATGCACTGACTCCTTTGCAAACAGCTAAGCACAGAAAACCTTTATTTCAGGGCTGCTTTGAGGCTGAAAGTAATGAGTTCTGTTCCTCCTGCAGCAGTCCCTGCTGCTGCTGAGGTGGTGAGAAAGGCACTGGCTGCACACTCAGCTGCTGGGGTGAGGGAGCGCTGCCGCAGCGCCAGGATGGGAGTGAATTTGGCAAAAATTTGAAATGAAGCAGAGCTGGTTTTGCAATGTCCTGTGAGTTCTGTTTACACTGCCTTTGCAACAAAGTTCGTGGCAGCTGGGAAATGGCTAGGAAGGATTAGAATACGTTTTTCAGTTTTCATCTGGTTCAAGAGCTGAAGAGGTCTTCCTGTAATTTTGGTATTTCAAGAGCAGCTCTGCTGAGAAGGACGTTGGGAACTTTTTCCCCATCATAATTAATATGTTCTCACTGCCCCTAGAATAGAGAGGACGGTGCTGCTCGTGTATCATGGCTGTTACAGCGATGATGACAGACACTTTCAGAAGAGAAGCTGTTTCTCCTACTAATACATGGATTTTTCTGGGGTGAACAAACTGTGGCAGCAGTTTCATTCCACCTGGAGCTCCCCTGTAGTCTGTCACATCATTCAAAGGCAACGTGATTTGTTTATACTTGGCTAAACAGTGCTCCAGGCAAGATCCAAACCTGGGCCTGGTGTGCCCAGCGAGCGTCGATTCCATCTTGCTCTCTCAGAAGTGCAATTCATGTTTCTTGTTTATGTACAAAACCCCATGGATCCTCCATGGTAGAAATTGCTTCCTCTACATCAAAAAGTGGCTCTTTCTGCTCTTTTGGCCGCTGGTTTGGCGCTGTCCCTGTTCAGGAGCTGGCTCTGGCTGCTGGAGGGGCAGCAGGGTGTGGCAGGGAGAGGGGAGCAGACGGAGCCATCGATCTCGGTAACTCCTGATGCACACGAGCACCTTCCTCCTGCCTGAGGGGAGCATCCGAGGGGATTAAACAATCAGCACTCTTACCCTGAGGAATATCCATCCCTGGAGCAGCCCCTCAGAGCTCTGCTCTGGAGCAGAGCAGCGGCGCTGCCTGTTCCACCTGCAGAGGAAACACAAACGAATCCTTGCTCCCTGTGTGGGCTGATGCCTTTCAAGCCTTTTGCTTGTTTGTCTCAATTACTGCTTCATCATAAAATGCTTATTTTCCTTCTGGTCTTGAACGAGACTGACACAGCAGTGGATCTTGAGATGGGTTATTGTAGTTTATCTAGGTTATCCTAGTTTAGGAGGGGGGATTGGATTGACAGGTCCCTTAGCAAGAATGGGTTTATTGGTATGTTTAGCATCACCCTTTAACATTCACCCAGAGCGTGCTTTAAAATTTTAGACTATTTTTAAAAATTCATCAGGCAGAACTCCAAATCCAAAATGTAAATAGATTTTGGACAGGCATGAATCCAACTGCTTTTATCAGCAACATACTGGGCAATATAAGCAAATTATTTTTTATATGTTTCTGTATGTACACCAGTATTGGTGACATCTCATCTAATATTGATTATAACCCACAGACAGCCTTAGACTGACTTTGATGATGTTCTTACCCTGATAGCAGAAAATGCAGCTTACTTGTACAATAAGATAATATAAAAATCACAGTTAGGTCTTCCCAAAAACACACAACCCAGAGTTTAAGAAGAAAAAATAACGCTTTTATTGAAATTAACCCTCTGCATTTCCTAGCTGATCAAAGTCATAAGTCTCATCCTGACAATATGAAAATCCAGTTTTAAAAGCAGGGAAAATATTTATAGGGAATAAACTAGCTCAGGAAAAGAAAAAAGAGGGCTAAGATTTATTTCTTTCTTTATAGAGTTTTATACAATTTTCATTTTAAAGTGATTTTTAAAGTAATGTAGCAACAGTCAGTGAAGTCACAGAATTGTCTTACCACGTACTCTAAATTATAGCATAAAATTAGCGGTTGAGCAAAGATGGAAAAAAAAAGTGTAGTTTTCATCTTAAAATTATTGTCTCAACTGAGCGCTTTTAGAAAAACACAGAATGAAAATTAAAGGTCCTTGGAGATGTGTTTGAGTTACGGCTGAGCCCCAGGGCTGCTGCACAAACAGCATCCTACCAGAACCTCATATATATGTTATAAGCTATATGCACCTCTAAAACTGTGGGAGAATAAGAAAATTTTCAGTTTTTCTCTTATTTCTGCCAGTGGGAAATTGTTATTTAGAGGTCTTTTTAGCCTTTCAATGCTTCCTGGTGTGGAGGAATCATTTAGATTAAGGCCATCCTCCACAGAGCAGAAGGTATAGGATAAACTTCCTGAAAATATTTGTGCTGATACAGCAGTTACTAATTAAAAACCCCAACAAATAAATCCCCTGTATTTTTCTGCATTGAGACTACTGGTATTTAATAGTCTAATTAATAACATTATAACACATTCTGAACTTTAGAGTGCTCCTGCTTCCCTCAGGCAGAGAAATCATCCTGTGGCTTTGCATCCTCCTTTTTCTGAGGTATCTGTGCGATTTCTTGATTTTTATTTAGTTTACAAAGACATTGATTGCAGAATGTGCGACTAAAAATAGACATTTCTGAGAACGCTCCTGTCAAAACATTGTGAGAAACCTGCTACCCAGATAAATCCGTTACTTGTACCGACTTTCTGCTCTAAAACTTTCCCTCTTTGCATGTTTAGCTGAAAGACTCAGGAGCGAAGTGGTTTTTATTCAAATAACAGAGAGCAAGGCTGGCAGCTCCACCGGCCTTTCCGAGTCATCCAGCTCATGCAGGAAAAAGCTCTGTGAAGATTAAACATCGCTAATGTAGAATCCAAAGCAGCAATTTTTCATCACATTTCAGGAAATTGGTCCCTAAATAGATTAATTATGGAGATTAATAATTTTAGCTCTGTAAGTTAAATTCAGTAAATAGTTGCAGTTAAAATTCCTACTCTTTAATTAAAATATGGAGTAATTTAGGATTTAAAGGAGGTTAATTATCAAAGGAACAGTGGATATTTCATTATTTAATTAAGACATTTAGGTTGTTTATTTCTGTCAGCAGAAAAAATAAAATCTGCATTTCTTTTTCTAAAAAAAAAAATATATATACACACATATACATGTATACATATACATATATATATGAAAATTTTTTTTCCATTCTGGTCTGTCGGCAAACTAAGAAAAATGTTATTTTCCTGACTTTACTCTGGAGTTAAGTGACTTGTATTCCCATGGCTGTTCCCCGATCCATTGTCTTTGGCTGACAGTGCCAAACACCGGCCCCAGCTCTCACAGACTTTTTTGCGCTGTAGACATCGCTCATTGGAAATTGGATGATACCATCAAACCAACTCCAGGCCATCAGAAAAGATTTATCAGGCCTAATCACAGGCTCGTTTATGTGGCCATATCTCCTGTTTCAGTGCTCCCCGAGAAGGGAACGGCTCCATCAGTCTGGTCGATACCATAATCCCCTGTAAGGAAATACAGCTGCAGAAAAGAGTCTCTCTGTGTTTAGCAGGTGTTTATTTTTCCCCTTTGTGACAGGAGCTCATTAGTAGCTCTGGAGTCAATGAAATTAGAGCACTGTCAGTCCAGCAGAGCTAAATGGGGTTTGTATCCAATGCTGGGACACTAAAAGTCTTTATCCTAGAGAGCTCCTTCAAAGACACAGCTTCAGCTCGCCAGCAGAGCTGTTTCATTTGTTTGAGATGTTATCCTGTAGCTTCAAGGGGCATACTAAAAAATATGTTATATAAAAGTGATGTTAGTGATGCCTGAAGGTTGGCAACAACAATGTAGAGTTTCTTAATGCCTGTTAAGCACTGAGGAGTAAGTTCGGTTTATCTTTGTAGCTTATTGGTCAGGAAAAGAATTGTTTGAGGATAGGGGTGACATCACTCACATTGCTGCTGGACAGATCTCCTCACCTCTGTTACTAATCCCTGTTTAAATTGTTTCTACACCAGAGAAAGACGTTCTTTCTGCAAAAGACTTTAGAACTACTTGTTATACCAAGCTGTTTAAGGCAAAAGAATATTTGCCAGGTCTAAATATATTTTTTCATTCTTTATTCTCACAATGAGCAGGTAAAGTACAGCATGTGCTCACTGTTTTCAGACTAGAGTTGTAATTAGCTTTTGGAGGTCATCACTAAAACACAGTTAAATTGCTATTTCCATCGAGTGCTGTGCCACAATTTTGGCTGCGGCTGCAACTCGAGGCTCAGTTTCTGTGTACGTTGTGTGGTGGCAAATAGAAAATTAAGGCTGGAATGGAACTGAGAGCACTGCTAAAACTTCCTTTGACTTTCAAAAGAGCAGTATCAGAACTCCACCACACTTCGTGTATGATTAGGAACTGCAGTGTCACTGCTAAAGGATAAACTGTTAGACAAAATTCATCAGTTGCAACTCGATTACATGCGTCAGGAAGCTAAAAAAAGGCTCCCAAATAGAACGTGTAATTTAGCTATGAATGACAGCCTGTATGCCCCAATACAACTCCGTATCTGGCTGGAATGATTACTTAATATGACTTTGTGCTCTATTCTGAAAGATCCCCTGGACAAAATTCGCAAGTATTTTAAGAAGCTGCTATTGCCAGTGTCAGCACTGAGCAGTGCTGCAGATTGAGTTTGGAACGATTTCAGTTCCACATCCTGACATGTTCCTTCAATGGCTCCCATTTTGGATCAAGTTGGAAATAAAAGTGGAATGTTTCCTAGCAAAAGGGCTGCTGCCTTCAGCTCCTTCACTCTGGCCTCTGCTTCCAGTTACCCCTCTTTCCACAAGAGGAAAAGTGGTAGTAAGGAATCATAGAACCACAAAAGAGTTTGGGTTGGAAGGGACCTTAAAGATCATCTTGATTGGATTGAAACAAACCAGAACAAAGTGCACTCACTACACGCTGAAATTCATGTAATTGTGTAAATTGACACAAAGTGAGCAGAGTTTGCAAAGGGCAGGAAGGGAGTCACTGATAAAAAGCAGAAGGGAAGAAACCAAGAGAATGAAACAAAGCCTATTTTGTGTCTTTTGCTTTCCCAGATGCATTATAATTGTTCCCACATGATATGAATTATTCACTTCTATTATTATGCCAGACCTATGGGAACACACTCATTTACCATTGGTGCAGACATTGTTACCAACCTACACGTTCTGCTTGACTTAGCCAGAATCCGCAGCTGAGTTTGACTCAGCAGTTCCTCTGTCAGAGCTACTAATAAACCTATAGAACATCACTGCATTGAAACGATTCCTGGCTTTGGTAGGCTGCTTCAAAGTGAATCCTGGAAAATCTGACTGTATATATTCACGGAGAAAGAAAGTAGAAAGAGAAATCTTTCAAAAATCAAAGGAAGTTATTAGCAGTGTAGGATGGAGTCACAGAATGGTTCGAATTGGAAGGGACCTTAAAGCCCATCCCGTTCCACGCCCTGCCATGGGCAGGGACATCTTCCACTGTCCCAGGTTGCTCCAAGCCCCGTCCAACCC
Organism: Rhagologus leucostigma; assembly: GCA_013397725.1. Lineage (NCBI taxonomy): Eukaryota > Metazoa > Chordata > Aves > Passeriformes > Rhagologus > Rhagologus leucostigma. The sequence continues at coordinate 1,914,348 of VZTD01000230.1, read as the reverse complement.
AGTCTTGGACACTTCCAGGGATCCAGGGGCAGCCACAGCTTCTCTGGGCAACTTCTGCTCATCACCCTCCCAGCGAAGAATTTCCTCGTGACATCTCATCTGCTCTGTGTCAGTGTGAAGCCATCCCCCCTTGTCCTGTCACTGCAGCTCCTGATGAACGATAGCGTGGTGGCTGGCCTGGTGATGCTATCATAATGAGTTATTTACTGTGCATATAAATCAGTGTCATTCCAGGAAGAATTAGCATTAAGTAGAAAGCAGTGACATTTCAGGCCTCGTTTTATACTTCTAAGACAATTATGTTTCTTTGTATTGTGTGCCTTCCCTATTTTAAAGTGAAAAGCCTCCTGCTGTTGGTGGAGGTGAATCAGTACTGCACCATATTTTTTTAAGTAAAAAAAACCTAGTTAGTTTATTTTTATATAAAAAGTCTGTGAAGACAGTTGTAGGATTTCTTTGTGGGGAGCAGTGATCTTTTTGCTGAACTATTATTGCAAACATTCACTTACCTAGTAATGAGAATGTATTTGCACACTCACAATCAGCAAACCAGCACACAAACAGTTAAAACCGAAAACACAGCAAAGAGCACACGATAAAAAAACCTTTAGAAAAAATCTGTAATTTCTTCAGACTGCAGCATGTAATTTGTTTAAAAGCATTTAAAATGGTGGTACTACTTTTTTGGATTAGGTGGAGAATGGTCTGTGTGTGTATGATGCATGTGAGGCAATTTTTGGAATAACTGGTGCTTTTTTACTGGCAAAAATAGAATTAAAAATGATAAATATTTTCAAATAGTGATAAAATCATACTATTAAAAACAATTTTAATTCCCTGGGAAACCTCTACCTCTTTTGTAAGCCTAAATCATTTCAGTTTGTCTTTGAACTCTGTGAACTAAAAGGTTTACAAAGTTATTGTGTGGAAATTGTAATGTCAGAGATGTTTAATGTTGGGATTTTCACTTGTTTGTATCCTAAGATAAAGTGACTAATATTACAGCTTGGAGATGTGGGAGTGGAGGGCTGGGGAAGGGAGGACTTGGTGCGAAAATGAGTAGTTTCAGATTTTAGGATGATGAGCAGCAGTTGATGGTATTTTACCTCCCAATCTCGCTGCTGGGCAGGACACTGAGCTGGGTTTTCTTTAAGGAGTGTGTGAGCATTTGTACTTCATGCTCTGCACCCGTGCATTGTGGTGGTAGCCTGGCTCAAAAACTTCTCTAAATATCCCAAAAAAGTGCCAGGTCAGCCTGGGAGTCACCAGCTCACAGCAGGATCCAGAACCAGGTACTCTCTGGAAGCAGAGCCAGATATATTCCAATTAAATATGTGTATAATAACTTAGGGTTTAGAGGAAGGGAATTAGGGAGTCCTTAGTGTGCATGTAGACATCCTTTTAGTCAAGACACCTTCTGTGAATTAGCATAAGAATTATGCAGATAAGCTCTTTATCTCGCTTCTGTGTAGTTCTTTGAAGTCCTTAGAAGTTTAGGAATTTAGCTAAAGGAAACTGGATAAGCAAGTGGCATTTTGTTTGTACAAGAGATTAACTTTGCTTAAATATAGGTATGGCTTCACATTGCTATCTAGTGACAATCATTTTTCTTATGCCCATGTAAAATTAATTCTATATCTAAGATGAGTTTTATAATTCACAGTCTGTTGCTGTGAGTTGAATTCAAATTAATTTCTTAAGGAATGAGGGTATTGTCAGGATGAATTTGGAATAGTGTTACTCTTGTGGGACTCCCAGAGACAAGAAAATAAAAGGCAGATTGCAGCAGACAAACGTTAGACATACTCACTTACAATTAGATTTGGAGACAGGAAGGGCAGTCAGAGATAACAACCAAGAAAGGAGTGTGGAAACCTAAATTCCACAAGAATTCCAAAAGATCTCGGTCCCAACAGGAGAGAGTTGCCACTGTTCCCATGTCTCTTAAGGTCTTTTTCTCTGTGCCAGAAGGGTTTAGCAAAACCTTTTTAATGGGAAGAGTTGGGTGGGAATGGGGAAAAGAAGTGTCCTGGTTTGGGGTAGAGTCAATCTCATCTCAGCAGCTGGCACCATGCTGTGTTTTGGGTTCAGTGTGAGGGTGATGTTGATAAAACTCTGATGTTTTGGTGTTGCTAAGTTGTGTTTATCCTAAATCAAGAATTTTTCTGTGTCTCAGGTTCTGCCAGAGAGGAGCTGCATAGAAAAGCTTGTGAGGGAGCACAGCTGGGACAGGCGGCCCAACCTGGCCCAAGGGACATCCCACACCACAGGATGTCCTGCCCAGTGCATAAACCGGCGGAGTTACCCAGGAGTGGGGCCACTCGGGGTTTGGGGACAGGGTCTGGCATCTGTCAGGGTGTGGTGAGCAATTGTTCATTTTGCTTTTCCTTTTTATTATCCTTATTAATATTTGCTATCATTATAATATTTTACTTTATTTCAATTACTCGGCTGTTCTAATCTCAACCTACAAGTTTTACTTTTGAAAATCCTCTCCATTCCTCTGGGGTGGAGGAGGACATTCCTCAGGAGGGCGAGTGAGGAGCTCTGTGGTGCTCAGGTGCCACCTGCCCTTAAACCATGACAAAGGGGTTACCCAGTGCTCACTCGGAGCTTGGCTTTGCCTGTTCTGCAGGCAAAGGATTCATCCCAACAGGTAGCAGGTAACGGCCTTAAAAAATCAAAAGCAAAACAAATATAATATGATTCTGGTCTAGGAACACGCATTTTCCACCAAACTAAATTTATCAAAACAGATTATCAAAGTTTTATAATTAACTTCCTAGCAAATAGGAATTAGCATATATTATATGAGTGCTGTGCGTTAATCAAAGAATATTTAGTGAGGCACCCACCTATGCATGCCCAGGAATTACAAAGTTAATGAGAGACAGCAGCACATGTAACTGTAACTAATTAAGCAAGACACAAAAAATTCCGTAGATGTTTGACTGAATATGTTAGAATTTACTCATTATCATATTTACATGGTGAGTTCATTCCAGTATTTAAGTTTGTCTAAGTAAGATATTTAAAGTTAACTTTCTCTCTCTTATACAGGTACACCCTCAGTGTAATGCTTTGGTTTTCAACTCCTGTACTTTAAATAAAAAAAGGATAAATATCTAAAGGGTTTTGACCCTGGGTAGGCTGAATTAGCCCATGAGGCTGTTTTCATTTATTGCAGAAGGAAACTTACAGGCAATAAGTGTTTAAAACCCAGACATCAATAGGCTGCCACAAGGTAGGTGGACTCAAACAAGGGATCAAAGAAGTACCACAAGAACTAATATGTTAGAAATTAATAAGCTACACTTAGAAATATTTTAAACAAAAGTTCAGTAATTTCACGTAGCTGCTGTGATTCTACATTGAGCTTTTTCCACTTGCTTATACATAGACCTGTACTTACAAATTAATTTAAAGGTGCAAGTAATGAGTCTTCTTTGTAGAGGAAGGAACAATGATGGTATAAACACCCAAATGGTTTTCTATACCATTCTCCAACAGAAGAAAAGTGGTTGTTTTAAAGGTATGTGGAATAAAAATGTCTAATATATCTCTGTAATAACAGCCCTAGGTTGCAAAGTGGTGTGTAGACACTTAGGTGTGAAGATGAGGAGTCACCCAAATTTGTACCTCTCACAAATAATGTTTGCTGTCTTTAGACTGAGTTGTATTGTACTCTCCAACATGAAATCAGAAATAATGTGTAACCCTAGATTATACAGGGTTTTTTTGTACAATGCTTTGTGTAGACATTAAGAGAATGATGTGAAATTATTGACAAGATGTTTATTTATTTTAATATAAAGAAGTACTGCCATAACTCCGTTTTAGAAGATACATAAAGGAAAGAAAAGTTAAAATGTATAGAAAATCATCTGTGATTATGAAACACAAATAGAGCAGTTTAGATGAGAAACTAGCACTGTTTGCGTCCTTAAATTATTTTCATGATTTCCTATATCAGAATGTGAAATGCTCTGTCTGGTTTTAATTAAACCCGTAAACTGAAGGCTGTTTGCTTATTTTTACAAAAAATGCTGTTGGTTACAGAGCATATGTTGTTTATCAAGCTCTCTCTGTTCAGATGTATTTGGGTTTCCTTTGTATCCACCGTGAGCTTCTGAGGGGCTGTTGGCTGCTTTTTTCCATTAGAATGTCTTTGGGAAGTGAAACCTATCGGTTGAAACGCATCTTCACTGTTAATCCAGCAGAACTCTGCTGAGTGGCAGGCTCGTGCTGTCACTGAGAAGGACTGAATATCACAATTGCTTCATCCATAGAAAAAACCTGATTTTTGGTGTTGTCAAAGATTTGGGGAAGGTGAGGCAATTGGCTTTCAGCTTGCTTTCCTATGGAAACAAAGGTTGTGAGATTCTGCTCTCTCCTCCCTGATAACATTTCTAATCTGTTGGGCAGCTTTAAACTGTTTTGACTCAAAGTCACTACGTTTCCACTGATTTGCTGAATATATGTCTGGATTGATATCAAAATAGTGCTCTGGAGGAAAAATCTGCAGTCTGAGCTCAACCTTAGTACAGAACATTACAAAATCCACTTGACACAGCCATTAGGGTTTGCTTTTGGATCAGACTTTATGGAGTGTTTACTGCTTTTTTTGTGTTAAATAATAATGTTTCTTTGTGGAGTTAAAAATGAGACCCTGAAATAGCAAAAATGTTGTTAACTTACATTAGTAGAGTAGAAACTGTGTTCTATTTAGTGTGGTGATGAGCTATTTAAAGTAATAACTATAGTAGGAATATTGATATTGCATAGACTGTTTTATCAAAAGAGTTTTTTTTAATGCCACAAGGATTTCAATTTTTTTTTCATCCATTTCCTTTTCTGTTTGAATCTTTGTGATTAAATGGTTTAATAATTTAACATATGGTAGATATGATTGGGATCTGCTTTGGCCAGCTGGTAGATGTGGGTTTGTATCAAAAATGCAATCAAGGAATAGATTCATTTTTCCACTGTTGAGCAGTGGAAGGGACTTGCATTTCCATTTTGCAAATGCAGGATTGTACCTTCTCTTTCAGAGAATTAATGCATTTTTTTTCTTATTTTCTGATCAGATCATGCACAGATTGTAGAAAAAATAAGTGAGGACTATCTAGGAAAGAAATCATCTTTCTCTGAGAAATCAAAGAATAAAAGTTGACATTTCAAAGACGTTCCTCTTCCATTAGACTGTACATAGATGTTACAAAAAATCAGTGAAAGAGAGATCTAGGAAAGTTGGTTGGAAGTGATTAGGCTGGTAATTAGTGTGTTCTATTTGGGGAAGATGTCGTTTGCAAGCTCTGCTTTGCCGTCTTTCCGTCCTCTGGGTGGTGCCCTGACAGTGGATCATAAAGGCAAGTCCTCAGCTGGAGTTTGAATTTTTAATAAACTGGGGAGAGTAGCTCTGATATCCAAGAGATTGAACTCTGTGGTTCTGATCCTAAAGATCTTGTTTGTGTTGTAAGATTACAATATTTTATGCAGCAAGGCCCTGCTGGTCAGATCTTCCACTGCTGAGGGTCAGCACAGGGGGTCAAGGCAGAACAGGGTCTTGGACTTGAGCATGCCACAGCTTGAGCAGATTCACTGCTAGCACTCTTTTAGGGTACTGGCAGCAATAGTGTGTTAATATTCAATTTTTAAATCTGATTCTTAATTAAGTTATTTTATCAAGAGGAATGTCAGAGAGGGCAGAGGAAAATAAGAAAATAGAGAAGTTATATTTCACTGGTTTTGGTGTGGGTTTTTTTTTTTTTTAGAGATCAGGTCTGTCTTATTTATAAAATGTCTAATCACAGTCTAAAATAAATAGAAAATTCATTCGGACACTGCATGGTGAGTGATCAGCATGAGTGATCCCCAAAGAAGTGCATGAAAACTTCTCATTCAAAAAGCTGAGTTCAGGGAATGAAGTGTTAAATGCAAACAGAACTAAAGGCTGTTCTCATCACGAAATGTATTTTTTCTTGTTTGGGGTTTTTTGCTGTGCTTCAATTACAGGTGAAACCTTCCAAATGCTTTTATTTCTATGGCTGTTTCATGTGTAGATCTTTCATCTCTGTGGGTTGAACACAGTAAAATGTTTCACAGGAGAAGTCTGAGCACACAACTGATACCTGTGACTTGCTGTTGTAATTTTTAAATACTTACCCATGTTAGTGTGTACAGAGAGACCACTAAACTGTTAAGAAAATCAGGTATAGCAGAAAAATAGTGTAGAAGAGCTAGAAGGGGTTTTCTATGCGGCAGTGTAATGTTGGTAGCTGAAAAATGGATGTGAAAGACTGACAGAGAATGTGCTGTTGAATTGTGGACAAAGAGGTCATAATGCTGTTAATAAATGAGTTCATTATGATCATATTTAAATAATGTCCAGCAACTGCATGTTTGTCCTGTCAATTTTATTTTTTTCTTTTTGGAGCCCCCTTGTATGTATTTAAAAAAGAGGGTGAAACATTTGAGATTCGTGGCCGGTACTGGGCAGTGGAGACCAGGCAGAGCCACTGGATGCTAATGCCACCAACTCATCTGAATAACCCCTGCTGCAGCCAAGACCTGAAGTTCGAGAATTCAGATTCTCCTCTCTCACATACACTCCTTCCTACAGATGCACAAAGGTTATTCCTGTTACATTTAATTTGAAATCCATTCTGTGTTTTTCCGCTGTGCTTCTGAGTTCTCTGTCAGCACGCAGCAAGGTACAAGTGACTTTCTCTATAATATCTTTGTTCTGAACTTAGAAATGAAGATCAGATCAGACTTTTTTCCCTGTATACCTTTTGGTTGTGCTTTTGGAGGGATGAAGCAAAGGCCTTTCAAAGCAGATTGGCTTCATTCCAGCAGCAGACAATGCATTTGATTATGAGGCTCTAAGATCAAGGCAGTTTCTTGAAACCAGCCTCAACTTCAAAAAACGCACGCCTGAGATGTGCAGATGGGTTTGATCTGCATCTTGATGTATATCCTATCTTATGTAGGGTTTTTTTTCCAGTGGAACATTAGAGGACTTTTTCCAAAGTTTGCTTTTCCAAGTTAACAATAGACTTGACACCCCATTTTGTACTTCTCACTAATCCCCTGTTACTAGACTAATTTTGCTGTTCCATAGGAATTAACAATTTCTCAGTTTTATAGAGAGACAGCAGGAATGGCCAGTGACGATCAGTTCCTAAAATCACAATTTTTGAAGATGTTAGACCAGTGAATACAACCCCTTTTTTTTTTTTTTTTTCTGGTAAGGGTCAAAGTTTTTTGCATCTGTTGCCAATTCTCTCAATTTTTTTTTCTCAGGACTCACGTGGGAGGTGGTGTGATACTTCAAACACCTGATTTCTGGAGTCACTCGATTAAGAATCTCAGCTCTTACATTTTTTACATAAAAGAGGCGATGAGAAAAGAAGTGTACGTATCTTGCTGCTGCAGTTTACCTTGCCATTGTGCTACCACAAATGTATATAGTATATCATATTTTGATTCTTCAGTATCACTTCTTGCATATTTCCATTCTATTTTAGTGAACTGGAGGCAAGGTGATGAAATAGAAAATACATCTGAATGAGAAAATGGTCAGAGAGAATGAGAGGTAAATCAGTGACACAAATTGTTATTTCCTCAAGCTGTTAGATAAGACAGAACCAAGAAAACATGCAATAAAAGAGACCAAAATGGAAAAACAGGAGGTTATTGACATATGATCTAAATTAAAGCATCTTGTGTTACTGAAAACAGTTTTTCATTTTTTAAGCATTCAGTTTTTGCCACATTCAAAAATTAATAAGTTGTCTACTGTCCCCAAAAGAACTTAACACTTCAGTGTCTGTCTATTATTCCACACTGTCTTTTTTAAACAGAGAAGCACAGAATTAATTTTATGCTTTCAATATCTGTATTGCCTAATTCTGTTCTTTATGAGCCAAAATACTGTTTATTACTCTTTTTTTTCAAACTTGGATAATTTCTATGTGTAATGGTAGTAGCAAAACCAGAAAAATGTTAAAGCAATGATGCCTGTTAAAGTATTACAAATAAAACCCTATCCCACCTTCCATCCACAGCACACAGCCCCATTCTCTTGAGATTTAACACAATGACTCTCAGACGTCAGTGTGTCTGCTTTGGATACAATCTCTGCAGATTAATAAAGCCCAGTGAAATATTTACTTTAATTGCACTTCAGCCTCTTTCTTTTAATCATGTTTAATAGATCTAACAGCAAGTGCTACTTCCCACTAGTGGTTTTCTCATTAGCACGCTATTGGAAATAAAACTTGAAGATGAAGGTTGGCCACTAAAGCAGCAGAGGATTTAAGGTAATGTTTCCTGGGCTTTTACACAGGACATTCCCATAACCCTGGCAATAAAAGCTGTATCAGAGAGTCACTGAGGCTGGCACAGAGCTCTGCAGCCTGTACAGTCTCCTCTCCCGGCTCAGAGCAGGAGCAAACGGAGCATGTTCCTGGGCATTGTCTAGCTGGATTTTGAATATCTTTAAGGAGCCTCCACGAGATCTCTGGCTAATTTGCTCCACTGCTTGACCACTCTGGTCTTAACAAAGTTACTTCTTCCTTATGTTTAAATAGAATTCTTTGTATTTCTTGTATTGGAGGAGCTCTTGTATGAGTGGTGCTTTAAGAACCTGATCGCCTCGGCTGCAGCAGGCAGAGCATTCCCAGCAGGTCAGGGAGGCCATCCTGCCCCTCTGCTCAGCGCTTTGAGGCACATCTGGAGTGCTGTGTCCAGTTCTGGGCTCCCCAGGACAAGGGGACGTGGAGGTCCTGGAGTGGATCCAGTGCAGGATGGTAAAGAAGAAGGGGCTGGAACATCTCTCTTATGAGGAAAAGCTGAGGGAGCTGGGAGAGGAAATTAGTACCTGGGTTTGATTCAGTTGTCTCTCAAGTGAAGTTGTAAACAAATGTGGAATTTAAAGGAGGATTAAAATATTTTGATTTATTCCATTCTGCATGTTCAATATCAATAGTTTCATCCCAGAGAGAATAATCTAGATACAGTACAGAGATCAGGATTAGATCAGGATCAATATTCAGTTCAGGATAACAATAGTATTCACTTGGATTAACTGCTTGCATCCGCTTTTCTATGGTACCATAGAAGTAGCGAATTTTTAACTTTCAGTGTCTGCAGAAGGAGTAAAAGACTCACTACTGTCATCGGGAGGTAGGAATGAACATCAGAGGATGATTACATCTAATTCATATGTTTATGTGTATATATAAGTGAGAGTATGCATATGTATATATATAGTAGATTAGAAAAGTGCATGAGGGGTCTCTGTCACTCTCCATCAACACCTAATAGTTTCTTTAAGGCAAATTTAGGACCCCTTTATTAACTGTCCATGTATTTACAAAGAAGAGGCTCTTAGCTGCACTGAATAATCTCCTGATATTATTCATAATGGTAAAATTTTTATCTTTAATGTTGATTTTGAAACTTAGCTTACTTATCAGCCAGTATCTCTGGCTTCATCTTGTACCTTTAAGGCAAGAAAAGTCACCAAGGAATTTTGTAAAAGTTGTAGTAGTTCAGAAAGGTAAACTTCAGGCCGGGTTCACCTCTTGTTCTCAAGCCTTCCCAGCATTAAAATTGATGAAGAGAAGATTTATCAGGATGAGAAGTATTCAACCATAACATACAGAAATCCAGAGCTCCGTGCATGTCCTCATTTGTCTTTGTCTTCAGTCATTTGTCATTTACGATCATTCTGGCTTTATGCAGTAATGGTTCGAGTTCTGTTTAGAAAGAGCTCTCATTGTTACATTTGTAGAACCTCATCTGAAATCTCTGAAACTTAATGAGGCTCTTCAGTCTCAAATTCACACTTAAATTTATGCAGGCCTAACCATGCTATTATAGACTATCTTTGTTCCTTCTTTCAGTGAAAACATTTTTTTCCAAAGCAGGAAAGCAAAATTTAGTCCTATTTATTTATTTGTTTGTTTGTTTATTTGTTTGTTTGTTTATTTATTCCCAAGAGAACAAAGTACTTGAAAATAACGTGAATTGTCAACTGCAATCTTGTAAATTTTCATAGTACTTCATACGAAGGTTAATCTGCTGATAAGAATCAATGCAGTTGATCATCTGACTAATTGAACTAAATTGTAATTAGGTGCTAATGAAGATCATTTGTAAGCATATGGAATGCATGTAATTCTTAAGTTTGATTTTTAAAGCTTGACAGTTTTCTGTTCTACTGATTTTTAGTTTTCTCTACGTTTTGCTTTGGTAGGTTTCAATGCTGTATTTCCTGTTTGGAAAGAAATAAAGTAGAGACAGTAGAAAGTATCTGGCTTGTTTTGTAAGTAGGTTGAAACATGGGTGTGAACATCTAAAAGTGTGTTTGAAATTTGTTTTGCTCTCTGACAGATGAGGCGGACAGGAAATCATCTGGGCCCAGGGTTATGACCACGCACCCTTCAGCTGCCAGCTGCTTCCTTGCATCCTTTAGGAATTTACACAGGGATTGGTGCTCCTTGACATGAAGATGTTGGATCAGAGCCCCCTCCAGCACCTTTGTGGGTAATATCCCCTCAGAGGGAGAGGAAGGAGAAGGCAGGGTGCTCTCCAGGCTGTGCTGGTTGGGTTTGGTCAGCCTTAAGAGCAGAAACTAAAAAGAACCTCCATACCAGCATAATTTAGGTATTTTGCTCTTTTGTGACATCTGGTTGGAAATAAGGAGCAGACCTTTGTGAACAGAGAACTACAACAGTCTTTGGGCATCTTGATGTCTGGTAAAAGCAAAAATATTAACCCATACTTAAAAAATGATAAAACCAAATCAAGCCCAGAGAGATAAAACACTCAAATCCCATTGGAAATCAATGGGCTCTGATGTCACTCACACAAACAAGGTTTCTTGTTCTTGAAATTAAAGGTAATTGACATTTTTTTCTTGTTTGGTTTCAATTTAAAATAATGATGCAGAGTTAATTCTCTGCTGTCTAATATCTGAGTCTTATACACACACAAAACCACAAAAATCTCATTTGCACCGAGATTGCCAGTTAATGATTTTGATCAGAGAATTGTATTGTGGTTTCATCAACCCCAACAAAAACTTTTGGTTCTCATGTTTATGCCAGCTATAATCTGTTTTGAGTAAGGCGTGAGTTGCTGCAGCTTTTTCGGTCTATTTCTCATTGGAAAAACAAGCTATTGAGTAGTTCTGTTCAGCGTAGTTACTGTTCAACAAAGTTGGAGTTAAGCATAGTTCTGTGCTTTCAATAACTTGAAATTGCTTGAAAATACACATAATTACAGAGGACTGCACCTTTCTTTAGTATGGGTTAGCATCCTGCTCTATCAATAAGGCAATCATAATAATAATAATAATAACTTGAAAAAGTAGCAAAGCCATTTCGATATCATGATAAATTGCTGGCTTAGGCACTGACCTTGGTGAGCGCCTTCATGGGAGTGCTGGATGATTATGTCCAACTTGTCAAACAAAACAACAGTTTATGATCTTAAAAAATTAAATTACCTCAGCATAATTTTAAAAAATGGTGGGGGGGAAAAGACAATAAATGCAAGTAGCTGTTCAGGTCATGTCTTTATTAATAGCATGTCATTAAGCAAACTAAAAAGCGTGAACTGTGCCATATTTAGAGATTAAGTGGGAGCAGAACCTCATTAGCTGTAACAAGAAATCTCAGTCAGATGATAGCAGGGCTGGGAGCACTTCACTGAGTACGTCTGTAGAGTCCATCCTGATTAAAGGGTCACACAGAGAAAAAAGGCACCTCAAGCACTGCAATATATTGGGCTGGCTCGGTCTTGTGCAGGGACTGGGGAGCTCCACCTCTGTTCTAAATGTGGCCTCAAGCAGTTCCAGGGGTGAGAAGAAATAAAACACGGGCAAGGATAGGCACAACAGCGTAGAAAAGCCTCTATTTTAGAATATTAGAGTGGATATTTTAGCCTAATTTATTTTGAGGTATAAGTGCTGGCATCACTGCAACTGGAATAAATCTTTGGACTCAGACTTTGGTTAAAATAAGAATAGTTTTTTGGCTTTGCGTATCAGGTGTGTTCCTTTTGCTCATATCTAGATTTTAAGAGCAAGGAACAAGATTTTAAACACAACACACAAAGAACTGGTGGCAATTTGTGCAACCTGAGATGTAATTTTGGTGGAATAAATTATTAATGAGTCCAAGATGTGCCTCCCATAGTTAGTAAAATACTCAAAGATTACCCAAGTCCTTCCCTTAGCAGGAGTAGATGATTAGGTTTTTGAACAAGAAACACTTATGACTAGGAGAGACTAAATCTATTTCTAGAAGTCTAAAGTTTGTCAATCGACCTCATGGAGTTCAAGCTGTCCATGAAAGCTGTCAGATTATCAGAAAATTTTTCTCCAAAAGGGAATCCAGTATGAGCCACCATTATCTCTTTATAGTCCAGAAATGCTGCAGTCTGTCTTTTAGCTGAAATTTTTGTATGTTTAAGTAGCTGATGAGTTTTAGAATCAGTAAAGATACCCCAATCCTCTAACATGTAAACGTTTTTTAATAATTAAATTCACTGCATCTATATACTGTCCATAAAGACAAATAAAATGTAAATATTTCTCAGCTGAAACGCAGAACTGCTTGATCTCTCCCCTGGTGCCATATTTTACTTGAGCTGTGTCTGACTGCACATTGTCCTACCTATAAATAAAGTCATTAGGTTGTCCACAGAGCCTTGCAGACATGTCCATAATCAGCAGTGTTATAATCCGAGCACTTTCTGTATTGGGAGTTTGATCTATACAAACACGAATACAATAGTAGAGGGATTTTAAAAGTCAAATAAATGTCACTGGAGTGCAGTAGTAAATGTGTCCAAGGAACGTGCTACCTTAATTGAAAATTCAAATTACTGAGCATTGCTCCTTTTCAATAAAACATTCAGTGCTGTTGAATGAAAAATCAATAGCTGCTTTATAGTGCATTTTTCTTAAGCAGTAGGCAAGAACTCAATTCCCCTTCAAAGGATTTTTATTCTTCTATCTTTAGTATTTACTTCTCTCCCTCTTTTTCTCTCTCTCCACAGCAGAACAGTCTTCAGATTCTTTTGTAAGCCAAAACATTCTTCACTGGCAAAATAAAACCAGAACATGTGGTATTCAAATTTGGTAGCTATTGTTGTAGTTAAAGTCATTACAAAGTCAGGTGCTTGGATACCTCTCTTCTTCCTGAGTGAACACTTAATTTAGGCTGTGTCTACTGAGGTTTCAGGATATACTCTAGTTCACATTGGGATAGGATAGGATTTAATTTTAAGGCAGGAGCTTCGAATCCTTGTAGAATAATTTGAGATTTGTCCTTGATATTCAGAGGGAAAAAAAAAGATAGAACAAATACGTAAAAGTTCAACTGGAAATGGTAAAAATGTGCTGGAGATTTGAAAGGAAAATTGAAAGGAAATTGTAAATTCCTGTTAAAGCAGAGATCTTTGTGCAATGTGAAGTTCTCAGAGAAGATTCCCCATGATGCTTGATAGAGGTTGAGAGTACTCCCGTCGCTTTTGATGTTTGCCCTGTGCAGCTGACAGTCTTCCATCTGGGCAGGCTCTCCGTGAAAGGCCCGTTCCTTGTGTCACTTTCTATTTTCACTGGTTTCTTTGGGAGGGAGCACACAAAGTGTTCGTGTTCTGCTGTTGGTACCTGCCACGTCTCCCCTCCTTTTCTCGTACACTTGTGAGTCAGTGAGGCTTTCCAGCAATTCAGCCTGCAGCTTTGTGCCTCTGTGAGAGGAAACACCACAGTTTCTGTGATTCCTGCCCCAGCTGTCCCAGCAAACACTCTCATTTCCAGTGTGGAAACTGCTGCAATAATCTGCACCACAGTGGTGAGAAACGTTTTCAAATTTGCTGTACAACTTGTGGCAAGAAAAGCCCTCGTGTTACAAACTGCAGTGCACAGAGGCTGGTGGGAGTTTGGAGTCAAAATTATATTAATCTTTGAGGATAAGTATGTAGGAGGTCATTAAATTGCAGCATATAAATCACAAATATTGATTATAGCTGGTACTTGAATCCATAGTGTCCCTACATATGCCATAGCCTGAAGTTGTGAATATATTGCACATTCCCACAGCTTTTTGAATTAATTCTAAGCATCCGTTGTTTTCCGAGAGAGGAGACAGCAATGACAGTAAGTGTTACTTAGAGCATAAGCTCCCAGGGAAATGTGCCTTGCTAAAAGACCAGGAATGAGCTTTAATTTAAGTTTGCAGATCAAAATAATTCCTTGGAACAAAGATGAAAATCGTGTGTGCCGACACAGACTCGTTCATTTAAATGGAACTTGTCCTTTCATAGCGTTGCACTGATGGGACTTAGCAACAAGGATCATTAGTCTCTGAGCTAAAAATGAGAGTAGGAAAAGAGCCAGTTCAAAGTATGCATTACAGCAGGAAAACCACTGCTGCTGCATGTGCTGGAAGTATTATTGCTTTTCCCTGAGATAAAGATTGCTTCCTCAGCTCAGCCTTGTTGTTGTTGTTGTCCCCAGTGCTATAAGCAGCTGCTTTTTTTTTTTTTTCCCTTTCCTCTCCTTTTTGTTTTGTTTTATACTCTGCAGCTTTTCAAATTAACAGGTGCTTGTGGAGAAGCATGAGCAGGTTTAGAGACCTAAAAATTCCAAAACGCTGTAGAGACTGGGTGTGTGGGCTGATGCTGAAATTCTCCCATGTGTAGCAAATCATGAAGAACTTATGGCTGGTTACCCAGAGGCAGAATCTAATCTGTATTTGTGGTAACAGATGTAAATTCTGGAAGCTTTTTCGGTATCTTGTACAGTTTGTTTTCAACCAGCTGAAAATGAGAGCTTGATTTTTGACTCATCAGTGAAGTCAAAGAGTGATGAAAGAACCAAGTCTGTTATTTTGTTCACTGCATAAAGTCAGTGTCCTTAAGTGACTTCTGACTTTTTCAGTCAACATATGATGCTTTTCTGTCCGTGCTGAGCATATCCATGGGAGGCAAATAGAGTTCAGAGCAAGTTTGCTCTGCCTCTCCCTCCTCACCTCCCTGGCCTCTACACCAGAGACCACTTCCAGCACAGGGTGTATTGCCCGGGCATATCCTGGAGGGGTACGTGGCTCTTGGGACACCTCTGTGTCGTGATCCCTTCCTGGTTCACCTCTCAGAATCAGAACGAGTTCCTTTTGCTGGCCTTCCTACAGCCCTGCTAGGTGTGCTCATCATCTGACCATCCTGCTTTAGGGTGGTGTTTAAAGCAAAGACAGGCACGAACTGCACCATCCTGCAGTTCTGGTCCAGCGCCGCCCAGTTTGGGGACCTCTGGCTCCATCCGAGCCCCTCTACTTGGTGGGTGGGAAGAGGAATGTGGGATGGGGAGAGGGAAGAGGGAGGGAAATTATGAACAGTTATTCTTTCTGTTCCATGGAGCTGTGACCGCAGCACCGTGTGAGAGCTGCTGTCCCAGCCTCCCATGGTGCGGACACAGCATTGCTCTCCTGTAACATAGAGTTTATTTCATTTCTTTTAGGAAAATTTCCAAGCTCTTAATTCTGTCCTGAATCAGTGTGAAAAATAGTTATTTGTCAAAGCAGCATGTGAATGGAAGAGTCTCTAGTTGACACAGGCTCCCAATATTTAGTGATTTGGATGCTGAAATATTTTTTTTTCAGTTTTATTTTTTTTTCCCCAGGAAAATCTATTTTCTTTCTCAGAAAAAAAATAATAATAAAAAAATAGAACATAGAAAACAATCTACCACCAATTGCAATGGGCCAGAAGAGATAAGCAACTGGAAAAAAAAACCATGAGAAGAGGAAGAAATGCACAATAAATGATTGATAACAGTGAGGTAAGGTAACAGTGAAAGATGGGTAAAATCCCAGTTTGATTCCCAGCCGGTCTTGTTAACAAAACAATTCCTAGAAGATGATGTCTGGAGGGCTGTGGGATTATGGGTCATGTTTGAACTTGGCTTAACCTTGAAGAATTTAATTTAAGTCAGTGACTTTGTAAATAAGTTTAGTCAAAGTACCTTTAGTGTTTTTCAGATGTAAGTCAGAGACATATTGCAGTAAAACAGCAAGAGATGCAAAAATAGTGGTAATGCCAACTCTTCTTACTGAAAGATGTGTAAATTCTGAGAATTAAGTAGTAAAAGAATGTAAAATAAGCTTAAATTTAACATTTTATTGATTTTACTTTTAAGACAAAAGAAAAAGAAATGTTAAGTTTCCCTATATTTATTCTAACCTCCTAAAACTTAGATTTATTTATTTTTACTCTACTGAGCTATAGGCTTTCATTCTTTGTGATGCCTGTATCAAACAGGATAACCGAGAAGTGTTAAAAAAAATCAAATTGCTCAGAACATGTTTCCCCAGAGTGACATAAATCCTGGCATTTGAATGTTGTATTCCGTTACCTTACCCTAAGCAGGAAAATGAATGGCTCCTGCTAATACATAATCTTATTCCTGAGCAATGCTGAACATCTTCCTCAAAATTAATTTCAGACAAGACAAATGATGCGGAGGAGCCAAGCCAATCCCCCCATGACCTCCCCTGGAGGCTTTTCCAAACTGCCACTGCTCCTGCTTGTAAAGCAAGTCATGGGAGCTGTCAGGGAGAGAGCCAAGCAGCCGGGGCAGGGAGCCAGATCCCGAGGCTGGAGGCGCTCCAGATTCTGCTGTCTCTGTCAGATGTTTGCTGATCGTCTTCCATGTGTGGGGATGAGGCTTCGGGAAAGAATTCCTGCCATAGCAAAGATCCCCAAATATGATGGTTTAGAATACGGCCTTGCATCAGATGCCTTTCAAATCCCTTGTTCTTGTGAAGTGCTCCCAGAGCTGACTGAGGCAGAGGGACAAAGTAGGAGCCCCTCGGTGAGAAGTTCCATGCGTGGATTCTGTGAAAGGTGTAAACTCAGAAACTCAGATATGGCTGAACTGGTTGTTTGTATTGTGGTACTTTCTAAGTCTTATAGAACAGGTTCACATCTCTTTATACCCTGATTTTCTGTTCTGTAAGAAATGTGTCAATGTGATAACCATTCCAGAGGTTCCTTTTCCCCATTCCTATGAATCCCACAATGTGAGCAACAGAGAAAAAGGAACAATACTCAATAAACATTTCACATTGCAGGGGAAGGAGTTAATCTATAACACCAAAATGTTTCTTCTTTCTGTTAAACAATTACTTTTTTCCCATTCAAGCATATGGGGCATTATAGCTGATTTTAGAGCCTATCCATGGCTTTGTTCTGCCCGATTTCAACATAGCCAGAACAAAATGTGCTAAACTGCATTAAGCATTAACATCAGAGGATGGCCCAGCAGGCCACATGCGGGTTTTAATTAGACACAGGCAATTCTGTGTGAGCTGCTTGGCTTGCACAGAGTTAAACGAGAGCAGAGCTTGACCTTCCGACTGCAGAATGCTAAACGCTGCGCACTCAAGCCATTGCAGTACAAACCACACTGCTCACCTGCCCTTCCAGTCCAGCCCAGCGTGGCTCTTGCCAGCTGCATCCAACGAACATTTGGAAAGGTGTGTTACGTGGTAGCCAGATCCCATTCTCTTAATTACGCAGCTTCCACCAGTGTGCTGCACGAAATCATCCTTGCCCGGGGGTGCTATAATTACTGCTGAATAGCCTAATGCTGAATAACTTAATATACTAGAGGCAATAATTATTCCCAGAATGCGGCTGTTCCACTTTGCCTGTTTACTCGTGTTCTTCAGAAAAATTATCCCCTGACTTCAATACTCTTCAGGGCACTTCTGGTCCTTGCTTTGAATATTTTGGTCACAAGCTCAGCCCTTTGAGAGTAAGCTAAAAGACTTCCTTAGAAGAATGAAAATGGTAATAGAATAAATATCTTCAGTAGCTCTATAGAACATATTTTTAATTCTGTCATGGTCATGCTATTCATTTTAATTTAATCTCTACTGCCAACCCATTTCTTTTGAATTGCTAAAATTCTTTTTTTCCGATTTAAAAAAAGAAAAAAAAAAGAAAGCTAAACTTGCAAACCCCAATAACCGAAGGTCGCTTTTATCTTTAATATTTTAATAACCTGTTATAGTTTGCATTTGCAACTGGAGGATTTTCACCAGATCCAATGAAAGATACTGCTCCATTTCTTTCAGGCACATGGTCCTTTGCTTGCTTTGTGCTTGGTGTGAGTGGGAGCAGCTCATTGCTGTTATCCCTCTTTCTCCACTTATCTGCTTTTGTGACATTTGTGTTGAATAGTGTGGTGATACTGCTGGTACGAGACTTTTCACTGATGTGTCCAAAGGCTTTTCAAAAAGTTTATCCCACAAATGCTGCTCTGATGGGAATTTTCTCCAGATGAGAGGCATTAGCTTTACAGAGTGGCATTAATATTAACCCTCTGAAGAGTTTAGCAGCTGAGTATGTTTCAAGACTCTAAGCTATTATTTAGTATAATTTTAATTATTTAAAATCTGCATCACAGTGAAGTGATTCTGAAAATTTTGCCCACTTTACACTGGAAATGTTCAGTTTAAGTTATAAATGTGTGCTGTTGATCTATCAGTTTGTATGTGATGGTCTGGCCTCAGTGTTGTATATTAATTATCTTGAGAATAAGCTTTGGGTCTCACCGTGATTTGACAATTCATTTTCACTTAATTTTGTTTACTATTGTCTGGCTTTAAGATGTAAAAAATACCCAGATGAAAGGAAACACTGGGCACAAAGAGTTAAGTCTATACAGGCTCACACTAAGCTGTCTGAAGGTGGCCCCTGTGACCTCGGCAGTGTTTATTTGCCCAAGGTGCAAAACTCTTTCTATATGACCCCAAAGTGCATTTCTGCATTTCTGTGCGTGTTTTAAATGTTGCAGCAAACAGTTAAACTCCTGGGAATGGATTCTATTACTTCAGCAGACACTCATTCTAAACCATATTTGCTTATAACCTTATCTGAATAAAGGCTGCCCTGGTTCTGAAATCTATAATGTTATTTCATTACCCTCACATTCAAACGCGCATACAAATCTGACAAGCAGGAAATTCATTGGCTGAAAGCAACTTCCACTTCAGCAGCTGTATCTATTTTGGTGCATTGTCTTGGAGGCTGTGTCAACGAGCATCCCTATTCAAGTGTTCGGTATTCAAGTGCTGAAGTTTTTGATTCGAAGCAGACTAATATTAATCTTCAGTTATCAAAAAGTCTAATTCATCCTCTATTTCCCCAAGTCCCCAGTAAAAAGAGCCGCTTTTTTTTCTTTTAAAGTCTGACAAAAATTCATTTTTATTTGCTGAAGTAAGATTTTATTTAAACAAAATTACCACCCCCAGAACAGGATATGAAACTAAAGAACTTAAGTGTCTGATGTTATGGCATGTGAAATCAAAAGCGTTCTCTGTACCTTAGAGACCAGACCTACCAGACGAAAATCAAGTAAACTAATTAGTGTTGAGCAAAGAACATTTTATATATTATGGCTCTCTGGGCTAATTTCACCCTTTTCCATCTACTCATATAAAACTCCTTAAATCAGTAGGACATGAGGCACTGTACTGAGAGCAAGGTCAGTGAAACCAGACTCTTTTGGGATATAATGAATGGAGACAGAATTCTCCAAGGGATCTCCCTAATGTGTGTCAGGAGCAGAGCAGACCACAGAATAGTGATTATATATCTGTAGGTCTGGGGTTTTTTTAACCCGGCTGCTGTTTCCGTATTTTCTTCTCAAACATTTCTAAATTGAATACAAGGGTTTAGCAGAAAGTTCTCATCATTAAACTGCCTCTTCGTGGGGAAACGATAAAGGTGGACACACGGAAAAAAAATCAGGAGTATGTTCCTATTTGGTTAAAAACTGAAGCTGATGAGCAGCCATGTAATATGGCTTGGATTATTCCCTATTTTATGGAGGTGTGTTTTTCATGGGTATCTTTAATTGCAGAATTCCTTCAAGTGGGCTGTCTGAACAGGCAGAAGGAAGGGCCCAGTGAATGCCAGTAAACTCTTCACAGACAGCAGAGCTGAGTTGCTGACTCATCCTAATCTATATTTTATCTTTATTTATCTCTAGTAAAGTCTGTGGCTTGGTGTGGAGTGAGATATTAACACATCCAAATCATCTGGGACTGTCCCCCGAGATAAATAAACAGAGAGATTATGAAATCCTGCAGGAAACCCAATGCATAGGCAGGGTTTTATTTTGAATAAAAGAAGAACTGATAGTTTTTGGCAAATAATGGAAAAACCCAAAGTAGTCTTGTATAATTTATAAATAATTACATCTGATGCTAGCCACTAGAAAATCCATCGGCAATACTTACAAAAGTTTTGCTTTTTGGTTTAGATGGTATTTGCCAAAAAAAATTCAGTTAAGAAAATTGAAAAAAGAAAAAAAAAAAGAAACCAACCAACCAAAGAAAACAATAAGTAGCTTAAAAAAGAAGTCTAACACTTAAGGAATATTACATATTTTCCCTTAAAATCATATAAAAATTCTCTATGCCTGTGTGTTTTGGACGCATAAATGTTTGTTGAGTCTTGAAGTTAATGTCTTGTAAAACCAGGCAAGAAAACAAAAATGAATAGTGCATCTTAAAGCAAATTATCCATTAGATTTCAGAGATGTACTCGACCCGTCAAAGTCTAATAACTTTGTAGAATCATCTTTGTTCCTTCAGGTTTATTTCACATACAAGAAGCATGACTTGTCTGTACTGTGCATGTGAAACAAATCTGTTTTGCTATACAAAGCACAAATTGGTTATCTGGAAGAAGCAAATATATCTATATACATTTCTGATTTCTATCTGAAGACAAATATGAAGAAAATATTTGATTTAGCATAACCTTGTCAGTGTTTCCCAGGCTGCCTTCAGTCACAGAGGCACGTGTGCCAGTATGGTCTAGTCTGTCTCTAATAATTTTGGATGTAGTTAGCCTTAAGAAGCTATTTTTTTATGAACTGCTAAAAGATTTTGTACCCTGAAGTACCTCTACTTTCACCATTCATAACTAAATTGGAACACTCAATTTTGAAGCAATAGTTAGTGTGATTTATTATTTACCAAGGCAGCAATGAAGAAATGTATTTGAAAAGAAGCCAGTAGCAAATTACAATCGATTTGCACAATATAACAAATAAAATGTTTTAGGGAGGCAGACTTGCTGTTTGACGTGATATGTGATCCATAATAATATTTCCAAGATGTCTGCTTCTTTATTACTGTCAACAATTCATTAATCATCTTCCTACAAAGAAGCAACTCACCCTTCCCCCTTGTTCAGACATCTAAGAAAGTGCAGGTTGTGGCTCTGCGATTTCAACCCATGTTTTACAAAATGCTGTTGTTTCAGTAAAATAATCGTACAGAACTTCCAGGTGTCCATTTATGTGCCTTTGGAGTGAAGACAGGTAAAATTACTTATCCTGTGATGGAATCACAATATGATTCTGGTCATATATATGGTGATAAATGGTTGTTTTGCATTAAGGAAAAAAAAAAAAAAAGGGTTCAAATCATAGAATCAGAGACTTATTTGGGTTGGGAAGGAGCTGAAAGATCACTGAGTTCCAGCCCCCCTGCTGTGGACAGGGACACCTTCCATATCTTCATCTTCCCATGTTTTACTGTATGTCTTCCTGCTTGTTTTCTTCCCCGGCAAGAAAAGGAATCAGAAGCCAAAGATGCCTGAGCTGAAAAAAAACCAAACAACATTCTAGCCCAGTGATAGTAATGTGCCTAAATGAGGTAGACTACAGAATAGGAAGGTTTGCTGCATTCTCTGCTGCTTGGTACGTGTGTTTCTCAGATTGTGTTGGACATTTCATGGCATCCTTGAGATGACATAGAAGAGTTGCAGATAAATGAATTTTCTGCTTCTAGTAAAGTCTAAATGAAAGATTAGATCAACAGAGATGTTTAGGCATGCAAAGATACAGATAAATGCTGACAGGATCATCAGAAATCCCGTGTTTAGGCCAGTGAGTTTATTCAGAATTAAGTGCATTATCCATGTAATTCACTTTTGAAAATATCATCCATCACCAAGCTGGATGCTCAAATGCCACTGTAAATCTGGACCAAGCTATTCTTATTGGTAACCAAGACTGGGGGAAAAACAACTGAAAAATTTAAAGAACACAATGACAGAAATAGAGCTACTGCTTTATTTTATCCTTGAACAAAACAGAGGCTACTTTCTAAACACAGCTCATTACTGTAGGAGAGATCATTCTGCCAAAAACACAGAGTAGTGCACTGAGTTATCTAAAAAGCCTCAGGAACTTCTTGGCCAGACAGCACAATCTGTTCAGGCAGCCCTTTGATATGCTATCAGCAGACAGAGAGCAATCTAGCTGTGGCCATTCCCTCTATTACTCTCCCAGACTGTTGCTGTTCCCTGGGTTGATTTCTGTTCATATCCATGCCTTTAGTAATCCTTAATGGATTCCCCTTACATGAATTCCTGCAATCTGTCCTCAACCAGTGCACAGGCAGGGTGAAAATGTGGGGTTAGAACCCTTCATTCAATCAAACTGAGCTGGAAACTGCAAAATGTGACATTAGCACCAATTAATTTACACCATCAGCAGAAGGCTCTTAGCTACTGTTCTTGCTACGTTGTGCTCCTTGCAGAATAAAAATAACAACTGGCCACTGCATCAGGGCTGCTGAAGAACAAAAGGATAGAACCTGCTCATTCAAGTAAAACAAGTTGCTTTCCAGCTGATGGAGTGAATAAAAGCTCTATCAAAATCTGTAAGAACGTTTGTTGAGGCAGCTGTGGCTGAGGAGCCATTTTTTATGTAACTATAAGCAAGTACAATGCTTATACGTTAACATAATTGCTGCTATTCATTGCCTTCATTCCAGGTGCTTCAGGGGAGACAAAGTGAGGATAAAGAGTATGAAAGAGCAGAACATCACCAGAGCAAAATCTTCCAAACTGTTCTTAATCATTGAATTTTGATTTGCACAAGAAATTTTTCATAGGAGAGAGAGCTGCACTGATTTTTTATTTTTGTTTGAATGCAAGTCATTTGCTGTTGGAGATCTTTTTCATGGGTTTTTCCAGTCTTTAATTTTGGAATTAAACTCTGCCACTTGGATAAGGCAGACAGGCAGCTAATTAGCGAAAAAATGGGCATTGAGAGCTCTTGGAAAAAAAAAAATCCTGCTTTTGTAAGTGAAATGATTGCTGAGGATATGGTATTGATTTGATAGTTTTGCAGCTGAAAATGTTTGCTAATTGGAGAACCAACTCTGTATTTTTATTCTCAGCACAGAATCAAGAAGCTTCTGAATTAAGCATCAAGAGCAAATACTTGCTGAAGGAAAAATGAATCCAATAAAAGCCCAGGATGTGATACTGGATGACACAACAACCTGGCAGCCGTGCTCTGGGCATTCTAAAACTGCCCTGGAAATGGACAGGTAGAAATAATTACAAATATGAATCCAAAATTAATACCAATGAATGCTAGTAGGCAATTATTGCTGGCCAAGCTAATAACATTTTTCAACTCTAGTTTTCATCAAAACGTTCCATGGGTTTATAAGTCCATCTGCCACAGTGATTCACAATAAGATATAAAACCTTCTGATGTGTTGCCCTTGCTTTCATAGAATTTTCTCTTTTTCTGACAAATCACTGTGATAGAAAGAAACTAGTAAAAGGATAAGGGACAAAAGGGAGAACTGAAAATGTTAGATGTTTCTTCAAAACCTTAAAAATTCCAACAAAATAGCTGAACAATTTGAGAATTAGTTTAGATTATTTTTAAATAGATGCCTTTTTTCCTTTCCCTCTATATTTATTTCATCAGGCAGTGTTAATATGGTGTTAATGCCATATTCAGGAAAGAGAAATCATATCCCTGTTCTGTTTCACATGCCATTCGAACAGCTAAAAGTGTTTGGTGATCTACAGGAGCTGAAGATTTGCAGTCTGCTGGTAACAGCTGACAAATGACACCAATCCTTTCCTCACATCTGTATTTCCCTCTCTGAATTTTCTCAGGTTTGTTTGGTTTTGGTTTTGTTGTCTTTTGTTGGGGGTTTTTTAATAAATTTACCTCTCTATTACAAATAAGGTATTGATATTTCTGAAAAAGTGCCAGCCACTACCTTGAGTAATTTCAATAAATATTTGTCCAGCAGTTCAAGAAGAAAGAAGAGCTGAACTAAATCCACCACCACCACCACGCTGCCAGCCCGTTCCCCACTTCACACCCCTCCACGTCTCCAAAAATAAGTTATCTATGGAGCTCTGGGATGCTTGCTAGGAAGACAACATAAAATATAGAGGTATGAATAAATAAGAGAGTGCTTGTTTCTTCCAACGTGTGTGCCTTGTGCTGTTTCATGTCACTTTCATGTCCCTCTCTTCATCCCCGCTGTCTCATTCCTTTTATTAATTGCTCTGCTTTTTCTCCCCTTCTTTTTTTCTGGCTTTTCTTCTGCAAAAAACATAATTTCTCTTCTACGCATTCATTTTTGCTTATTCATTTTTCTTTTCTTCATTGTCTCTTGACTGTGTAAGTCTCCTTTCCTTTACCCCAGAGAGATTTTTTCTGTTCTCTCATTTCACTCCTTATGATTTGTCTGCCCCTCCTTCTGGCTCTAATTCTTCCAATTTCTCTGTCACATGAGCTCTGTCTCTGTGACTCCCTTGCTCTGCATTCTGCCTCTACTCTTTCTCTTTATGGTCTTCTACATAACTGATTTAATTCTTTTCTCTCCTCCACAGTGCACAGCTGGCACCTCCAGCTCTATCCTCTGATAGAATCACAGAATATCCTGAGTTGGAAGGGACCCATCAGGATCATTGATCCGGTTCCTGGCACAGGACACCCCAGGCATCCCATCATGTGAGAGCATTGTCCAAATGCTCCTGGAGCTCTAGCAGGTTTGGTGCTGTCACCACTGGCCTGGGGAGCCTGTTCAGTGCCCAGCCACCCTCTGGGGGAAAATCTTTCTAATATCCAACCTAACCCTCTCCAGACACCACATCAGGCCATTCCTTCAGGTCCAGTCACTGGTCACAGAGAGCAGAGATTGGAGCTGCCCCTCCTCTTCCCCTCAAGAGGAAGCCGTAACTGTGATGAGTCTCCTCTCAGTCTCCCCTTCTCCAGCTGAACAAGCCAAGCACCCTCAGCTGCTCCTCACACACTTCCCATCAAGGCCCTTCACCATCCTTATTGGCCTCCTTCAGATGCTCTCTAACATCTTTATATGTTTTTTTGATTTTGGTGCTCAAAATTGCCCCCAGCACTCGAAGTGAGGCTGCCCCAGTGCAGAGCAGAGCAGTTCAGGACAATCCCCTCCCTTGACCATCCCGTGCTGCTGTTCCTGATGCCCCCCAGGACATGGATGTCCCTCCTGGCTGCCAGGGCACACAGGTGACACATCCCACCTGCCACCTTCCTTAGCTGTGTTACATCGCCGCAGCTTCTGGGCTTCTTCTGGACCCTCCCACCACCTCGCTGGGCTGCACCTACAGCTGCTTTGGGCTGTTCTAGTTGGGCATAAAGCAACAGAATGGCCTAAAAGCAGGTTTCCTGTGAGAGCAGGCAGAGGAGCTGCTGCACTGCTGCTCCGGGGCGCTCGCCCTGTCCGTCGGAGCGTGCGGGGCTGTGCTGAGGGAGGGGATTCAGCGCTGGTGCCTGCTGTGCTCTGATTGTTCTGCACTTCCCAGAGCTGTGAGGAGCAGAGCATAATTAGATCAGCAATGAAGCTTTTTACAGTCTGGAATCATTTGTAAGTCCCACTGATGGTTTGGTATAGTGAAGGGTTGATTTTATGTAGAAGGGAAGTTATTGAATATGTCGGTCATAATAATTAGCAAGGCCTGTGCTCGCTGCAGCAGAATTATGGGGGTTGTTTTTTCCCTCTAGGCCTATCTAACTTGGATAACAAATATTTGAAGTTTCACCTGCAGGTCTAAAGCCCTCTTCTGACAGGTGGAGGTCCATACCGGATCCAAGGCCTAGAGAAAAAGCTGGGTCTCCCTAAAATCGCTGTGCCTTTGGCCTGCTCGGTGTGAGGGCTGCATTTGCAGCATCCTGCGAGCTCTCCGTTCGTGCTGTTCAACTGTTAAACGCTGGCAGGTTTTCCACTCATCATGACCGAAGTGGCAGCCACTCAACCACGCTTGAGCAGTTTGGGGATCAGCCCAGGCCAGGAACCATCCCCCACCAGGCAGTGGTGGTTGGACTGCCCAGCTTTGGCACAGAAGGGCTCAGCTGAATGGAAATGAGCTGTGTCTGTTGGTCCAAGGGCCCCAAAATGGTTCCTGGATTGTTTCGTTGTCAAAACCAATGTGTTATTTTTAGTCTGTTCAAAAGCGGTTCTGCAGCATCCTATGGACTTGCATTCAGGAAATCACTCTCAATGGTCATTTTGTGTCTGGAGTGCCAGACTTGCAGAGGGATGGGTTTAAATATGTCAATAGTGACAGAATTTTATTCTAAGAGTCAAATCAATTCTTCAATCCCTTCCCTGAATCAGCGTGTGGATCTACTGCTTAATGTTATTTATGAGCTTAAATTGGTAAAATGAGCAGTCCTAGGCCTGTATTTTTTTTTATACATCAAATAGTTTTGTCTTTTCTCCTAGTAAAGGTAAAAATATCAATGTTTTTACTGGTTTTGTTTGTGCTAGTTCACTTTGAGCACTCATCTTACACCAGTGGTATTCCATGAAATGCTGCTAATTTACATCAACCCAGGTAAAAAAAGACAATCATAGGACACTCAAAAGGAGTTTTTTTTACGTGATATCCAATTTTTTATGTAAGAGTTCTTTCCTGTCCACTGTTTCTTCCATGTGCCTTTGAAAGGGGAAAGGCCTACTGTTGTCAGAGTGGTTTCCCATGCTCTTGTACAGGCAGGTTTTAAATAGATCACGACTTGTTAGATACTGAAATAATCAGCTTCCTTTTTTTGTCTCCTAGAGTAATGGTAAGAAACTTTGGATGAGTTTTGGTTTCATTTTTCTTACATGTTACCAATCTTGAAGATGCTTTTACCAATGCTGTTACTAAAAACATTTCCAATTAACCCTGAAGTCCAACAAAGAATGTTCCCACCTCTGTCAAAAATATGTGTCAAAAATGTGCTTGGCATTGACCCATTTATTTTACCTTTCCCCGCAGGAAGAAATTCTTTATTTTATTCAGAAATTAATACTGGATGTGTTTGCTAAACCTTAAGTTCTACATGTCTGAGGAGTTAAAAGTTCAAGATGACAATGTAAATCTCAGCATTGATTTCATCCCTCCTTAATCTGTAAGTACTGTTTATTCTTGGAGAGGTTCCCATGTGATCCTGCTTTGGAAGTAATTACTGGGTTAGCATTTAAGGCAGAAAGCGTTTGTGGACTGCTAACACACAAGCTGACAGAAAATTCTCAGCAGATCTTAACTCAGATTTTCAATTCTGCAGGACTTTTTCAGAGCGTTCTGATCACAAATTATGGTTGAGATATCGTTATTCTAATCTCTCTCATCTCTGTTTGCTACCAAAACCAAGTTTTTAATTCTCCCCACCCACCCATGCGCGTTTTCTCAGCTCTAGGTGCTCTCTCACAATGCCTCCTACATTGCCTGGCAGTGATGATCAGCTCCTAACAGACTGACTTGCATTCCAGCTGGGCAATTAGAGACAAAGGTGGTAGCTTTGTTTAAAGTTTTATATTTAAGAAATCTTCAAAGTATCTTATGAGCTCTAATGATGGGGTTATCAGCAAACATGAAGAAAACACAATGTGAATTATTTATTCCTTCATCTACTTACCAGCTGAAAGGAAGTCAACTTCTTATTTACAGTCAAATCCCAGCTCTGCCAGAGACTTGCACCCTGGTAAAGGAGTCAAAGATGTGATGACAAAGCTATTTTAGCAAAACTCCTCCAAGGCAAATGTTTAATAACATATTTATGTTTAAGTACATTTACATAAAAGTAAATATAAATGTATTTATATACATGTCTATATAAATAGTATTTGTGTATGTGGTACATTTTTATATACATAGTTTTTCTAACAAACACATAAAGAGTTTATCTAAATATATTTATAGTTTCATTTTTTTGACTGAAAAATAAAAAAGTCTGTTTTTTTCTGTAACAGATTCCAGCACTTGACACGCTTGATAATACTTTTTCTCCACTGAGATTTACAGAACACCAGAACTTCCTCGCATTAATTGGGATGAATTGGTCAAAGGCACATCAGAGTATATCTACAGTTCCCTTTTAAAAACTGGCTAACTAAATTTTAAAAGTTTTAATTTTGGAGTTTCTAGCTGGATCAAAGTCTTGGAAACAGAACATTCCGATGTTTATGAGCTCCCCTGCTACCAAAACCTTGCAAACCCAATATAGTAGAGATTATGGGGATTCCAGATTCCAGTGGTTGCTGAACTGTGGCACTCTATTTTAGATGGATTGTATTGACAGCTTCATCTGGAAAGGAAATGGAATAAAACATTCATTTTCAATGAGTTAATTCTGTTATTGATTTTAGTTTTCATACCTTTACACTGTAACTGTTCCCTCAGTACTTTCAGAATCCACGATGAGGTGCTGGTTGACTGAGGTGCTTAGGTTTATATGGCTTTTTAAGTTATCAAGCAATTCTTAAAAGTGATTAAAAAGAGTAATTGTCTAACTTAGTAACTCATGTAGAGTCTCTAAGACCATGTCTAAGCTATTCATCATAAAGCAAGCTTAGAACTCACTGCATTCGTATTTTAAACTACCCGTCATCATTTATAATCTCAGTTTGCACTCCCCAATATAAGAAACAAGATAATGCACTGGGGTATGCTTAAATAACATTCTGGATGCAATGGAAACAGAAGAAAAGCAGACAAATGCAGAAATAAGGCTACCACATCATTTTTAATCTGTTTAACAGTAATTTCCATCAGGATGTCAGATCAGGTCACATTTACAAATGAGCCATGGAATCACTGCATGGAGAATGAGGTAAGGAAGAGGCTGATATTAACTCTGAATTTTTTATTTTATCAGTTTAACTACAACTTCAATAAAGGAGGAGTGGGTCTTTTTTAATTAATAGATACCAAATATTTTCTTATAAAATTCTGTTGTATTGATTCCGATGTGCCCACCAGGCTTATTTAAGACCTGTCTCCTCTTAGTGGCAATTAAAATGCTGGTCAGCCGAGAAACACCGACCAAGGAGTCCAATCGCCAGATCAGGTGGGCTCTTTTCACTGACGTAGAAAACTGATTCTCTGTTCAAGAACTAGTGCTGGTTTCTGATCCTCAAGTTCGGTTCCTCATTTTCTTTTTCTTATTCTTGAGTCCAGCTCAGCAGAACTTATTTTCTCTTGAACACAATGACCCCCAGTTCCAAGTGTGCTGTCTAGGAAGGATTCAGCAGAACATTTTATACTTCTTTTCTGAAGTACCTCAGACTTCTTAATTATCCAAGTCATAATTTTCTGATCTAAAGCCACAGGAAAAGAACAAGCAAGGAGTAGGTCTTGGGAATTATTAACATCAACTTCATCCAAATATAATAAAGTTTTAATATACATTTTATTTTAAGTCTTTTTAGATATTTTACCTAAATTAAAATGAAAATTACTAAATTACTCCTTCAGAAAATAAGAGTAATATAGTCATTAAAACTGACTTTATTCAATTCCGTTTAAGCATCCAGGAAAAGTACCCAAACACAAAAGGGACGGACCCCTTTTGTTGGGGTGCACTATGTGCTGGAAGAGAGATAGGCCCTGAGGGCTGGAGAGAGAGCCTCTTTCTTGGACCCGGGGGTGATCCTGGGAGTGCATCCAGGTCACCGAGAATGGGCTGAGAGAGGATTGTGGGTTTCTGGACAGTGTTGGACCTATGAGATGTGATAATTGCAGTTTGTGACCTTATAGGGTATTGTTTACCTATTACCATAATAGGCAATGTCTGTGCACTGTCCCAGGTGATTGGAGGACACTGAGGTGAACATCTTTCCTGTTTATATGATGCCATATCCTGTTGGGTGCTGGTATTTAGGGAATATTTTCCTGGGCAATAAAAGCTTTGCACTTCTCCATCTTGTGTGCGGAGTCATGCCCTCGCGTGAATACTGCAGGCTTTTGTTTCCAGCACATCAGAAGACAATGGAGACTATCCTCATGGTCTGAAACCCAATGAAAAATTCACCTTCCAGATCCCCCTTAAGGAGTCAGGGAAAGACCAGAACCATGGACAGATGCATGGCAGAGAAGAGCAATAATTTTTTGAAATAGGATGATCCCTGCAGAGCCTGGTCCCCATCACATCCCAGTTACCTCAAAAAGTGAATGGCTCTGAAACATATTTTTTTTTTACCACAATGCTCTTCAGAATTTTTATTCAATTTATATCCATCTCCTAGGCTCTTATTGATGGAGTTGTTTGAATTTTCAAGCTTGATTATCCCTTGTGCATCAAAGGAATGGGAAGAAATATGTACCCATATAAAATCAAGGGCATCATCTCTCTTTTGTGCTGAATAGATGCCATTTAGCCAGCACCAGATGGACAAGAACCGTAAATCCTGTCCTGGCTCACTCAAAAAATATTTCCAGCCACACTTTGTTGGAAATTCCAGGTCTTTCCCTTAGTCCTAAAAAACCCTCTTGATCTTTGTCCAGGTTACTGAAGATTTAAGAGGGTCAGTGTCCTCCCTGGCTTCAGCTGAAATCATTTCTTCTTAGACAGCTTTTCCTTACCAGCTCCAAAACCTGCTGGATTATTTTTGCAATTGGCAATTTGGCAATTTCTCATGTCTAAAGATGCCACAGATGCTGCAAACTCATTTAATCACAATTGAAGATTCATTTTCTTTGTGCTTTGAACTGTTAATGTGCCATTTCTGTCCATTATGGGTTATGAGCATATCACCAGATGATAACAAGCACCAATATGAGTTCAGGCTGTATATTCTTTTATTTCTTGCTTTAAAACTTGGAGAGGTAGCAGGCAGCTAATTTTTAATTGGTTTTTTTTTTCACATTGAAACCTTCATACTCTCCATGATCTTCTAAGGGAAACATTTAAAATCTGTTTTGTAATAGTTAAATTCTTAATTGTTTTTAAAAGTAACATATAGGTTTTAAATCTTGTAAAAAGTAATCTCCAAAGTATTTGCTATCTGGTTTTAAGAATTATTCACTGAAACCAGGCAGAGCTGTTGAAGTCTCAGAGGCCCAACAAAGCACTGATGACATTGCTACCAAAATTGTTTTGGAGATTTGGCTGTCACTGTTCACCTTTTGCTGTGAACCCACCAGTTAATACAGAAAAAAATCCACTGAAAGTGCCTTGGCTTCCCTTCTCACTGCATCTTTGTTTCATAATCAGGCCTTGATACGGTGAACAATTTAGAATGTCTATATTGATTAAACCTTGGGAGTCTTCACTTTAAATTCTAGCTGGTATTCTGCAGACTATAATGAACATTACCGAATGCACGGTGTCTTCTGGGAAACACCTTGAGATTATCAAGTTTAATTTCCCCCAGGAAGTTCTTACAGCAGTGCAATCAAGCCAACTTTTGCTCTCTGTAATGGAATAAGATTTAATCTGCAATTTTTAAACCACCAACATTTCCTAATTTTCTTCTTTTAAAAAAGGAGGTTCGCTCTGGTTTTAGGCTCCTGCTAGACTTGTTCCCATAGTGCAAGTAATGAATATTCCATCCCTTTTTAGTATGCTGAATGCGTACAAGCAGCTTTAAGCCTATGGTTTGTAAGGAATTTATGTCAATATTGCAATTAAATCCTGTCTGTCATAATAGGTGACCTTTAATCTAGTGTATATTGAGTCTCTAATCTCTCAGATTGTAACTGAGTGATGGAGATGCAAGACTTCATGAAAGAAAGGCAGATCATAAGAAAATAATTATTTTTTTGTGTAAACTGTGATTTTCCAATTACTATTCTCAGCTGGGACAGAAAAATATCTAACTCATGATATGTTCTGAACCAAGATTAATCCTTTTGTAACTGCACCTTTTTTGATTAAAGACTAGTTTTTCTTTCTTCCAGACAAAATCCTCAACCCCTGTGGTAATTTTAATTTATTTTTTTTTCTTTCCCAGTATCTCATTACAGTATAAGCATACCGATGAATACAGATTTAAACAATATAGAGAGGTATTCAGATAAATAATCATTAGATTTATATTATCTATAAATATTGCTTTCATGGCAAAGTGTATCTGGCAAAAACATCCCTAAATTGTGTGAAAGATTTTTTTTTTTCAATTTAGGAAGTAACTATCCAATTTTAAAAATTAACACTTTTGAGATATGTAAAAATGGCTGTAGGTGCTGAATAAAGGATTTCAGGTTTTGGAGACGTGGCATGTGAACAGTAGAACAGGGATAAAGCTTGAGTGACCAGAAATTTTTCTGACAAATACTGGTGAAAATTTTTGCATCACAGACAAGAAATTTTTTAAGATTGACTGTGCTCACAGGTCTGTGCTTGTGTGAACAGAACCATGCAAGAAAATTGTCAGCTGTCACAGTGATCTTGTTTGTAGAGTAATTTGAAATGTAATGACCAAAAGTGCAGTGTGAGAATGAGGTGTTCAGGTTTTTTTACGTAAACTACCATTTTCTCCTACTTATGTTTTTGTTTCTAGTTTCTGAATTTGCTTATATTGCCCAACATTGATAATAGTGGGAAAATATGTTCTTAAATTATCTTCTTTGTGGAAATACATTATTTTCACATGCTAAAGTACAGCAACATTACTTAGGGCTACTGCTGGATATTTTAAGCTTCCAGTATCTTCTGTTTGATGATGGAGAGCAGACATGGCTTTAATGTAAACCATTTCATTTAAATGTCCTCCCAAGAGGACAGTTCATCAGTGCTTTGGTCAGTCCTCTTACAGCAGTGGTGTCAGGATCCCCTCAAGGGAAAACGAGACAAATGAAACCAAATCAGGGTAAAGAATGGAGAGTTTCTTAATTAGTTCATGGAAGTTTATTCTCTTCATTCTGCACTACACCGATATTTTTTAAGAAGTTAATAAATGAGCCTCCTGATCAGGGCATTTCCTACCATCTCATAGAGCACTGTTCCTTTGCTCAGGATGGACCAAAACTGGAGTACAAACAAACCAAGTTTAAATTTGCATCAGGAACAGCTTAAAAATCCACATTTTGGCATTTGATTTTAATTATAAAACTAGATTAATAAAAAGACAGTAATTTATACTTAAAGCCTCAACAACATCTGATTAACTTGTGCTGTACTACTGTGGAACTTTAAATCCAAAAACTACAGGTGGAATCCCTTGGATTTTTTTAACCCTTGAAACAGAACTTCATTTATAGTGATATAGTCTCACTGAACATAAAGATTTCAATAATTTGTTTCTATAATTTTCTTTTTAAATTCCAGGGGGGGTGGAATTGAGCCCAGAAAATGCCAAACCACGTCCTCTATTTCCTTAAAATCTACTCTAAGAAACTATAGTTTAGACATGAATATCCTCTGTAAACTGCAAATGAGATCAGCTCGCTTTGTGCACTTAAGATTATAAGAAAATATTTTTTAAGGTTGAAGTACTTAAGTTTTCAATTTCCTTGGTACGGGCTATGTCAAGAGAGGGCCCCAGAGGAACTTGAAAGAAATCCATGCAATTGCCACCCATAAATGAAAAAAGTTTGATAAATAACATCTGAAGGATAAAGTAGAGGTTTTCCAGGAGAACCAAGGGACACAGAGACACTAAAGCAAAAGGGGGAAAGATTTTAATAAATGGCGTGTCAGTAGCCATGGAAGGGGGCTGAGAGGTGAACAGCAAGGAGGGAGGATTCCTTCTCTATTTCTACTTCAAAGAGACCATTAGAGACTTAGATTGTTTCTGGTGGAGTGAGAGGGATGGGTCACTGATTTGAGAGAGATCTGAAGGTACATCGTAAATTAAAAGCTTTAATCGGTATAGGAACGACAGAGACAAGATCTGAAAAAGTAACTGAAAACACACATATAGCAAAGTTTCTTTTACAGATGAGGGAAGTTCTGTTTTCCTTTAAGGCAAATGGAAAGAGCTACAAAGGCAAAGAAAGGTTCCTTTGCCTGGTTTCTCCATATTGGCACACACAGGCACAAATGGAAGCATAAATATCACACCAACAGAGAAGATAATCAAAAGCAGTGGGAAGGTTGCTGGGTTTACAAACGCGAGACCAAAGATGAGAGTTACGAGCTGTTAATGTCCATTTAGAGAAATTCTCCTGTCCATTAGAAGGAGATATGAAAAAGAGGCAATCTTTGGTTCTGTGGCTGTAGCGTGACACTGCTGCAGATTGTCGTGGGAAGTCAGTGGCAGCATGGTGCAGTTTGTCAGAGCGAGCTGAACGACACCAAGGCTGCTCCAGAAGTACGAGGAAGGACACTGACCTGTAGAAGAGAGCAAATCAACACACAGATCATCCCTGGTTTGTGAGTGGTTAAAACTTTTTTCCCCTCGATCTGTACAGAAATGGTTCACCAGGAAATCTCCATTATGCAAAAACAGGCGCCTCTGTGTGAATACAGTCCACAAGATGTCAGGTACATGTTTGTCCTCTTTAAGTAATTTTTTTGCTAAAAATATTTGTCTCCTTGCTCTCCAATCCTTGTAGCTCTTAGCTAAAAATAAAAGGACCTGATGGTGAATACAAGTTTCGTAAATGCCAAGACAATTTTGCAGTATGAATTTAAAATGTGTCTTGACCGAAAATAATTGATATTTTGTAGGTTGTTCATGTTGTTTATGTAGGTCTCTAATAACTTGATGTATGTTTAAGCTTTTTAACTGATACTTAGTTCCTTCAAATGAGTAAATTAATCTCCTGGGTACACTGCAGCTCGACATACCTGGGGTCACAGCGCAGAAAGTTATTTTTGTTGCTATCTACAGATTGTCTTGACATGCAGCATATACCCACAGGGTCAGAAGAATTGCCCTCTGATTACATGTACAATAATCTGGATCTCCCAAGGTATTCAAGTAGTTAATTAAATATCAAGTAATTGCTAAAACTACTAAGTGACATTTAATTAGTATGTTAATTGATATCAAATTTGCTCTCACTATCTTGTTTCATGTTAATAAAATCCCTAAACATTTCTTCGGAGCACATTAGGAAACAATGTGCTCCAAATGTACTAATGCAAAACAGCCTTAAGCATCACTTCTGCTTGTGGAATGGAACTTCTGACTTAAAATTTTTATCCCAGCTGTGATACTTTCTCTGTCTTTAAACTTACTTTGTGCTCAGGGTATATTATATTGAGTAGCATAGACCCCTCTTGGTATGGATTTTGACTTTTTTAATCCTGTAATCTCTTAGACATCTACCAAAAGTGGGATAACTGTTAAAATGGTTTAGGGCTGCCTCTGTTCCCTCGGGTAGTGACAGGCAGGGATGTGGGGAATGGGGAGTGCCTCCATGGTTATGCCAGGGATGTATTTCTGCACTGCCTCCCGGTGTGGTGTGGGGAAAGCTGCGCTTCACGCAAACACAGAATTGCCAGAATCACAGCATTAACTGACTGATGATTCTGCAGCAGCAAAATGCTGCCTCAGTGTTAGTTCACACAAGGAAAGGTGTTCCCCTCCTCCTCCCCGCGAGGAAATAGCCGTGCTTTGCCTTTCAGCTTGAGTCTTCCAAAAAGCTTCACAGCTCTAATATAGAAAAGAGATGCCTTTAGGCTCGGGGCCAGAAAAAGACTGACTGAACTCCAGAATGACAAGAGCCCCGAGCTTGTCATTCCTTTCAACCACTAAAATGTTCCCAGTGGCCTCATCAGGAACAGGTGAACTGTCCAAAGTTGAATCCACTAAGAGAAAAAGTTGTTTTCCTACCATTTAATTGGAGAACACACTGGAAAAAAAATCCTATGAATATTCATCCGAATTTTTAAATTAATTCCTTTCAGCTGTGCTCATGCCTTTTGTGTGTCAGCTTTTTGTGGAATTTCTTCTACGTTTTATTGGTGCCAATGCACAGAGAGAGTTGGTTTTACATTCAGGATCACAAAAAAAGCCAAGTCTAATTTATTCTCCATGAACATTCACACCCAATTACTTCAGAAGAGTCCAACTGGGGAATAGGAACAATGGGGTATGACCATGCACAGGGAAGCTACAGAGCTCTGATGCTAACCCTCCTCAGCTTCAAAATCTGGAATGTACATGGAGGCAATCTAAGCACTGTAAAGGGAAGCTGGTAGAGGAGGGACTGTCAGAGAACTTTGGATTAGGAATAAAGAAAACCGTGATCTGTTTATTCATGGATATGTCACAGGAAAAAAAAGAAGAAAAAAAAAAAAAGAGAAAAAATTGGTGAAATAAATTATTCATTACAAAGTACTCAACTCTAGTTATATGGCATTGAAATACTCCAAGAGAATTAAAAATGCAGCAGAATGATCCTGATAGGCAAGGTATGGCATGGATTTTCAACTACTTTTGGAGTTGGTTTGAACTTCTGTAGTTTCTTATGGATGATGTTGATTTAGATTTCACAAATAGTTTCACACAATATATTTTTTTAAGTTTCTCTTTGGATATAATGTGATAATCCCCATTCACTAATAGAATGGTTTTTAGCAAGTGGAATATTTGAAACTTTGTATAACATAAAATGAATTTATTGCTGAATTTGTAAGGAGCCCTTCCATCAGTTCAGAATGTCCTCTGCAAAGCTAATACTGGTTGTACAACTCGGATACACTCAAGTAATGGTAAATAAAACTGTACACATGAATAATACATATGAACAGCAGCCTACTTAGGTGTTGTGTAGACTTAAATTCTTGAAAAATAATGCACAAAAAAATTTCAGAAATGACATGTTTATCTGTAAAAATCTTCAAACAGGCTTGCCACAGGAGATAAAAGCATTGCTATTGTTTGAGTCCCCTTCTGCCTTGCCCATTAGCCCTCACAGATAGCACCAGCTCCGAAAGTATTTTAAAATACATCCTACTCCCCTCCAGCTGATATGGGTCTTTGTGGTAACTGTCACCCACAAATGCCCTCTTATCTCCCAGCTCTCTTTCTCTGCTTTCCACCTCATCTTATTCAGTGCCTCAAGGCCTTTGCCTCGAGCTTGTGTTGTTCTGTCTGCCCCTGCACCTTCCAGGGTCACCAAGCTGCAGCTCCAACCCTGACATCCCTCTCAGCTGTCTGTCCACCTGCAGCCTTCCCAAGCACTGGGGAAAGGCCACGTATCCCGATGTTCCACACCTCTTCTCTTCCACGGGAAGCAGTTCCAAGTCATTGCCGAATCATTAGGTGAATGACGGTATTTTGAATCCCCTCAGGAACTCAGCGTGAGCCAGTGCTTCCCACAACAGCCAGACACAGCTGAGCAGCTGCTCACCACAAACAGCAGCTCCAGCTCCTGCTGAGGGTCTGCAGGAGCCACTTGGTGCCCAAACCGCAGCTCCTTGCTGGGAGCCCCAGGAGCTCTGCAGGGCCTGAGCACAGAGCCAGCCTGGCAAAGTTTGTGATGAGAACCTGGAGAAGAGAAGGCTCTGAGGAGATCTTAGAGCACCTTCCAGTGCCTAAAGGGGCTCCAAGAGAGCTGGAGAGGGACTTGGGACAAGGGCCTGGAGTGACAGGATGGGGAAAATGACCTTAAGCTGACAGTGGGCAGGTTTACGGCGAAATTAGGAAGAAATTTTTCCCTGTAGGGCCCTGGCACAGGGTACCTAGAGAAGCTGTGGCTGCCCCTGGATCCCTGGAAGTGTCCAAGGCCAGGCTGGACAGGGCTTGGAGCAACCTGGGATAGTGAAAGGTGTCCCTGCCCATGGCAGGGGTTAGAATGAGATGATCTTAAAGGTCCCTTCCAACCCAAACCATTTAGGAATTCTGTGAGTAACCCATTGCCTTCAGCCGTGAGTGTGAAGCCTGACCCTCCCCAGGCCCTGGCGCACAGCGTCCCGTGCCCGTGCCAGGACCTGCTCCTGGCTCAGCTCTGCTCCTTCCTCTCCTTGTCCAGCACTTTATGCTTGCAGCTTCCTCATGCTCTGACAGTTTCCAAGCCTTACTGGATGCATGCTGCCTCCACAGCCTGCCACGCTCCCTGGTGATCCCAAACAGCACCCCTGCGTGCTACAGGCCTCCTACACCTTTATGGATATCCAAAGAAATAAGTGTGCGGGTACCAAAACCTTCTGACAATGAAAGGATGTTGTACATACCCTGAGTCTGACAGAGGGATGGCAGTTCTTCAATCCACATTTCATTATCTTTTGAATAATAACATAATTACTCATTTGTCTTTCGATTATCTTTTTTTTAGTCATGATTATTTTTTCTCTAGAAAAGATTTATGTTTGACTACTAATTTTGTATTCCAAAGTCCTCTGGTAAGGGCTGGAGTATGAGAAATGTCTCTCTTAGTTACGATTGCTGTTTGCTTTGAGTATGATTTTGGGCCTCTCTTTTAGGAAACTAGAGAGCTGAAAACAGAATAGTACTTTGGGCTGTAAATCTACCAGCACTGATGTTAATGCTTTATGGCATTACTGGTGTTTCATTTTTGTTGCAAAATCAGAAAAGTGACCAGTGTTTGCCAAGAGTTAAGCCAGTAGTTTGATTATTTTCTGCATTGCTAATATGATTTCAATTGTTTCAGTTATATTTATTCAGGCATGAAATGCATTATGGATCATTCAGTTAATTAAGAGATGTAATTTGCTTTAAGTCCTTTGTCCAGCAATGTAAATCTAAGCCCACCAGTTAAAACCTGCCAATGTTAAATAAAAGTTGAAGCACCCAGCTGTATAATGAAATCGGCCTTACAGCCCTGTCTGCAGCAATGCAGTTGCAACAGGTCATAGTTTGCAGGTAGATAATAATATATTTTACATAATAATATATTTTACTTACATAAAGCTTTCAGATAACTATAGTTTAGACAATCTGATATTTAGCTTATAGATGTACACACTGAGTGTATGTATCCATGTATATGTTTGTATATGTTTGTATAATATTCTAATCACAATCTTTTTTTAATTTGCTCGCTACCAGCCGCAAAAATTTACTTTTCACATCTACCCACACAAATAACAGTGGCCTTTCCATGTGTATAAATATATAGGCACAAAAATTTAGGGCTGACAAGTTCCTGTTCAAAAGTGGTGGAGTGGGAGTCTTCAGATGGAAATCTGTCACGTGGAGCCCCCTGAGCCACCGACAGGCTCGCAGGGGATGCGTTTGGGGTCCCATGAGTGAAAATACACCCAGTTTTCCACCCAGGGAGGAACCCCACTCAGTTTTGCACCCAGGGAGAGCAGACACCCCACTGCCGTGGGTGCAGCAAGGCCACGGGGCAGGGCACAGTCCCGTTCTCCATCAGCCACAGTGGCTGTTGTGATAAAGCTGCACAGGGAAAAGGGTTATTTCTTATTTCCTTCTGCACAACCTGGCTGATTAACGATGTGTAACTAAAGGATCTGCCATGCAAAGGCTGTGTGAGCAGCTCTTGCCACGAGGAGTTGTGTTTTCTCTGAGCTGCCTCTGAAACAGCCAGCTGGGGAGCCCAGCTCTGCACCTCTGAGTACTTGTACATCTTTTTCATAAATTCATTTGCTCTTTAATCTTATTTATGGAATCGCCTGAAGTGTTGGAGATGAATTTTCACCAAAATGTCATTCTAAGGGAGAGCCTTGTATGGGATATTTCAGATTAGCAAATTCGGGAAAAGATGAAACCAATGTTACAAAGAATGTGCTGAGTGCTCTTAAAAAGGATAGAGCCCTGCCGACAGAATCCCCAGCAGGTATAAGCACTGCTTAAAATTGCTGAAAAAATAGACTCCTGAAGGATAGTCAGTTTGATTAGAAAGTTTGCTGTGGTGTGAAACTATTCTAAATAGATTTTATACTTTTTAGCCACTTTTTTAACATAGAATTTAAGAATCATTGCAGTGCTCCCTGTAATCTAGTTTTGAAAGGATTTTTTGTCATCTCTTTAATGAAATGAACTTAACAGGTTTTGTTTAAGATTCTTACGGTTTTCAGGACATGATTGAATATATATTCCATCATGCTGAATCTTTCACAAAAAGAGACGGAATGTGTTGTTGGCCATAGAAAAAATGTTGTCTATATAGAATCCATTTCGTAAGACTAAAAGCAGTTTTTGAAATATCAGATGAGGTGGGTTTTTTGTAGGAATTAATTCAAGCACCCAGTTCCTAATAACTATATTAGTCCATTTCAGTTGCCAATTCTGACCTGAAACTCTGGTGAATGAAATAAAAACCATAGGTGTGGTGTCGAAGTACACGGCAGAGGTAAATAAATTTTAGGTCTTGCCCTGTGGGTCTGCTCTAAGCTTAGGGAGAGTTCATGAGAGTTTCCTTCATTGATTTAAGTGGGTTACAGCTTCTTGTCTAAATGTAGACTCCTCCCAAACTGATAAATCATTATTTGAAGGAATTTACCATCAAAATCCTCATGAAGCCAAATGTAAAAGAAAATCTAACAGAATCCCATCTCCGAGAATTTATGAACCATTCTCCTCGAACAGTTCAGGTAGAAAAGGAACAGATACCTGATATTTGGTCTGATAATAAGGATATTTCTCTCTACTTCTAAAAGTGTCTGGAAAGAAACTCGGTTTCTCCTGCTGCTTTGTAGCTGTTTTAAGACAGAATTTTCAGGTCTCTAGGGTTGGTGCT
Organism: Rhagologus leucostigma; assembly: GCA_013397725.1. Classification (NCBI taxonomy): domain Eukaryota; kingdom Metazoa; phylum Chordata; class Aves; order Passeriformes; genus Rhagologus; species Rhagologus leucostigma. Next base: position 1,873,629 of record VZTD01000230.1, on the reverse strand, counting down.
CTGGGTTGCTTCATGGGCATTAGAATCCCATTACAAGAAAAAAAAAACATACAGCTTGGAGCTGAGCTCTCCTGAGGTCCTCTCGAAACTACTGAGGAACCCTGAGCAAAGGGATGTTCTTTTGTACTGCTCTTTCACGTCTGAAAGCATTTCTGCTTTAATTCATTCTCTTTACTTCTGCTGTGCTGAGTATTATTATAGTCTAGTGAGTTCCTGAAAGTGGGAAATGCCAAACAAACAGGTGTCAGACTTCAAAAGAAGCATTTGTCAGGACTTAATGTTCTGAAGCTAAAGGCGACAGCTCAACCTAAATAAGCTCTTCTCAACAGGATTTAAGTTTTCCTAATAAAAAAGTAATAATAGAAAGTAAAGTGCAAATCCAACAGCCTAGAGAGTGGAAGGCTTAGAAAAATGAGCACCATCTGACATGATATCTTGATTTAAAGCCAGCTCGTTCTATAGTGCTCAAAGTCCAAGGGGTCCACCATTCCCACGTCTTTTCTCACATCACTGTCTGTTTCAGGTTCAGTCTTGAAGGATGTACCTACCTGTAATTTCCGCATAGGACCAGTTAGGAATTTCAGTCAGCACAGTACTTAGTAGGACTTTTCCCGTCTCAGAAGTGCAGCCTCACATGCAGGTGGGTTGGAGCCAAGGCTGAACTAAACTGGGGAGTCCAGTTTAGGTCATCAGCAAAGGCAGCAGCAGCAGCTGGGCTGTGTGGGCTCAGAGGATCCCACTCCTGTTCTCCTTCTCTCCTTGAGGCGGAGATTGTGGCAGTCATAATTCCATCTCCCAAGCAGCTGAGTGCAGGGACAGAGAGAGGCTGGGATGTTTGCTTTCCACTAATATTACTTGATGCAGTATTGTATTTTAGGCAGAGCCGTCTTTTCTATCAGCTCCAGCAAACATTGCTGTGTTTGTTCAGGCATCCCCTAATTAAAAGGCACCGACTCTGATGGAAACAGTCAAATGAAACGTGCTCACAGTGTGCATTTTCCCAATATATTTGGATTTATCCATCAAACAAATGTCTATTGTGATTCCTCTTGACCAGCACCTCGGGAATCAGATGTGAATGCCCAGATCAGTCTGCAACCTGTGCTGTTCTCAGCACGACAATTCTGGTAAGGAAAAATAAAATCTGACCCTCGCAGCATTGCTAAGCAATGGCTGATCTGGGCTGAAGCACAGATGCACATGAAGGCACAGGAGAACACTCACATATATTAATGAGATTATTTGTGGGCTTCTAGCATGCATGTGATTGCTGTTTTGGCTGGAACAGACGCACTGAAAGAGGAGTCTGTGTGTGTCTGTGTAACCATGCCATGGTAAGGAGCCTTTGAAAATCAGGTTTGAAGACATGGGGATAAGGAGCTACAGATTGTTATCATTATAACGATGGAGAAAAAGCAGAAATATCTGTATGAAAGGAAAAAAATTCATGTGCTGTGCTGGAATGTCTGCTTTCCAGAACAACACAGTTCCATCTTCTGTCTTTGCAGCATTTGTCTATGATGGGTGGTGGGACTCAAAGTCCTCTATAAATTTGGGTGGCAAAGCCCCAGACACAATAAAAATAGCTGAATTTTACTGGTCTTCACCTTTGAGTGGCTCCTTTCCAGTTCTTTCCTCATGGTTGCGTTCTGTACATGTCCACCTTAGCAGGGGCAAGAGGTTTCTATGAGGATGAGCAAAGTGCTCACTTTCTGCAAGTGTTGTGTTGATACATTCTCAAGATGTTCTAGGTGTTGTTCTGGGCTTTCAGTGGACAATGTACCAAAAATATCTTCAGAAAATTTTGCTCATGTTAGAAAATCTTATATCTCTCAGGATGACAAAGTGATACAAGACTTTTGTTTTAGACCTTTGTTTAATTTGTCAGTGACTTTGTTTGCTGGTGTCTTCTGATACCTGGAATAAATTGTGTTTTCTGACTCCATCTTGTGATTTTGAAACTTCTTTTCAGTTCTTGCACCAAAACAACCAGTATGCTTTCTTATTCTTCCTAGGGCTTACTTTTTTCTGTTTATATTATTCATTAATACACTTGGTTTCCTAACATCATTGCAAGAAAATTAAGATATATCTATATCTATATATAGATATATATAGATATATATATAGATATAGACATTATTCCCTTGGTATGTGTGTGTATCCATTTATCTTCTGCCTAGAATGTCTCATGGGCCTGTGAGTGTGATGGCTTCCGGCTCCTGCTCAGCGTAGACAGAGTTTGAAACATTACCAGGAAACTCGAAAGGAAAGATTAGCAATTGCACAATTGGTGATTTTTAGATGTTTACCGATGTAAAATGTGAATGTCTTCTCATAAGGACAAATTCAGGAATCTCTTTCGCTGCACTGCAATTCATCTCATCAACTTTCCAGTTCTGTTTCAAATCAAGGGCCAGGGGAAAACCTTGCATATGTCCTGATATAATTAACTCTGTGTTATTATTTCCTTTTCCTTGCTGGAAACAGCTTAGCCCAGACTTTCAAAAACATGGGAGAGATTTCTGGAAGGTAATTCCAGCTGCAATAATTAAAATTTAACCATTACAAGGAATCCAAAATAAGCTACACAAGTAACTGTACAGCCCTAACCACAGCAGTCCGTCAGGTCCATTTGTAATACTTGATAAAATCAACACACTTAAAGAGAAGGAAAGCAGAAGTTATAAATGTAGAATTCCAGTGAAATAGTTGCATGCATAATTGGTGCCCCATAAATGAACAATAGCATCTCATATTCTACCTTTTTGATGCAAGTCAGTGTCAGAAGTTGTGTTCTCTGGGCTTGCAAGAATGGAAATTGGATCTAAATTATGAATGTTTTCCACTGACCTGTATGGTAAATGATCAAGGATTATAGAAGTCTCATGCAGTAGTCTGCTCTGCATATATTTTTAAAGAGAACTGTATGAATATTCAAAAATGATTGTTTCTCCCATTTCAAAGAATAAAAGAAATAGAGCTGTTCAGCTGTCTCTACATAAAGCATTTCTCCCAAGGTCAGAGGGAGAGGTCAGAGACAAAATAAAAGTCACTCCTGAGAGTGATTTGCCACGTGATCTTTTCTGTGTTTTGAAAGGTCAGAGTCTATGTGGGACAAATTTAATAAACCGATCCCAGAAGTATTGTATCCAATTTCCGAGGAAACATTCCAGAATGCCAGAATTGGGATTTTGCTACACTGAAATGCCAATTGGTTTGTGATGTTTTGTCTTATAATTATGAAGGTGGCTCAGCTCCAGCTGAACCAATGATTGTTATGTCCCTTCTCAAAGAGAAGAAAGGTTATCTAAAATGTCTGAACACTGATATTAGAAATGGTTCAAAGTGGTAACTTGGATCTGCTTTCTTCTTTTCTGTACTGAGCTTGACAAAAGAGTGAGTGGTACCAATAAGGAGCATAACACCATTAACCACCTGCTGTACAATCAGCATCTGAAGGACTCTGCACCTTCTGAGAAACACTGGATGGGCATTTCTGCTGCATGTAGAAAATGACCTGATTAAAGCTGAGAGTCTCAGGTCTTTTCTGATGTTCTTATCAAAATAACGATCTTTTAAAAAGGAAAAGAACTGAGGTATGATAAAGGCAGTGTACTCAAAAATATCTATCAAAGGTTTTCATTTTAAGAATTCCTTTACATAATTTTTAATTTGATTTATATTTATAATATTATTTACATAGTTGTATAAGATCTCTTAAGAAAGATGACTTTTCATCCTTATATATCTTACACCTGAGAGTGATTTTACACACCAATATTACCTGTGAATGCAATCCACTGGCTTTGTGGGCACGGGCTGGACTGTAATTGTGGATGTAGGTTATTGGCGACAGAACAAAACAGTCTGACTACTGGTGGATATTTGTTTTTTTCAGTATGTGGTAGCAGAACGAAGATGCTGTAGCTCTGTGCACAGAGGCAAATGTCAGTTTCAGCCTGTGTGGATGTAATCACTATCTCCTTCTTGCTGACTCTGCTTCAGTATTGATCATGCCACTCATTTCAGTCGGGTGGCTTGTGATTCAAACTGGTAAATGTAGTGTCAGCCTTCATGATTACAGCTGAACACCATTTGCTTTCTATGGGATACAGTAAATTTTTCTGTTACATTTGCTTCTGCCATCCCCAGCATGGCTCAACCACTGGTTTTGTGTCTCTGCTTATCACAGATTGTTTTTTGCCTTCCAGGTATTTGTGGGCATTTGTCACACGAGCCTCAGTGTGGATGATCCTGCTGTGGTGATAAGAATAAACGAAAAGGAGACACTCGACATGATGTTTCCTGTCCATGTCTGATTAAGTGTGTTCTACCAGGGGCCATCCAGCCCAAACCTCACCAGCTATTTGTGCAGTATCTAGTACAGATCCTTGGGGGGGGTGGGAAAATCAGAACAGAGCAAATATAGCCTCAGAGAAGGAGCAGTTGGAGCCTGCACACAATGTGGAGCATTACTTCAGAGGGGCAAAGCTTGGGCTTGGGACTGAAACCTAAAGGTAACAACTGAAATTATTTTAGTGTTGTTCTTTCACAGAAACTTCCCTGAGGCCCCTAACACTTTTTATTCCTTCCCCTGTGCCAGAAGCACCAATTCATTCCCACACAGGATTCAAATTCTGCAGCTGTTTCCTCAATAACTTTCACAATGCAGTTAGTTATTGCTAATACAAAAAATCTATAGCACGCTGTAAAGTAGAAATATAATACAATATATTTAGGGTCTGGGTACCTCTCTGAAGACTTAAGGAAGCCATACAGGAGTTGTGCAGGATTTGTACGGCAAATTTAAAATTTCCTGATGGCAAAGCATCAACATAACTTGTTTTATGACATCTTCTTCCTCTCCACAGAGGGAGCAACCTGAGTTGGTGGGGGAAGGAAAATGAGAGGCAGGGTATGGACCCAGTTTGCTCCTGGAACCCCACTGGGCTCTGCAGTGCTCAGGATGGGAGGATGCTGCTGGATGGTCACCGGGGCTCCTCCTCAGCTCCTGTAGCAGGAACATCTTTAGATCACCCAGAATATTGAAATGGGAAACATGGAAGATGTGCAGTGTCCGTGTTTTCTCCTGGTTACTGAGCTTCAAAATTTCCTTTAACTGCTACCAAATTGCTGCTTCACTGGAAACTTTAATAGACAAAATCAGCCCCAGACATGATGAAGTGTGACAGGTTCTCTTTCTTTGCCAATAAAATTCTTAATGGTAGATAATCAGAAACTTTTTACTGAGAAACCTCCTTAAGTATTACTTTCCATTTCAGTTATTTGGAGTGAGATTCTTCTTTCTCATTTAACTCTGGATTATGTAATTTACCCTCATGTAACACAGAACAGAACTTCATCTTATGGAGGATGACGAAAAATGTACATCTGCACCTACAAGTTATACTTCTAATTATTTCAACAGTTCAGGGACCTATAGTTTAAACAATTTCTTACATAACATATTGAAGTAATCTCACCTGAAATACCTGGTACTGCCATTTCTTTTCTATTTTTTAGACTGATGTCAATTCCAGAAGCAAAACCAAGAATTTTTAGATTTTTTTTAAGAAGACATTTACCTGTGGCTGTTCAATTAATGTGCATCTTCTGTTGTCACATTTGGTTACAAAAAACACAGTATTTTGAGATAAAATCATCAATCAATCACAAAATGTTGTGCTACCTTCAAAATGCAACTTGTCTTCATTTATCAGTTAAATATGGGCTGTGTTTAGTGGTGTCATGGTTTCAGCCCAGCCAGCACCACACAGCTCCTCAGTCAGGAGCCCATTTTCCGCGAGTTCCTTAAATGTCCTGGGCCCATCGGGCTATAAAAAACCACCACAAGTGGAAATAACATTTTTGAATCCAGAACCTTGATGCATTTGAGAGTTTTATGCCTGTTGTCAACCTGGGTTTTTTTTGTTCCTTAACGAGTCCATATATCGTTGTCTATTGTTCTTCATCTTCCCGTAAGGGAAAAACAGAGGCAATTATAACTTAATAACATTCTCTGTGCTAAGAATGTGTGGTGACAGATAATGAAGTCCAATATACCGATCTGATTACAAGTTGCTCTTTAGATGGAGGACAAATAACTACAAGATGGCAATGTCAGAGCAAGGAACGCTTAGACGATGAAATATTAATGAAAATACATTGCACTTATGTCTCAATGACATCTAAATGGGAACCAGTTATCAGATCTTGAGTGTTTGCTACAAATTTCTACTCTGCAGAAGAAAAAAAAAAATCCAATGAACTTTAAAAATGTCAGCCAGCAGGGCTTTCAAATACATAATTTACTAGTTTGTTGGCTTCCTATAAATGGATAATAATAAACTCGCAGCTAAAAGCAAGCTCATAAATGCTGAATCAAAAATGGGAAGAACACCATGAAGTGATAGATGCAGAGCTGCATGGTGGTAATTTTCTTCTAAGGACAAATTGTAGCCGTGGTGCTAAAGCTGTGAATGGAAACCTGGACACTGTGTTAGTGCAGAGCAAGGTTTCCTTCCACAGGGAAGGATCTGTGCCACTGTTTCTGTATTGCTGCAGAAAAGCAGGAGCAACAGTGCTGGAACTGCAGCTCAAGTTTGATGGACTTCCCCGAGCACTATATTTTCATAGCCCGCCTAGTTAAGCTCGCCTCTTTGATACACTCTCATACTTATTTATTTAAACATATGAAAAATAGGCTGTTACATTAATCAGAGGGCAGAATGAAGTCATTTCTCATGGAGAAGTTTTAATCTTAATCAAAAATTGACCTATGTGTTCTATGTTAAAAAGGCATATATTATTGAATGGTATTAATAGAACCTTTAATGTTAAAATATTTGATACCAGCCAAAATTAGATTCTATTTTAAGCCAGTACTCTGGGCTGAATGACGATAAAAGCCTCTCATTTTTTGGTTTGATTTTAATAGCAGCCAGACTGGAGTTGAAAGGCTCTGTTCTGCTGCTCAGGCTCGTCGTGCTGCCTGACACTACAGCCTCATCTCCATGGAGCACCATCTCCCTTGCTGGGTGCATTCTCTTAAACCACGAGGTGAGACTTGACCTGGGCAGAGCAGAGAGTGGAACAAAGCTTAGAAGTGCATCGGGTTGTGGGGACTGTGCAGTCTTTCATTTGGATAAATTTGTCTGAGGCTCTAAAATACCATTACAAGGCCCTCTGCCACAGTGGATCTGGACTGTGAGCTCGAGCTATGATCACTAATGCCCCGCTCAGGTTGGAGGGTTGGGAGCACCCACGCAGGCTCTGGACAACTCCTGTGGAAGGATTCCCGGATTTGGAATGGAGAGATTTCCAGCCTCATCTCTTCTGGACATGGTCTCAGTACATGGTTTAGGAATGGGTAGTCAGAGCCACACTGGGACATTTTGGCACATTCAGTTAGAAAAGATTTAGAAATTCTTTCTTCAAATGTTTATATTACATCATAACAAGAAAAAAACCCGAACAACTAAATGTTTGGCACAGCAACATTAAGGTAAATTGCATTTATGTAGAATAAATCCAGAAGGTGTAAAACTAAATGACAATTTTTGCAGGTTTACGTTTAAAAAAATTAAATCTTAAAGCTCAGACATTTAGTCTTAAAAAAGGACCTGACTTAATTAAAGCACTGTTATAACAATGGTTTAATTGGATTTCTTTTCTCTTCACATTAAAGTCTTTATCATAAGAATGAGCCACAGCATTGTGGAATATTAATATGGAATATATTCTTATTCACACTATCTAGTCTCATGGTAGGCCTTATACCTGAAAAATAATGTTTAATTTAAGCATTAAACCCCTTCAACTTACTTATCCTAGGTATTTAAAAGATTATTCAAGTATCTAGCAGTGTGCTAAATATCTCAGCTGTGGTCTATCACCTAAGTGACCCTGGGCTGGAGAAGATTATCTCCACGGGTCCCTTCCAACCTCAACATTTATGTGACTCTGTGACATGCGCTGCCCACCTGCAGTGCTGGATGATGAGATACCCGGTGATCCATGTGAAAGCCATGCAGGATAAAGGAGAGCAAGCTGTCCAGAGGAGGGCGTCCAAGCTGAATTGTATTTTTGGAGAACCCTGAGCACAGCACCCAGAGCTTTCTGAGGAAACCATCAACATACTTCAAAATAAGTTCCTTAACCGCCTATTTTGCTTCGTAAAATGCTGAATTGTCAAATATATGTTTCTAATGTGGTACAAGTAAGTTTGCAGAAGGCACCAAGATCTGCTTGTGTCCCATGATTCATCTATTTCTAAGTGGAAAACAAAACAGAAGTGTTTTTGTAGGCATCATTAGGCAATTCCTCCTGCTCCCCACCAGGATCACCACCGATTCCCCACGGCTTCATCGATCCTCCCGAGCTGTCTCACACCCTGAACACAGCCAGGCAAGAGGGGGATGATGGCAATCAATAGAAAGTACAATAAAATAATAAACTTGGCTGGGAACAGCAGAGGTACAGTTAGACCTTCGAATCTAACCTGTGAACTACATTTACATTCAACAGGACCTTCCTCTGTTAAAGCTTAACTCCACAGAGCTCGGACTGGGTTCGTACAAGCAAGGCACACAATCAATCTTGTGCAAACCTGTTAGTGGAACAGCGTTGTGAAACCAGCTATTCCTGGGATCTGCATGCTGCAGTGCCTGTGCTGAGCTCTAACCAGTGGCTCTAAAATCTGAACATTTAAATCCCATTAAAGAATTATCTGTGTGTAAGATGTTTTATGTGATGGTATACACAACAACACATCTTAGACTCCATTAGGTCTTTGCTCTCGTATAATGTAGATTAGCTCAATTAGTCTTTGCCAAATGACTCACTAAAATTAATTCTTGCAGGTGGACACATGACTAAATTTGAAACAAAATCTGCATCTCTCTTCATGCACTATAAAACCCTGTAAAAGGGAATTTGGATTAGATAAGGTAATAACTCTGCTCTGTAGTAGTATTTAGAATTATAGGATCATAGAATGGCCCTGGCTGGAAGGGACCTTAAAGCCCGTCCAGTGCCATCCCCTGCCATGGGCAGGGACACCTTCCACTGTCCCAGGTTGCTCCAAGACGTGTCCAGCCTGGCCTTGGACACTGCCAGGGATCCAGGGGCAGCCACAGCTGCTCTGGGCACCCTGTGCCAGGGCCTCCCCACCCTCACAGGGAAGGATTTCTTCCTAACATCCAATCTAAACCTACTGTCTTTCTGTTGGAAGTCATTTGCCAACCAGTGATAATATTTCAGATATTTTAACACAATTTATACACTTAAAAGTGCTGTGCAGCCTCCCAGCCTCTCGAGGAAGGACTGTCGCGTGTTGCAGATGTACAGAATGTGACAGCAACTGCTTCCAGTCTCCTCAGCACAGGGAATGAGCAAGGAGAAGCCAGAGCTGTGATTTTAAGGAGCAACACATTGTGCAACACATTCTATAATGTTTGAGGTGTTTTCTTCTTGTATTGTATCCCTCATTTCTCTTCCGCTGGCCTTCTGCCATCTGAACCCCAGCACGCAGGAACACTTCCCAGCACCCGACTGAAGGTTTGGGCTGCATCCCAGCACTGCCCTGGGAGCAGACCCAAGGTGGGGGCAAACTTCAGGCTTTGACTGCACTGCTGGGTTTTTTTAGCATGAAGCACAGTTTCACTGGCTCGGGGGAAGGGCAGGAGGCTGCAGCTGCCCCAGGTGATGCCGGGGTCAGAGGCTGTTCCTGGGAGCCCAGTGCCTCTTTAAATGCAGGGTAGATGGGGGAGCTGCTGCTCCCAGCTCTGCTCTGCACCACGTGGACCTGCAGCAGCCTGTGAAGGTGAGGGAGCAGTGAGGAAAGGTCAGTGCAGCCATTATATTTCCATGGATTAAACAGCTTTTCCTCACATATATATGAATCCATAGTGAATTCCTCTGTAGCCTTAGATGCCAGTAATTACTGACTGTGGTGTGGTACAGCTGTAGTTTTACTGCATCATTAGAGGAACTTCTTCCACTCTGGTGCTTCCAGAGACGTCTCCAGTCGTGTCCCAGGACACTTGTGATGTGCACTGGAAGATACGTTGTGTGATCTCTCATTTTCTTAGAGGGAAAATGCTTTGTGTCTCTTGAATATTTTCATTTCTGTGTTACAGGCAGCTCAGCACGCACTGTTTAGGGGTTTCTGCTTTGTGTGGGTGGAGAGCAGACGGTGTTAATGGAACTCATCATCTGTGCAGAATTCTCTGCTTCAGCAGCCTGTGGGGCCTCAGCCCTTGGGGCGTGGGTGTGCCTGTACCTGTGGATAAACACCCACCCATCCAGCAGGAACCACTTCAGGGAAATGCAGAGAGCTCTTGGATGAGGTGTGGTGACTCCTGGGCAGAGGACAGAAGTGTTGGGTGAGTGGAAAGTGGAGGGAAAGGAGAACCAGCAATGCACAGAAGGCTTTAGCTGGGATATATAGCAATGACCTGTGCTGGCTTTCCCTGAAATACACGAGCTCCATATCCCCGTTCTGGCAGCAATGGCAGTGAATATTTAACACAAGGCACAACTTTTACACTTCCATGTTTCATATTCAATATATCTTTCTAAGTGTGTTATTCATCGTACCCAAAGTGATATAAACAAATCCTGCTCTGCAGGCTGCTGTTTACTCTCCAAGTGGCATTTTAAGAGCAAACCTTCCCTCCCTGACATAACGCAGTGACAAATTGCAGCTAATACTTCTACATCCACCAGGAAAGGAGCACAGCAGTGCTAAGGATTTATACAGTAGGGAGCCGTGGAGCATATGTAACTGGCTGGCATTTTTAGTGCCCTGCCTTGATTTTGAGACAGCTTTGGTTAAACACAGCTTCTCTTCTTTGTCCTTGACTATTTGAAGAATTAATTTTTCTTTTTTATTTTTTCATTTGCTGTTTTTCTTTCGTAAACCCAAGAAAATCACCAAAGGTTTATTGGTAACAAATGGTCTGACAACTTTATACAATCTCAAAGAACATGTTTAGGTGAGGGGGACAAAGGAACTGGGAAATATGAATGGGAAGAAAGACAATAAAAGATATTTGATAGCATTCAGATAAGTTTTTTTCAAAAGCTATCAAAGATCTCTATGTTAATATGAGACTTTTCACTCATTTGGCATTTTTTGTGTTCCTCTGAGACTGCCTTTCAGACGCTTTGAAATGTGCTAATTTAATTTTTCTGTTGCTCCTCATCAAAATTGTTCTTCATCCCGGCGTAGTAGCAGCAGATACTAAAAGAAAAAAATAAGTCATATTACAGAAAATCAAGAGGAATCACGAGTATTAGATCATTTTTGAAAAAGAAAGAGTTTGGTTCTACTCAAGTGCAGTCTTCCTGATGGCTCTGCTAATGTCAGCCAAGGAGGGCTCAGGTAAGAATCACTTTGAGGCCATCTGGGGTATCTGCAGAAAAAAGGAACCCACTGCTAAGGGGTACAGGAGCATCAAAATCTGACAAAGCAAAAGCGAATTTCCCTTGTTCCTCTGGCTTCCCCCAAACCACACAGCTTCCAACAATTAAGAGGAAATAACAGACTTTTAATGCTGTATTTGTGTTTTAAACATGCCCACCCTCAGCAGCATGTGCTTCTTGTCCCTCAGAAATGCCCAGGGAAATGCCAGTGGGCATCCTGAGTGTTTGGGCAGAGCCAGGCTATCAGCCTGAGTCAGCCAGGAGATCTGAGCAGGATTACTTTTAGATATCAAGTGTAATTTTGAGGATTTCCTTCCAATATTTAGATATTGATAAAAATCCAGTTTTGATAACTGGTTTCATTTCTGGTGGAGTCTCCTTCTTGCACATTTCCATACTGTAATGTGAGCATTACTCTCCTTTCCCTGTCCTCATCATTTGTGAGGTATTTGTTTTGGTTTCAGCCACTTAGAAAACAAAACTGAGTTATTCTCGAGTTTGTGAATAATTTGGCATCCTGGATCTTAACTGATAAATATTTTGCTTTTCTGAAAACCAATGTTTACAGTTGGCACTGAGTCAAGGACTCATTCACAGCCTCAGTGTCTCAGTCAAAGGTGGAATGATTTCTGCGCTTCTCCTAGACACAAATCCTTGTGCTGGTTGCTACTTTCTGTTGGTTTGTTTTCTGAAGGAAAAAAAAGGTTGATAAACACCATCTGTCAAGCTCAGTTTAAATTTTGCTGTTAGGTAAGTGCAAGTGTCCTCAAGGATGATGTAGTCAATACTTTAACTGTGGAAAGATTTAAGGAATCAACTTTTTTCCAATGGTTTAATGGTTTGGAGCATGTTAGTCATAAAGTGTCCATCACCCAGCGTTTCTGCCTGCGTGACTCTGAATTCGGGTGGCTTTCTCTGCTTTTCTTTGTGTGAGCTGGAAATGACTTTCAGAAAGGGATCACCTCAATTTTGAAGCTGTCCAGGGTTGCTCTGATAGACAAACTCATCCCCAAAGCTCTCTTTGCCTGCTTGACACAAAACAGCAAACAAAACCCACGGGAAATAGAGAGGAAAAAAGCCAGCATGAGTATTTCTTCTCATTAAAATTAACTTTCAGTTGAAGATATTGGAAAAAGGTTATTAAAACATGTTTCTGCTTATGATTCCTGCCCAGATACAGCCCGTTTCAGCAATAAGCTTTTTTTCATGTTCGACAAGCTATTTTAGGAGATAAGAATGATTATGAGTTTTCTCTGTTGATAGAAATTACAATTAAGTATTGAAATTCTTTTCCAGCGAGGCAATGCCCTGGAACAGTTACCTGCTTTGACTTGAAACAGTTCTTTTCCTTACATTTTTTTCCTTCCTTATTACTTAAAGGAAGGAAATCATTAGAAATCTGTGGGGTTTTCTTTTTTTCCTCCCCCCAGAAGCCATTCCTTTAATGATATGTTTGAAAACACAGAGTGAGTTTATCCAGTGCTTTTCAGTTAATCTGTTATTTGAGTGTCTAACAGGCTTTTATGCCTGGAACGATACATTGAATTAGGAGGATACTTTGAATAGTCAAAATGTTCTCTTAAACATGTAGAAATATTTCTTTCAAGGCTGAAAGCAAATAAATGAATACGCAATACAGAAAATAAGTCTTCCTTGAATATGGAAGTAACCCTTTCCCTGCGTTTTTTTACTGGGTTCATCTTGTTTAAATTTGCCTGGGGAGTTTCTAGAAGCTTTACACTCTTCTGGAAGCATGTTTTTTTAGAAAGTTGCTAAACTCTATGTCAAAGCAAACTGAGCTTTCTTGAGCGAAAGATTTCGGAAGACCTTTTTGCAAATCAAGGGTTGTTAACATAAAGAATTTGGAGAACTGTACAGAAACTGACTTGTGGAATGATCTTTCCTCAGAAAGAAACATGAGAATTCATTTGGACTTTTTCTAATGGTGAGAGCCTGTTTCCATCCCATGGAGATGATGGCATCTTATGAGGAAATCCCACTCTGATTTTGAAGTTCTAAATAACTTCATTTAGATCTTGCTGTTGTGACTCTGTTATTTGAAAAAGCCGAACATCAGTTGAAAAAAGAGGACACTGGAGCTGTTTTACGTCGAAATTAAAAAGGGCATGAGGGGAGATCTGCAGAATTTAAGCCAATATGCCTCTGTCCACACCCAGCTCATGGTTTTGTTTCCAGAAATACTCGATTTGACTTGCCTGTGGATTATCAGCTGTTGACTTCCTCTCTCACTTCACTTTAACTTTGGCAGGATGGTCTAAAAAACAGAAAAATGAGGAATTTATGTGGAAGCTAGACTAGAACTTTTGGTAAGTGCTACTAAGGTGCAAAATATTTTACTTCAGAGCTCAAGGAGCAGGAATTAGCATCTCAAAAGCAAATACCAGCATCATTTCTGTGAAACACAGAACCTGTTTTACTGGCACAATATTGATTGATATAACTCCCCATGAATCCTTCCTGCTCAGGTCCATGAATATAGAAGCACTGTTAAAATCATGCTTAGTCACTGGATTCCGCATTAAAGTTTCTGGAAAAGCTTTATTATTTAAACTGGAATAAGAATGCAACTTTGCTGATATTTGAGAAGTAAAAAAAAAAACCCAAAAAAGAAAGAAAACAAAACAGTTTAGAAAAATCAGGAAAAACTAAACAGCGCTGTGAGCGTTTGTTTTTTTTTGAGAACTGCTCAGAAGAGAGTTTTCAACTAAGCTGAAAACACGTTTCTGTACATCTCCTTTTGAAGCTGAGTATCCTCCAGGTCACTGAAGATTTCCAGCACTCTGCAGCACCCGCTGGTGCTGATTGCTCCTGAAGATGTTGGCTAAACAAAGCCGCACAACAGAGCGCTGACAGGAGACAGCGGGAGCTCACAGTCAGGGCTCTAATGAGTGATTTATTTGTTCCCTTCTCCCTGGGCTCACCCATCATTACGTGTTCATTAAGTAATAATTGCCATTGATCGACAGGCTTGTGTATGGATGATGGTAAAAGAAACAGGGCTATTAAACCTCCACTGGCTAGAACAAGTGCATGGCCACAACCAATAAGGCAGATTAATGAGAAGAATTAAGCTAAGGATAGTTATATTATGGACCACTTCCTTCCTTCTCATTTTATTTATGATTAGAGATGAGTGTAGGACATTTTAGACATTCAGAAATAAAAGGAAAACAGTATGAAATCCAACTGTGGCCCATATTGTGCTGTTCAAGTGCTTCTGACGCTCAACAGCAGCTGGTCATAACCTGTGCTAATAATTAAATTGGTTTGGTGGCTTTCAGCTGGGTTTCATAAACAGCGTGGAGATCAGCTGGAGTAAAGGACAAGAGGGTATCACAAATAAGATTCAAAGTCAAATCAGGCTTCTCGTGGATCAGTTGTGGGTAAGTCCCTGTATAAATAAATATTTAAAAGCTCTGAAAGGCCTAACCTTGTATCAGTTGGGAACAGTGGTCAATTTATGATGACCCAAATTATGATTTTACTTTACTCGTTCCAGTATATTATTTCCAGAGTCATAGGTAGGAGTAAGTTTTGGGATCTACTCACCTGATTAGTAGCATCCCATGAGAGGAGGTTGCCATGAAGCCTTGACCAGAGCTGTGCCTCTGGAGTCAAGGTGCCGTGGCTTTGAAAATACATTTGAATTTAGATCTTTTGGTGCCCTTAGTTCTATACATTGAAACATTTTTGCCTGCCCTCTCAGGTAGGACTATAACAGCTCCCTATAATCTTTCCTTTAGTAGCTGTTTCCAGCTGGATGTTCACGTCTGAATAGAATTATTGAAAATTTTCTCTCACAGTGCGTGCACTTCTTTCTGAATTATAGCATCATTTATTAATGTTTTTTTGGCTTATTTTGCTTTGTTGCATCTGCAAATCAGGTCAGCATTGCCATTACTATTGGGCCAAATGGCAGTGGCTGTCTAACAAACTTGATGGGTTTTGAGCTGAGGTAATTTCTCCTTTTCATTGCGGTCTCAGGCCTCCTGCAATCAATCTTTTAATAAAAAAGGAAATGGCTTTTGTTGATTTTTAAAGACTGAAAGGTCAGGATAGCACTTAATGAGAACAAAAGACAGAGCAAAATAGGAAACTGGAGAGGGTTAATTAAGTACAGTGATTGCAGTAATTTTATAATTCCAGAAAGCATTGTCCTGTGTTAGAGCTTTAAAAATACAGCTTTAATTATTACGCTGGGTAAGAAAACTACCTTAGGGTAGATTCTGCCAGTGCTCTGCCATTGATTGCTGCAGCAATCTAATACTGCAGTATTTCCTCTGCCACTGCTGCCAGGGCCAGCTCAGAATATCTACTGTAACTGCTTGAAATTCAGCAGCAGTGGGAACTCAGAGGCAAAAGTTTCCAGTCTGCATCTCAATCCCACAGCAGCGCTGATGAAAAGCTGGATAATTGCTTTCAAGTCTTAAGTATGGCAAATAAAAAGAATTGTTTGACTTTTTGAATGTATTCCTGTTTATTTTTAATCACTTTAAAGCCAAAAGGCAAAAATATTAATATGTCCATGGTACCCCACTTAGAAAAGGAGTTAAGCCCTGCCAGCCCTCCTGAATTTGTCTGAACATGAGCTGAGTGTGAGAAAAGAGCAATAGTACTTAAAATATCATGTGATGTGCCTCCTATCTTATGAAATATTATTCCTGGCTTACTGTGAGTTACAGCAATAGATCACAACAGGTGAGCATGATGGACTGGAATGGCCAAGAGAAGGCAAATGAAAGTGATTTGGATAAATTTCTTTCATCCTTAACTCTGTTTTGAGAACAGATCCTGTATTTTATTTAATGAATTCCAACCTGGGCTCGCTGGGAAGAAATAAGAGGGATAACATTATCTGTAAATATCCAGGGATAAATTGGTTTCCACTCTGTTGTGGAAAATACGCATTTGCAATTAACTATTAAATATTTGTCCTTGTCATAGCTGTTTTTACTCTATACAGATTTCTAATATGAGAATACATATATTAAATTATGGATATTTTAGAAGTGATAGCCTAATAATTTTTTTAGGAAAATTAAAATCACATGCAGGACCAGAGATGAGGAAATTATCAGCATTTTTTGAGAGAAGGAAAGAAAAAGATCTGTCTTGTGTATATGAACTTTAGAGAAAAACAATATTTAAAGTTTCAGACAGCTAAAAAATTGCAGTATTTTCTCAGAATTTGCATTTATTAATTCGGAAACTAAAGACTGGGAAATGAAATAGAGAAAAACTTCTACCCACACATTTTTGTAACTATGATATTAGTTATAAATACTAAAAATAAATATAAATACCACCCAAATGCTGTTATTTGAGCGACCAAATGAAGCAATTGCTATTCTTTCATTTCCATTATCACATCTGCAACAGTATGTCAACTCAGTTTCTTTGGATTTAATTATTTATGAGCCTTTAATGAGCATTTTATAGAAGGTAAAAATCCTCCCTTTGTTTTCAGTTTCAATGAAGAGATTAAAATAATTAAGTAGTGATTAGACTTGCATTGACCTTTGCTAACAAACCTGCCTCTAAAACTGGCAAGCCTCAAAACTTTTTCCCTTTCCTGGTAACAGCTTAATGTGCTGCTGAAGAGCACCAAAGGCCACTGCTGGAATCACCCCAGAAACAAGGAATTTTTTTTTTAACTGTTTATTGCCCTGGGACAAATCAGAATCTTCTCTGCAGAGTTCTTTGCCCTGAATAGCAAATAATGAATTCCAAGGGCACAAGTGATAACTTATTCACACCTAGGACAATGTTGTCCTTGGACTGTGTTTAAGGCTTTCAGGGAAAATGAAGTATTAGAAAAGGGCTTTAATATAATTCATTGTTTAATTTTAGTATCTTGCTGGAAGGTTTTAATACAGAATGTTGTGTTAAAATTCTTGAGACCTCTTCTAAAACATCTTTTACCTATTTTTGCCAAGATAAGAAAAAGTTCTACATTTAATCATTACTTAGCATCCATAATTCCTTTTTTATTTGAATATTTACTGTAAAAACATTTAATCTATTAGTTAGTTACTTGGTTTGGTTGTTACCCATTGGATGCTGATGTTAAGGTAAAAAAATTCCTTAAGATTGGACTTTTTAAATTATCTTGAGGAGTGTTAGGTGATCCTGAGCCTGTTAAGAGCTGATACTGTTGTTAAATCAGATTCTGGAGTGCGTTTCTCCTCAATAGTGTTCCATTTTCCTTTATAGATTTTTGAAATTTCTCTGTGTAGTCAGTGGTACTGACCCCACACTGGTCACTTGTTCCTTAATTTATGCTAAATAAAAGCAGACCCACATCCGTGACCTAAGGAGGTGCAAATCTTTGGCACATTCAGGGAAGGATAAACCTTTTTAAACTTATATTTTAAATCCATTGTCATACAAACGTTAAAAATAAATCTGATGTTCACACATGTAACACCCAGAGCCGATGTGAAGGCTCCATCCCTGGAAGCGTCACCTCTCCTTGTGCAAAGGATCAGTCCAGGAGCCTTCCCAAGGAAAGCTTTATTTCCAAAAGTGACTTAATTCAAGCACTGGGAGGACTTTAGTTGTTGTCAGGGTATTGTCTGCTTTTTACACTTCCCAGAGTGGCCAGAGAATAACACAAACTAAGCAGAATTTACGTGCTTATGATGTGAGCTGTGCTCTCTCTCTTCTGGATCACCAGAAACTTGTCAGCACTTTGTATTTGTTGCTGCACTGCTTTTATTTTCAATTGCCTGCATTGAAGGCGTGTGTACAAATATGATTATTCAAAACAAAACCCCTGAACTTTAGATGTTTTGGATCAACTATGATTTTATTTATTTTTGACACTGTTTCCTTGGTTACATGGCATCAAAGTCAATTCATTTTAAACACAGATATGTTACTGCATATCCTTTAAAAAGTGTGTCGGCATGGAAAGTCCACTAAACCTTGCTGCAGAGTATTTCGGATAATGAGGTTCCTCCTTTATAATACTGTTATTATTCCATTTGGGAAAATGTAGAGGGGAGATGTAGTCAGAGATGAGTGCAGTTCAGTGCCCAGTTCCTTGGGTGCAGCAGCGTTGAGGATAATAAAGATGGGAAGATTTTGAGGGAACGAGACCAGAGAACCTCCAGCCATGTGAGGGTTTTTGTTCTGTTTTCTCTGAAGAAGCTAATCCAGCTCTTCCTCCTAAAATCTTCTCTGGGGAGGTGCTGAAGCAGCGCAGACACCTGACGGGAGGCCAAGGTGCTGTGTGCTCAAGCTGCAGAGCTTCTTTAATTCTGAAATCAACTTCTACAGAAAGAGACAGAAATGCTGAAGCTCTCATTGAATAAAGAGAGAATAAACCAGAATTAAGTGAACTATTTGGCAATATCCTACACCAGCAGAGTTGTAGATGACCCCGTGTGACTCGCAGGATAGCCTGGAAGAAGTCTGTACGTGAGGAATCCATGTGCAGCAGATCCTGTGGGAAACTTGTGCCTTTTTATGGGATTTGGAAAGTGCTTTCATAATTTCAGCCTCCACTGAATTATTGCTTTTCTATTATTTATACCCCAAAATATTACTATAACAATATAACATGCATATTAATAACCTCGTCTAGGATTTGATCTGTAATTGAGAATAGATTTTATATTTGATTCATATTTAATACAGAACAAAACTTTTCTGATTAAAGGAAAATGATTACTTACTCTTTATTTTACACTAGCAGCTCTTCCTGGAGTCTGAGCTCTGTCATGATGTGCAGTTTCCAAAGATGCATTATTAGATGGTTCTTTGTGCACAAAACATTGAGAAAAATGTTGGGCAGAATTTGTGGCTAGAGAAAAGAGACACAGGAACTGACTTTTAAATAAAAATAAATTTTTTAATATATGAATCCTTCCTGAAAGCCTGGCCAGCATTGTCACTGCCAGTCCGACCTTTTCCTTCTCTCCTGTTTTCAGAAGAGAAAAATGATCTCTCTGAGCTCACAAAGGTGGTGCAAGGCTCACCCTGAAGGATGCAAACCCCACATTTGTGAAGAAACCTTGGTGATGGTGTTGACATGGCCACAGTTCACTTGTTGCCGTTTCAGGGTTATATTGTATTTCTTTACCTCTCCTTTCTCATTTCTATATTTTCGTTTGTCATCACACTCTCAGCAATGCATTTAAAAAGAGAAATCATTCTATAACTCAGAAGTAAAAACATTAAACTTGACTTTACCACAGCAAGAGTGATTGTCAGATGGGATGGTCGAGCTCAGATTCTCTTATGCTCAAAGACAAATTCTTAATTCTTATCCTGCCAGGGAAGTAGATAGCTCCTTTGAAAGATCATTTTAATTCAGTACACGAACTTTATAAGAATTGATTTTAATTTCACATATGAGAATGCCATTCCCTGATGCCAGAGCTCTAAGCTGTGGGGATTGTTTTCATGGAAACTAAGTTGTAGTTGATTTTTGTTTTACCTCCAAATGAACGCATTTTCTTATTTCATGGGTGGAAAGATGAGTCATTCTATTCCAACTTTTAACTAAAACCTCCAAAGGTGCATCTATGGGTACATTCCAGTGCCTCTCTGAGAGAATAACAGGAGAAAAGGATCTGGATTCTGTGCAGACCTTCATCTACACTATGAAAGGAAACTGCATATTCCTCAAAAATTCAATAAACACAGGAAAAATCGTGTTTTGCATCATTCTTGAGTCTACATCAAGAAAGCTGAGACAAGTCATAATTCCCTTAGGAGACAATTTGAGTTAAATAACAAACATAAAGCAAAACCAGACTTCCCACCTACGAGACTCTGACACTCCTGTTTGAGATCTGGAGACAGCAACAAGCAAAAGCAAAACTTGGGGAAGGATGAACTTGTGTGTGGGGCATTTTAACTCAGTGATTGGGAAATATTGTCCAGAAGAGCCAGAACCCAGTCCTGCTCACAAGAGAAATGAGTCTGTCTGTCAGTGAGTCCCAGACATGAGAGGAAAGAGCATTTCTCCCCCACAGCTGCACTCCAGTGAGAGATAACTCACGTTTAATGCTGGGAGTAGCTGACATTTCCAGGATACTTTACTGGAAGTGCTGTAACAAGTAAGCAAAGACCATTTCTTCAAATTCTTGTGTGACCTTGTGCTTTTGGAATTGCTGCTGTGAAATAGCCAACATATTGCCATGCTGCATTTTTAAGAATTTTTAGCTAAACCCTTCTCACTCAAATGGGAATTTGGCCTGTATTTAGTGCTGCATGTTCCTTATTGTTACTATTGGAGTTACCTTTATGACAGTTTTACTATTTTTGTCCAACAGCTTTTGCATTGAAATACAAGATTTTTCCCCTAAGTCTGTGCATTAATAAAAAGATTATTTTAATCAGTGTAAGGTCAATTTAGCTTAATGCTTCTTCACTTAATATCTCTGCTAATGGTTACTGAGGGAAAAGAAGAGTGAAGGAAATGATGAAATAATAGGAAATAATGAAAACTGGTTAATTATGAGCTGAGGCTTATGCTCCCTACTCCCTGCCCTCAGCAGAGGGGCACCAGCTTTTCCCCTGCTCGTATTCCCTCTGTGATTTTTAGCTCCTGACTGCACAAGGTGCTGGTCCCAGGCTGTGTGTGCTGAGTGGGGAGCAATTACACAGGGCCATTAGAGAGAGAGCAGCCCCAACAGGACAGACCACACAGCCTCCTCCTCAGCTGGCATTTCAATTTGCCTTTTGTCTCTCTAATTTTAAAGAAACTTTTAGAACCTTGTGTCTGACAGATTAACAGATGACATCCCTTTTTCTGAAGAAGACAGGCTAAAAGTTTGAGGAAGAGCCTCACTGAAAATTCACCAATACATTTCTTATATACTAAGGATACTTTTTGGCCCAACAGGTCGTGAATTCATTGGTAAGAGCAATAAAAGGAGAAGAATGATTTTCATACATCTCCAGTAATATAAACCATCATATATGGTTGTGGAATTTTAGTCTTTGGGTTTTGTGCTGTTAATATCATTTTAATATCAACACAATCTCTGACTACAAGGAACTTCCAGAGCCTTCCATGCTGATGAGAGTGTGAAAAGCTGCTTGGAGAAAGCTGTAGTTTGTGTGCTGGAGCTCAATTACAGTGATCGCTGGTTGAAGTGAAAACTGTTCTGAGATTGGGAACATCCCCCACAGATGGTGCTGATAAATGGCATCGTGTCCATGAGCCTGAAATTTCTCAGACTTCCTCTGAGATCCTAAATAAGTGCAGGCCATTTGCTCACCCTCCCGAGATCCATTTGATGGTAAGGTTTGGGTGTTGCTCGTAGGTGGATTTTCTCTATTGCTTTACCTCTGTTAAGGAAACTGTTCCTTCACAGCCCACGAAGCCTTCTGTGTTGGTTAGTGCTCTTCCTGCTTCTTACCAGTGTGTTTTCAAAAGATTTCTTGGAATGCTTCCCGTCTTGCTCACCTTTTGCAGCATTTCTGTGCTAGCATTTGTTTTCCTTGCTGCCTGAGCAGTGTGCAGACAGTTCTGCTCCCAGCACCACCCTGCTGAAGTTTTCTGGTTCTCAGAGGAGATTGCAGCCAGGGACGCTGCGGTGTCCATCTGATCCCCTTAAATCCCTGCTACCAGACATAGGCCTTCCTTCTATAATCCTTATTAGCACCGAATTCCTGCAAAAATTGCATTTCTTTGAGCCTTTCTGAGTCATGGTTTGGTTCAGCTCAGTGCAGGCTTCTCCCAGTCCAGGTCTCTGATTAGCAGTCATGAAACACTTCTGAATTTCCTGAGCTCAATCATTCTATCGACGTCTCAATTTTTCTTTGACACTAAAGGGAATTCTGAATTTTGAGATTTGTGAACCATGTGCCAAGGTAGTCACTCAAGACAGTACACGGTGTTGTACCTCAAGAATTTTAAACTATGGTTCCATTGCCAGGTAAGTGACTGGGTACAGGTAACAATTTATGGAGACACTTAGCATTCAACAGGAGGGTCTAAAAGCACAGGAGGCTGTTTTCACGTTGTGAGTAAACCTTTGGTATGCTAATTTGATATACACAAGTGACAAAATTGTGAGCTACTTTCTCCCCATGGGACAGAATGATAATATATAATTCTGTCAGAACAAGATGTGTAAATGAGGTCATTTAAACTTCAAGGGTGCTCAGGCACTTTGATATGAGTTTTCACACTATGCCAATTGAAACTTAAGATATTTTTTTAAGTACTGGAAGCAAGTTTAGTACCGGTTCTGATTGGAACTACTATCAGGAGTATCTGAAATTTTGGACTGCAGAAGAAAAATCTGATTGTGGGGAAAAATTTTTGTCACAGAACAGATGTTTTCTAGAATGATTCGAAGTTTCTGTTAAATTGCAATATAAATATAATAGCAATGAGTCCAAATATGGGTCTTTCTAATGTTTTTCCTGCAAGTTTTACTCTAGAATGTGCATACTTAGATCTCATCATTGAAATAATGTAATTTCATTTATTAATTTATGATTGTATTAAGCAACATTTAGTCAAACAGTGAGTAAATCAAACACAGAAACCAGCATTAAGTGTACTAGGACAGAAATACTCAATATTTTTCTAAGCAAAAGTGTGAGATTTCACTCTGAAGCCAGTTCAGGACATTTTTTATCATTCTGCTTTTAGAATGCTCTCTGTAAACTAATAAGGATGTAATTTTTTCTTCTCTGTTTTTTTTGCTTTGGGGTGTTTTTTTGGGGGTCACTGTTGCCTCATTACCTGTGGCTCTACTAGGAAATCCCAAGTAGTGAATATTTCTGTCAAATGCCTTTTGTACAGCTCTGACTGAAAAGAACCCATTCTGCCAGAATGAGGAACCTGCAGCAAATAGGCTGTGACAGCTTGATTATTGATTAAAGGAAAAAAAAGGGGAGGGGAAGATGATGATGATGATAATGAAGGTTGGTTTACTATTGTCAGTGTCCTTCATAGATCTGTGACAAAACAGGTTTAACACTCAAATAATAGGAAAATCCAGCGGAAAGCTTCACTGCAATTTACATTAGTGTGATATGATTTGATCCTACAGCTGCACTCACAAAACACCTGAGCCGTGACACTAATGATTGCATTCCCTGCCTGTTGATGTTAATGTGTATATTAATGAATCTCCTTTCCCTCTGATCACTGCTCTGAAAAGAATAAAGGAAAGATATCATGTTTTCAGGTCTAAGATCATTTTAAAAGAGTGAAATTGCATACAAAATCTGTTAATGGATTTATATTTTTGTGCCAGCCATATGTCTCAGTATCTAACACAAATGCCCTTGTGTATTTTGTAATAAGACCATATTTAAAAGGAATAGTTACATATAAAATGTGTTAATGCAATTTTGCTTTTTTTCTACCAGCCATATGTCTTGGCAGCAAACATCTGTAGCCTTTGACTTTTATATTATGTATTTCACGTTTAGAATTTCTCTTTCTTGCAGCTCAGATACGAACCTGCCCTTAATCAGGGCAAAAAAGGGAAACCAAACAAATAAAAATTATACTTTGAACTTTTGCTCTTTATGTGTGGTACATAGGGAGGAGACTGCCAGCCTGCCTCAGAAAAGGCCAAAACTGCATAAGCTCCCAGATAAAAATGTCTATCACATTCAGCTCAGGTGGTCATTTAAGATGAAGAGGGAAGCTCCATCAGCAGAGCAATGTGAGGAAGCCCACCTGTGGTTTGTGTGTCTGCACTGCGCTGATTGAGGCACTGGGGAGCTGAAAGTCATTCAGACACACACACCGGGATTCATCAATTAAATATAAACCATTCAAACAAACGCGAGGAAAACAAAGCTTTACACGGCTGGGTTCACATTTTGCTGTGTGTTTTCTCCATGATTGCTTCTCTTCACTGAGAGGAATGAGTGCTTATGGCTGGGAAAACTTGGAGAGAGAAAAAAACATTTTTGAAGTGATTTATAAGAACAGTTAAAATTACCATAGAATAGTCTGTGTTGGAAGGGACCTTAAAGCCCATCCAGTGCCACCCCTGCCATGGGCAGGGACACCTTCCACTGTCCCAGGCTGCTCCAAGCCCCAGTGTCCAGCCTGGCCTTGGACACTTCCAGGGATCCAGGGGCAGCCACAGCTTCTCTGGGCACCCTGTGCCAGGGCCTGCCCACCCTCCCAGGGAACAAGTCCTTCCCAATATCCCATCTAACCCTGCCCTCTGGCAGTGGGAAGCCATTCCCCTTGTCCTGTCCCTCCATTCCTTGTCCCACGTCCCTCTTCAGCTCTCTTGGAGCCTGTTTAAACCCTGGAAAGGGCTCAAAGGCCTCCCCAGCCCTTTTGTCTTCTCCAGGTGAACACCCCCAGCTCTCCCAGCCTGGCTCCAGAGCAGAGGTGCTGCAGCCCTTGGAGCATCTTTGTGGCATCCTCCAGACCTGCTCCATCCATGTTCTTCTGCAGCTGGGAGCCCCAGGGCTGGACACAGGACTCCAGGTGGGGTCTCACGAGAGCAAAGAGACATCTCCCTTCTCTCACCCTGCTGCTTACGCTTCTTTTGATGCCCCCCAAGATCCTTTGGCTTTCTGGGCTGCCAGTGCCCCTTGCTGGGTCTCTGTCTCCTCGGTTTAGGGCCAAGGATGCCATGAGGGAGGGTGGCAAATGCTTTGCACAAATCCGGGTGGAATTCATGCTGCTGCCTCTCAGCAGCACAGAAAAAGCAACAAAACCAAACGGACTCGTATCTCCTGTGATTCCTCTCTATCTAATGCTGCAGTTGAAGGGGCTAAGGAAGTGTTAAACAGCTAAGTAGTATTTAACAGATGATAGGATGAATAAATAATTATAACCAGTCAGACTATTTTTAATGTATTCATTGTCCTAATAATATGACTAACTCCATATTTATGTCATTTCTTTATTGCCTTACATTTCAGAAATGTGAAAACATATTTCAGGCTTATTCTCACCTTTCAGAAATGTCTAAGCATTGTCTAGGAGATATTTTTGTAATCATTATTTATGGCATATTTAGGCAATTGCTAATATGAATTTGGATACGACTGCAGCCTTTAGGAATCAAGATCATTTTGCCAAAATGGTGTTTTCAAAAGTGTTTCTCGTGACACAAAACAGTGTAATTCTTCTGTGTATAAAACAAATGGCCATTTTTTTTTATATTGTCTGAGCTGGTTTCCCTACCTCCGCAGTACTTTTATTAGTTTGTAACACGCTGCTCCCAGGATAGCACCAGATGGATCTGAATATATGATGGCTTTTTAACAATAGTCTGTCATCAGTGACTGCGCCTCTAAGTGCTCTTCCCTTCAAAAACAGCTAAATGGACTCTTAAAGCATGAAAAAGAATAGAAATGCATCTGTTATTAGATGGGCTTTATTAAGATAGAACTTGCTAAGGATCAGGTAAATTACAGTAAATCATGTAAATACAGTTGTTTCCTTAAATCTAAGAGCACACAGATTCCTTTTTAATGCGCTGTGGACATCTGCCCACACTCTGTGTGTGTTTCTTCACTGCTTCTCTGCCACAGACAGCATTTGCTGATATATTTAGCAGCAAGGAATAACCACAGTGGTTGTTTCACTGTGCATTAAATGATCTGTCAGACATGAAAGTTGACAATTTATCCACCGGAGGCGAAGAACTCTTTGCCTCCCTGCACAGATGTGCATGCAAGCTAAGCTATCTTCACCCTCCAAGCTTGGTCTCCTACCAGAAGCAAGTGGGGTTTTTGCCAAAATGGAATGGAAAAAGAATTTCAAGGCTGCAGTAGGGATAACTTTGCATCTCTTTTGTCATAATTATATTAACAGAAATACCTACTAATTTATTTGAAGAAGCTTTTTGAACTGAAGCCCAGAAAGATCACCTGCTCAATATGTAATTTTGATACAACAAAGGCTCTGCATTTGGAAGATACTGATTTCACAAAGAAGCTGCTGTTAGTTGAACACCGTGCTTGCCTCCTCTTATTTTCCTACCACCAGAAATAGTAAATATTCCTGCCTCCACATGCAATGCTAAACAGTTTATCAACATGCAAGGAGCAGGTGCAGTACCTGGTGGCATCATATTTCAGGAGAAATAAATAGTGCTCTGAACTGATGAAACTCGTCCCATCAGGCCCCACTATCTCATATCTAAAGCTGACTTCATTTCCAAAGGATATATTGCCTTGTGCTAAAGAATCCTGTTATTTAAAGAAACCTACAGAGATGCAAGGAATATTTGAGGATATGTTTTTACTGCAATGACTGCTGAGGTAGAGATAGAATGAGAAACTCTTCTTTACACAAGAATAAACTAACTCCCTCGTGATTTAAAAAGATGCTCCTTCTCAAGCTGTGCCTTTATGGTCCCATAGAGATATCTCAGATGAAAATACAAAATCCTCATTTGCTGTTTCCCTGGTATATGACAGATGCAAATCTGCTGTGGATGTGCACCTTGGACCTGGAGTTGTGCCAGGAACATCATTCCCCACCCAGCTCTGTTGCTCACAATGAGCAAATGTAGTTTGGGTCAGGTTTTGGTTTCTTCTCCCCTAAATTACAGTTTCACTGGACAACAAAAGAGTTTTCACTTGTTTTCTGCGGATTCTCTCTAGTTCCATTAAAAAGTCATAACACAAAGCCAGCCTATTCTGGGAATTCTGGGTGGAGGAGCTAAGTCAAAACCATAAAACATTCTCTTAGCCCTCACATTCTCTCACCAGAGCTTCCCTCTAAACCAGTCTGGGAAATCAGACGAACCCCTCAGTGTGGCCTGGCATTGGAAATCTTTCTCTGTTCACCAGCCCAGAATTCAAATCAGTTTATACAAACCATTTATAGTCTGGTAAAAGCTGAGAGAAGTGATCTGCCAACCTATGGAGTTCATTCTCATCTAATACTTTCCAACAAAATGTTTCCTATCCTGCCAAGAGAACACATCACGGCTAAGGAGCTGACCCACCTGGAGGGAAGCTGGCAGTTTTAGTGCATTCTGTGTTCTTCTACCTTTAGTCTCACATTTGTGAAGAACTTTATGTAAATACTTTCTGAGATTCATCCAACAGACACATCAAATGTTACAGGAAAAGGGGACTTGACTAGGAATACATTTTGATCTAATTTATAGCAGTGCTTGAAGAATTATGAGAGTTTAAAGTGGCTTGATGTAAATCTCTATTGAAAAATATTGACAGCCGGACTCGATTTTCTGTTGGAGTTTTTTTTTAATCACTGCATTTGCCTTCCATTGCACTGGTGCCTTGGATCCAAGGTATACAGCACTGAATGTCTCTGAATATGTCATTTAAATTTTAAAATAAGAAGACCATCAAGCCAGAAAGAATTCTTCTGCAGAGCATCTTAAATTTGACTTTTTGTGAGAATTACTCACAGGGAAGTGACAGCTAATAAATTACTGATGCTGTATTTTTATTAGGCCTAAACAGCTGAAGTATAGTTTAGTTTAAAGTATTTCTTAAAAGTAGAGGGTGAGCAGGTCCATTTGCTGTGCTGGGCGTGCACTTTGTTACCCAGGCTGGGAGAGCTGGGGGGTGACCTTGGGGTTCTCACACAGCTCCACGTGGAGAGCCCGTTCTGGGCTATCCTTGGTGTGTCACACCAGATTTATGGGCAGGGAATAAAGAGTGAGCACTCCTGGAGCAATGTGCCAGTTGTGGCTGCGTGAGCGAAGGCCACGGAGCACTGGAAGCCTTTCCTGCCATGGATGTGCTGGATCAGGCGTCTGTAGGGACAGGGAACTTTCTGCAGTGCTTTGAAGTGGTTTCACACACGACATTTTTGACTTTTACGAATAAAGTTGCTGTGCAATAATCAAAAGGAGAGCCTGTGGTATTTTCATTAGAAGACAGTTAAATAGAAGTTTTCTGACTTTTTTTTGAAAAAGGAAGTTTTCCTCTGTGTTACTTATTAGGTAGCTTTGTGTTCCAAATTCAGATTCTCATCGCTTTATCAATTTTTGTTGCAGTGATTCCTGTGACTCAGTAACTCTAAGAAGATTGGTAAATGTAAAAAGATGCTTGTTTGTTCCAAAAGTAAAAGAATGAACTGAGAGAGAAAAGGAGAAAGAGAACCAGACAGTAAAAACACAAAACTATTTGGTGTTTAAACTTGCATCTTATTTTTCCCTTTTACATTGCATAGCTCTTACCAAAATAATAATTCCACTGTTGATTTCTGGCACTGCTTTTACTCAGTATTATCTCTATTTGTCTTTCACTTTCTAAAAAAATTATTTCTGAGATCCTCTTCTTTCCTCAGCACCTTCCCATGCAAAGTGGCTCTCAGAAAGGAGCCTGGTTTCGTTTGGGGTCCCTCCAAGGTTCCCCTCCACACTCCCCTCAGACACTCCTGTTTCAACTCCCTGTCACCACTAGCATTACTGAAACAGGAGGAAATAAAACACAGCAGCAGGCTTAGGATTTTCTTCTACTACATTTCTCTTGATAATTCCTGTTTCTTTCTCAAAATATCCTAACCCCATGTTTGAACGGTCACAAGACCGAAGTAATTGTCTTTAAAAAAAAAAAGGGAATTAATAGACACTGAAATAGCTACGGGGCAGGTGAGAGAGGTTCATGCTAGAGAGGATTTGCACAATATTTTTATTGTAGTGATTCCTCTCTTAGGGTTTTTGCTGCTTGTTTAAAAGGACAAGAATCCATTCCTTTCCCTGATGAATACAAGTAGGTTGATGCATTAAATAAAAACGCTTCCATAACAAATTTACCAGCCTAATGTTCCTCAGCTGAAATTTCCTGTAAATGGAATAATCTCTTGGAGCAGCGGGTGACAGTGGAAGCATAGCTGTGTTCTCATGTGTGTGAACAGACCCTTCTCTGTAAGTCTGCTCTGACCACTGTGTGACATGAATCCCTACAGGACAACTTTCCCTCTGGATTTCTCTCCTTGGATAGTTTTCTGGGTTATTTAATTTATTCCCTCTCACTTGTATAGAGGGCAGAATTTATCCATTTAATAGTTTGGTTTTTTTCCTCTCCCATTTCTTGTCCGTTTTTCTGACTACCTTATCTAAAAAGTAAAGAAGGATTTCTTTTCCCTGAAAGCAAGAAGAATGGTGTTTTTACCAAGAAATTTTGGACACTGAAAGAAGAAAGTCTGGTGAGTTACTAAATCTTCCACCTATCTGTATTTCTAATATGGCCTTTTACTTTATAGCTAAAAATTCTCTGAACTATATAAATAATATTGTGTAGCTACATATTAGCAATGCTTCACTGAGATCTACATCTCCAAAAGGCCTTCTTAGTTCTTATTTTGTATAGAATAATTTCAGTGTGTGCTCAGGTGTTTGGTTGTAACTCATATTTTCTTTAAATCTGAAGTGCGTAAATGGTCTGGAAGTTACCACAGGAGTCTGCCAGACCATGGAAACTCCCCGAGTTTGTAATTTGCAAAGCTCCATCAACCTTTTAATTGCTGAAAAAAGGTGAATTGGATATTCTGCCACTGCAAACAGTACTTGGGAACAACGTGGGTTTTCCTTAGAGGGAATTCACTGCATTTTTGTTCTTGAGGATATTAAAGGTCTCTAATGATCTCCTAAAAGTAATACAGGGCAACTAATTATCTCCTTGAAATAGTCTCATTTCAGCTTTGTTCAAGAGCGTGGAATTCTTACTATTAGCAGGAGAGGCCAGGGAAAAGACGTGTGAGATCTTGTCCCTAGGAAATGCATATTTACTGGTGTTCATCAGTCAATGGCTTTGATCATGTGAGGACATTTTCCCTGCAGGTGAGTAATGTGTTATTACAGAGGAAGAAATGACTTTTTGTAGTATCCTGTAAATCAGGTGAGAGGTTTTTTTGTCCGATTTTCAGCATGACCATTTCACTGTGTGTATTGGGTTGATTACTGGGTACTGAATACTTACCAAAACCTAAACAAAAATGGGGTTGAAAATCTAAGAGGAAGGTGTACTTATGGAACTCATTCCCTCTTACCCACCTCTAGCTCTTTACCTTACCTAACTCTGTGTGTTAAAAGCAGGAATCTGCCATTTCTCTGCTCCATTCTGAAATCCCACACAAATCAACCATATTATTCTCAGAAGCCAAACCTTTCTCTGATCTTCTCCAACAGAAGCCCATCAAGTACCACGTAAAATGTTTCTACCAAGGATGAGTTCTTTACTTTCCAGACTTTGTCTCACGCCTTCAGCATTATTATATTTCTTTTGCTTTATTGCCTCAGTTTGGACAAAAATCCCCAGCTGAGCTGCCCTGTACAGGTATTTTACACACTCACGAGTGCTGAATAAGTAGAAGGCAGCAAGTGAAGGTTGTTGGGATTTGGCTCTGGTGGCACCTTTCAGCATCTCGCCAAGCCACCAGCACACAGGGCACATAAAATGAAGACAAATTTCCCTTCAGTTTCTCTGCCATTTTTCATTCTTTGTGTCTTTAGGAAAAGACAGGGAGAGAAAGCGAGAGGACAGTTCTCCTGACAGAGAAGAATTTAGGAGAGCACGACCAAGGAGCAATTTTTTGTTCTACTCCTTGAGTAAACTTGCTTTATAGATAAAACTTTGGGATTCTCTGTCCCTTCACAGCTGTTGACTGCAGCATCAGGTAACAAATTTATTCTGAAGCTTTTTGTCTTTAAAACAAGAATCTGACATCTTTTAACTCGCGGCAGAGTCCTAATGAACCAAAGCTTGTTCTATACATGACAGTAACAGCTAATATTGCTGTTACATTAAAATTTACCCGGATTTAACACCTAATATCTGACACTACCTGATTATCATAGAACCAGAAGTATGTTACTTAACATGAATAAATTATTGTTATTATTATTATTATTATTATTATTAGAATCTTGCAGGCGTTATGCAAAGTAACTGCATGAGGTGTTTAGTCACCAGAGATAGGAGCAGAAATGATTCTAATAAATGTGACTGCCAGAAACATGGTTTTTCTTTTTATTCTTTTCCTTTTTCTCAAGCTGAATCTCATTATAATAAGCTGGAGTTTGATAATGCTCTTGGAGATGCCATCAGGAATACAGCCCAATTTGTCCCGTAAAACTGGCTAATATACATTTGTACGTGAAATGCAGCAGCAGATCTTACAAGATACACACATCCAAGCGCGGGGTAGTTAGTGTTCCATGCATTATTTATGGCCTCATTTGGCTTTTAATGTGTGTAGATTGTGTGAATTGTCTGGACTGATATCTCTGGAGCATCCACTTCGCTCCTCATGCAGAAAACAGAAGAGCTGCAGAGCAGCTGTGTGCGTGTGGGGAGGAACGTTCTGAAGTTTTCCAGGATCAGGGAAAAATAAGGAATATAACAAAGCATTCGACCTCTGAGTAACAAGAGGCAATTTGGGCCAAATCAGGTGGAAATTCCTCAGCAAGCAGAGATTGTCTTTCTGCACAAAATTAAGCTCTGTACATCAAAGACCTGATCCAGTCAGACTCCCCAGGGACTTATGGTGGGATTGGGATCTTAGAGATGGTCCCTGTGTGTTTGTGCTTCTGTGGCATCTGGTGAGGTGTAGCCAGGCTCCAGAGTTGCTCTCAGCTGAGCTGTGCTGGGTTTTATCCCATCAGAGCTCTCACAGGTCATAAAGCCACAACCTCTTCCTCACGCCAAACATCTGTTCTCAGCCAAGTGTGTCCTCAGCAACCCGGTCTTGTAATTAAGCTATTTAATGACCCTAAAGACTATTTGAAAACCCGAAATAATAGGTATGCCCTTGATTTAACATAATTAAAAAATAAAAGTAAATTAGTTTCCCTCAAAATCTCATGCCTTATTTTGAAGCCGGCCTTAAATACTGTTTAGAGGTAAGGAAATGAAATGGAAAATTCTGCAATCCTTTTTACTGTCTCTGGCAGCCTTCCAAACACAGAGCCCAAAGCCAAATACTCATTTTAACCATATTTTGTTTGGAAAAGATGCTTTAAGCAAATTAATTCAGTTTAAATCTGGAACACTTTAATAATGTGTGGCTGCTGATGTTGATTAGAATAAATATTGTGCATTTGAAACATAATAGTCTTGTCTGTAGCAAGACACAGTTACTACACACTTCTAAAAGGATGGAGCAGGCTGACTCCAGTGCTAGGAAACTTTAATAACTGTTGGGATTACAGCATTAATGTACAGCATTCCATCTCTATCTGTGCCTGATTATTCTCTTTTTTTTTTTTATTTCTGAGAAATTCAACAACAATTTATTTAGATTCACCAAGGACCATGTCCGGAAGTTGAATTTAAGACACAAAACTACTCTGTCTTATCCCCTCTGCGCAGATCTTTCTTATTTTTATTTTCTCTTGCAGAGCTGCCTCTGATACAGACACATATGGCACACGCAGTTAAGCACATCTAATGTCACCTGGTGGGAGAATCTTACATTGAGAGGACCATTAATGTGATTTTGAGAAGACTTTTAACACAAAAGGGGTTTAGGCAGTTGCAGGAAATCTTTGTTGTCACTGTGCAGCTCGATTCTGGAATCCAGCTGAAGCCTGGCTTTGCCAGGGGTGACCTTGGTGTCCCTCTCCCACACGCACGGACACAGGGCTGGATCAGTCACACACTCACCTAACCCAGGGCCCACCTATAAAGTGAATTCTTCAGTTTTATAGCTCAGTCTGTGACTCTCTCCTAAGCTTTTCTCGGTCCATTTGGGTATGAAATCACCATTTGGATTTGCCTTAGACATCACTCTGTGTAAATCGTGCTGTAAATATCAAATTACTCACTGAGGTCAAGCCCTTTTGCCCCAGACAGGGTCAAACTCTTCCCTCTCCTGAAACTTAAACAGTGAAATGAAGACAGTAAGGTGAATTCCACTTACCTCAAGCAGGTAATTAATACTCAGGTCCAAAAAAAGTCTGAAAGGAAGGTTTTCTCCTTTTATTTTTTAACTTCCATTACATTCTCAGATATGAATATCAGTAAGATGTACTCCATTTACAGCAGCAGATATCACAAACAAACCTGGAGAGCTGAAACCCTGGCAAAGGCCCTTTTCACTTCTCTGGAGAAGAGGAGGTGGTTATCTCCTGTACCCACGGCATCCTGGTGGATTTTCCTGCCTGGTTAAGCTCCTTCTGAGGATCACTTCACGAACCCTTCCAATGGCCTCACCACCAGATTGGCCAGCTGTGACTTAGAGGTGCTTTTGTGGAAATGAATAATTGATGTCTAAATAAAATGAGGACAACTTCCATCCATTCCACAGGAATCTGTAACAGGAAAGACAAATTAAATCATTTGTTATGGTAGGTACAGAACCCAGTTTTTGTTTGACTATTGTATCCAGATTTTATCTGTAAAGATTCCATTTTAAGATTTTTCTAGAAATTAGGTGATTTGTGATCTTTCAAAACAGAAGATGCCAGTGTAACGTGAATAATTTGGAGCAGACCATTGTGTCAGTGCTTTAGTGCCTTCATGTAAATATGGTTATGAATAAAATCAGGCAAGCGAAAACCACTATTTGAACTTTTGAAGATGCCAATATACTGAAAGCTTTTTCCAGTTTTTCCATAATTGACCAGCAGCTCTTTAAGGAAACAAAGGCAGTCAGCCGAGGATACCACAAACCCAGAAATGCTATCAGGACAAAGTAGGGCTCTTATCTCCAAGGGATTGATTGATTGATAGTCATTTCGTGGAAACAGTTATTTTTAGAAATTCAAATTAGTTTCCATTAAAGCTACTGCTTTTAATTATAAAAAAATAATAGATTTACTGAAATTGAACCCTTAATGTGAGATTTAATAAGATGAGCATTGAAACTCAGATAGAGTTTGAAAAATAATAGTTTCTGTCTTTAAATGACCAAGATGGAAACATAATTTCAAAAATAATTTTGAAAAGTATTTACACGAATTTGTTTTGTGTTCTGGAATTTTCTTAAATACTTTCTCTCTAAAATTTGGTCTTAGAAAAATGTGTAGAGTGTTAAGATGATAAGATTCTTTCCTGAACCACTCAACACACAGTGTTAGAGCCTGAAAAAGGCAGAATTGAGTAATAAAATGTTTTGTATTTTTTACTCCTGAAAATATCTTTGAAGAATTAATTCATTCTGGTCTTATGTATAAGTGTCTGAAACCCAGTTTATTCAAACAGTTTTCAGCTATTTATGTTTCCGTGTAAAATGAGAACAAAATAAAGCACTTTGTTGCACTCTGGTCTTCCCAAAGACATTTGTGCAACAGCTTTTTAGTTGCTGCTGTCTTTTTAAAAAAATAAATGTCAAAGCTGTGCCTGTGGATAAACGAAGAACACAATTATACAGGATATCTAAAAGTTGATTCTATGCTTATCCAGAAATCACTTTTGGAACCGGTTAGCCAGTGCCAAGAAAGGAACACAGTGTGAAACTCGATACAATTTTATATTAAGGTTTCAGTTTTAAGTTTTAGTGTATTAAATTTAAAATTTCTTTCATAACATAGATTTTCAAATCACCAAGAAAGCTTGCAATGATATCCAGGGGACTTATACAACTGTGAGATCTTTCAAACCTCAGCTAGGATTTGAGATGATGAATGTCACCAAAAACTTCTGGATTTTAGAGGAAGCTATAGATTCTGTTTGATTAAATTTGGGGTGGGAAAAATGAGAAACAGATTATAAATAAGCTGTTCTAAATGTTTCTCTTCAGAGCATTGATTGTAAATCTGGGCCAAGCCATAAATCTTTCAGAGTCCAGTTACATTTTATGTTGTCTTTGGCAGCAAAATTTAGTTTAAGAAGTTTTCACTTCCTTATATCTTCGCCTACTTCAGTGTCTGCTTCCTGACCTATCATTATTTTATTAAACCCGTTTTTTTTCAGCCAAGACTCCATCCAAGCGAAGGATATTACACATATCTATCTCATGTTCTAGAGACAGTCTGTGCCTTATAAAAACAGCTGAGTACTGTGAGAGAAAGGTAGAAGATAAGAATGATCCAATCCAGCTGGCAACTACCTGTAAACCAATTGTGAATTCCTGTATTTGTAACAAATAAAATAAATACAAAGACCAGTCGGACCTGATTTACATTTTTGTCCTAATATTGATGGATTGAGAAATATGGGGGTTGGGTTGTTTTGTTCACAAGTACTTCACGATTTCTAAGCTTGCAGCACAGTAAAGTCTCATCCCTTCTGTTTCTCCAGGCATTAAACCTCCTGTCTGCCATCACCAAGCCCATAATCCACGGGAATCTCAGCAAACTCCTACAAGGATCTGAGTTCAGGCACCACCGAGCAGCTCAAGGGATCAGAATTTTATGGGAAAATATTCCCGTGAAATGTATGGGTAAATTTTACGGGTAAATATTTGCATGAAAGCTGATGATGGCTGATTTGTGGGAATGATCTCGGCGTGGCTGAGCTCCTGCGCTCTGTGCTACTCCTGATTTACCAGGGGTAGGAGTGAGTGTAGACAGACTTTACTCCTGATTGCAGCAAGTGTTGGCAGACTGGGAAGCAGCAGGTCGGAGCTATTAGGCAGTGATAGTAAAACAAACAGGGAAATTCTGTGTCCTAATGGCACGAAATGCTGGAATCAAGGCCAATTAAACTGGAAATCATGGACCCCAAGGGCTGGTGCTGCCCTGTGCTTGGTGAAACAGCAGTCCCGGAGAGGAGGGGGTGTGAGAGGCTGCAGCAGGCACTGGGTGAGTGCACACATGGGGGGACAGGACCTGACTTCAGGCTGGGAGAGAACCACTGTAGCCGTGTGAAACTATTTAAGAGGAATGGAAAGTGTGTAGTAGGTGCAAAGAGCAGTTTATTTTAGCAACAGAGAAGGTGAGAAAATTCATTTAGCGAATCCCAAAAAGAATATTGTGCTGTCAAGCGGGAAGAACTGATAAACACTTCATACTTAGAGACTTTTTAATTTATAAAAATGTCTGCATGCAGTGCCCCAGGCACACTTATAATCCTCTTCCTTAGCACATTTAAAAATATAAGTTGACCCAGTGTCACCATCTCCCAGTCTGTTGGAAATGGGAGAAGAGATCAGCACTTCAGGCTTGGGGACTGCAGCATTTCTGTTTCCATGGGCTTTTCTGGTAAAAATCTGTGTTCAATGCCACTTTCTGGTATTTCCCTGATGTGTAGCCTCCCTTCCTGAAAAACTTCAGGTGAACCATCAACAATTTTAAGAATGCCTTCAAATTGTCCTATTTTTCTCATACAACTGGAATTACTGATCACTGAACAGAATTCCAGAAAAACAGTCATGGGAGAGTGTAAACTCCTCATTTTTTATTCTCAACACAAGTCGTGGGCAAGAAACAACAATAACCATAGCTCAACTGGGGTGTCATAAATATTCTGGCAAAACAGTTGGGAAGGATACACACTCCAGTTTAGGGAGATTTTAATGAAAAATAAGATACCAAGAGCAATTCCTCTTCTGTAATGAGGGAACTCTCAATTTCCATTGATCTCAGCTATGGATGTATCACACAAAAATCTTGTAAGTAATGAGATTTAAAGCATTAGGCTTAAGTTGACATTTTCTCCCTTAAATTTAGCTTTAACCTGTCACCCTATTTATACACCTCACAAAGCACTGGGCAGCTTCGCATGGGGCTATTCCCAGTAGGAGATCACATAAAACTCCATCTTCCAAACACTCTGTCTTACTCAAATCACAAAAAAATGCAGTGTTTAAAAATAATTTTGGCCATATTTTCTTCTCAAGTGTCCTGCAGTTGCTTTTGGTTGTGGCTAAATTCACTCAAGCTGTGGCAGTTCTCTCTCATTTTGTGGAGTGATTCTTTTATGCCTGGCAGCTTTCTTCCGAGCTCTGGTTTCTACAAGATATATTAAAATATGTAATTAAATACATACTCTTTTCCTAAGGTGCTGTGTGATGGCCATAAAAAAAAAAAATAGAGAGCAGAGAGTAAAAGGTTATTGTCTCACCAGCAAATATTGCAAGGATCTATATTTTGTTGCTTCTATTTAGTTTTTAATGGTTTATTGAAAAAAGTGATAGTGAAACTGTTCTTGTTAACCAAGAGTTGGGAGATGTGGAGTGACTAATCAGAGAAAAATAACAGCTGGAAGCAAATCCCTTCCCACTGCTGGAAATATGGGAAAATACTGAGTATGCTGGAAAAGACTCAAATACACTGTATATTAAAGAAACCTGGGCAAACTGGAAAATGAGCTTTGCACACATAATTGTGGCAATCACAAAGAATCTCTTTGTATAATACTGAACAGATTTCCTAAGGATGGTAGGGGAAGGAACCCCCTGAGAAAGAGTGAAAATGAGAAAGCTTAGGACTGAGTGGGAAAAGGAATTATCAAATATATGTACATGAGAATAACACAGAATGAAACAGCAGCCAGGAAATTTGGTGTAGACTCTTAACTGGTGACTTGTGAGTATTCCAGAGGGAATTGTGTAGATAAGATAATGTCAGAGATCTATGGAAACTGAAGGACAACAAAAAATCAGTTTATGAAATTTATAGTAAACACAGCCATTATATTAAAACTTTGAAGAATGCAAAAAAATATGGGGGATTTCCGTGTAAAATATATAATTTCTGGCACCTTGGACTAGAGCGATGAGGGGTTTATTTGTAGAAAGCAGCTGTTCTTGAACATCAGTGAAGATGGAGGAATTCAACGCAGAATTAACAACCTCAGGCTGAATAAGACCAAATTGCAATTTTAGCATTTTATTTTGGAAATCCATTAACCTCAGAGATGTTAATGTACTGAAATCTGAATGTAAGAACAAAGTTCAAAGCTGCTAGAAACACTGAACGCTGTCAGCAGGTTCTGTTGGTGTTGTAGTAAGATATGAATTTGCCTAAAACACTTCCAGACAGTCGCCCTTGTGACAGGGAAGCCAAAGAATGAAATTCAATATTTTCAAACATATGCTGGTTCCATCACTAACAACACTTTTTTAACCAACTGGTGGCACTCATTTATATCCTCCAAACCTCACTAGGAGCCTCTGAAATAGAATTTTGCAGAAATAGAGTATTACAGAACACGTTATTTGCCATTTTTATACATCAAGAATTCTGCTAACCATAGAGAAAAATAATGCAAAATAAGAATTAAAAAATTAACAAGGGTATAAATGAGCACGATTTCAGAATTCCATTTTGAACCAGATGTGTCCTAATCACGTGTTGTCTTCCAATACTGGATAAATATTGGATTTTTCAGCACACAAAGTTGCCTGTCTCTTGTGTGCTGAAAGGACATTTCCACTACAATAGTTGGGGCAAATATTTTCAAAATCTTTAGAGATTTGGCAAAATACGTTCTTTTTCTACCAAAGCAATGTGCAAAGTTACTGAATCAGGTATTTTTATCAGTCGTAGATTGTTGTTATCATATTATTTCCATCAAGAATCTTGACAGAGTTCTTACAGACCTTTTAGAAGAGTCATTCAAAAGCAAAATTTCCATGAGGTGTGGTGATTACAGCAATGCTTACGTCTTCATCACTCCTTATTGTAACTTCTCATTAACTTATTGAGTTAGTTGAGTCACTCAATACTGAAATCAGGGTTGCTTTAAAAGAAAATCTATTTTCACGGAGCTGTGCCACCTGGAAAAGCACTATTGATAGCTTTGACCAAAGGGTTTGCACTGCTGTAACACACCAGGTGATTGGTTTGCTGCATCTGGTTAATGCAACAGAACATCCTCGAGAACCCTCAGGCCCCCCAGAGCTCAGAACTCCATTTCTGCATCCTGGGATGGAGATTGCAGAGGCAGCATGAGAAGTTACTCCCTTTATTCCCTTCCTCCTTCTTCATACAGGCTAGGAATTTCGATTCTCATTAAACTGAAACCAAAGAAAACTCTGATTTGCTTACGTGAGTTTAGGACCTGAGGTTTTATGTGTGTGCTCTTCCTCTGCCTCTGACCATGCAATAAAATGTGTGCTGAAGTCCAGAGATTTAATCTCTGTCACGTCAGGTGCCAGCCTTAGCTGGTTCTCTGATATGCACAGAGCCAGGATCCGCCTATAATAGCACCCAGGAGCTGGGGAATTAATCTAACCTGATGAAGTGTGTCTCCTCAGTGCATAAATCAGCTGGAATAACGGCACTGATATGGAAGGAGGATGTGGAGAAAAAGAAGTTTGAAATGAGCCACAGCTGAGGAACCCGCTAATGGATTGGGCCTTAATATTGGTAACTGTGGGAGTCAGTTCTGATTATTTGATTTCCTCAAGCTTCTGTAATTTCTATTTTTTGTTTAAAAATAGTTACCATACACTGAAGTATCAGATTGTGTTCATCCTTGTGTTCCTTGTGTGTAACATGCATATTTATATACATCTTCCTAATACTTCAGTATTTTGAATCATACCCATCCTGACTTGCCACTTTGGTATAGTTTGACCTCATCATAGAACAACTGGAAGAATTCAAGCTATGAATAAGAAAACAAAGGTTAAACTCTTTGGCAATCAAAGAAATTAAGAGCAAATTACGTAGCACATCATTCTCAGTAGTTTACACAAACCTGATTAATTCAGAACTGTAATATTCTTCGTATAGGAAAGTTAGAAAATTTAGCACATTTGTGTTACTGCAAGTTTTCATAAAAAATAGGGATTGCAGAAACCACCAGTCACTTTTCTATAATGTTTTGATGCTTTAAATAGTTAATGCCTTCCAGCAAATTTACTGTACTACCAAGGCTGGATAATTTGGATAATTTTCTAATTCAGGCAATCATTAGGTGTTTATTAGCAAAAAGTCATTATTGCTAAGCATTACTTTAAGAATAAATGACCACATAGGATATGTGGTAATTTAATAAGTGTAAAATTTGAGCTTACTTTATTCTCCACAGACAAAAATTGGTATTTTCTCTGGGGCTCACAACAAGTTTAATGGATGCAGAGAGAAGAGAGCACACAATAAAGTATGAAGCAAGAAGTTAACTGCAAATAAACAATACAATTTCTCCTTGGTTATTACAGTTTCAAGCTTTCAAATGGCATGCCATGCTGAATTTATATTATAATAACAGTTAAGGGTGCAAGGTTCTCCAAAACTCACCCTAAATCTGGGGTGTTAAACACACGTACTCATGATTTTCATAAGATTTAAATAGGAGATATTTGTTTCTTTGTGTAGTGAGTGACAAAGCAGAATTAAGAGCCGTGGTCCTAGATTGTCTCTCAGCTTCAACAGGTAAAAGCTTCTCCTTATGGTATGAGGATCTGCAAGCACTAAACAGCTGAAAACAAGAGTTCATTGGGATCTATCAATTAAAAAATAAGGCTGTGGTTTAAAAGCAGTGTAAATTTATTAAGACGGAGCAGATTGCCAGGCACTCAAGCAAGGGAAGGTGTTGTGGGCTGACCTTGGGCAGCTCCAGTCTCCCTCCTCAACAGGACAGGGGGAGAAAAGGAAAAATCAGAAGGTCACGGGCTGAGACAAAGGCAGGGAGATTATTTACTAATCCCCACCACAGGCAGAATAGACTCCATGGGCTGCAGGGAAATAACTGCTCCTCTGCGCTCT
The DNA here is from genome assembly GCA_013397725.1 of Rhagologus leucostigma. Taxonomy (NCBI): domain Eukaryota; kingdom Metazoa; phylum Chordata; class Aves; order Passeriformes; genus Rhagologus; species Rhagologus leucostigma. The sequence goes on along the minus strand of VZTD01000230.1, from coordinate 1,832,698 downwards.
CTGCATGGCCTGCAGGTGAATCTCTGCTCCAAAAAACAGGAAATAAGTTTAAAATTCTTCCATTACAATGTCTCCTAGACCAGCATCTGTCATGCTGAAATGACTTGGAGAAGTCAAGTCTGTAAAGAGGCATAAAGTGCAAAATGGTTTCAAAACGACCAAAACTTTTCCGTACTCAACAAAATCATTGTGCCTTTTCCATCCCAACTGAGATGTTCCACACATGAGATAGTCAAGCCACTGGCAGGTTTTCCTGTAGAACAGCAATAAAAACTAAGGTGGCAATCAGAAACAATAATTTACAGTGAGTGTAAGAGGAAGAAGTGGGCAAATATGACACCATAATATCTGTTTGAAATGCAAGATGAAAGGGGAAGTGTTCGATTCACTGGAACTTCCCCCATCTCTGCAGCCTTTGTAGTAGAGATTTACCCAACTACAAAAAGAAGCAGAAGAAGTTGTAGGTTATCACGCTTCATCACTTCTTCTTTAATCTCCATACAAAGATGATTAATTTCAAGCTCTTTCAACTACGGAGCGTTCACCATGCAGGGGAGTAGAAAATCAAGACCATCTCGAGAAGCAGTTTCTTACATATTGCAGAACTTCATTCTTTTTTCCCTTTCCCGCACAGGTTTGCAGCAAAATCAGCCAAATGACATTAGTTATGCTTTAAATTTCAATTTCCACACTTCTTTCGTTCTGTATCTCGCTCCTTTTTTCATCTCCCCACCTAACTTCCTCAGATTTCGAGTGTAACGAATCTCAAACTCTGTGCATAAAGGAAAAGAGAAAAAAGAGGAAACTATCAGGAACCTATGAATTTGTGCTTGGCAGGTTCAGAAAGTTTTCTGGGGTTTGATGATATCCAGCCATTTGTACAGTTATTACTGATTTTGGTACCCCACACAATCTTTGGCTGTCCATCAATAGTTACTGACCCTGGAGGATTCAGCAGCAGAAGAGAAAAACCACAAACCCTATAAAGTGATAACAAGTACAGGTTCTGCTTTCTCAAAAGGATTTGTAAAACTGTTGCCACCACCAGGGCTCAAAGTGCTTTCACTCCACAGGCCTGGAATGAGACGATACCATTTGTATTTCTGTTTAATTTGAGCCCAAAGTGTTGGCATAAATCTCGTGGACCTTGTTTAGCGTCTCCAGGCTGAGACAGGCTTGTTTTCGATTAATTGTGAAGAATGACCTTGAAACTTTAGTCTGTTCTAAGGGATGGTAGTGGCTACCTGGGAAAGATGAGGTTTAGCACCTCTATGACACACTAAAGTACTGCTTATTTATAAAAAAACGACTGGAAAATTTTCTGGACACAAAGGCTTTCCTTTTCCTGGGCAACTTTCTACAAGATGTTATACTTGAAAGTCAGAAATTACATTCTTTCATGCCTATATTCATTTATTTTAACCTGAAGTGTCTTTTTATCTTCATCTTAAAATAGAAAGACCCAACCTCCAAAAAATTCAGCTTCTCAGTTTCACTAGAATGTTTTTCCACAACAATAGATGAAAGAAGCACAGCTTGTAGTCTGGGTAATCAAATACTGTATTTTCCTACCCTATGAGTTCTGTATACATGCTTGAAGTTTATAATCAGTGGACATTAGCCCAAAATCTTCTTGCAACTACACCATTTTAAATATTGACTCAGTTTAATGCCAGATCTTTTGTAGATTAACATGGGGTTATTTGTATTTGGCAATACTTGATATTAAATACTAATGAAAAAAGCATAAAATGGTTTCAGATATGTTCAGTGGCAATGTTTATGGAGGATTACACCTTTGTAAGGAATCAAAACATCAGAAAGACTGTTTTTAATGTAAATAATCGGGTGTGATGCGTAGTTTATATGGAATTGTGATGTTATTTGTGTACAGTAAGTTCCATTTGAAATGAGTTACTTACAGCAACCATTATCTGTGAGACATCAAATTATTTTGATAAGATTTAGGGGGAACAAATGTTTTTTTCTTCTGGGGTCACCTGAACAAAGTGGTTTTACACATGGTATTTTGTTGTTCTCTTTGTTTCCAAAGATATGCGTGGTTATTTTGCCAAGTTAGGGAGCACAGTATAAACTTGCAATCTTATTTTGGACCAGAAGAACATAATAAAAATTATCTCACTTTGCTGCATTACAACACCTGCTTGCAATAAATGGGATCTTATCTATTTCTGTAATAAAATGCCATGGTAGAGCTGTGCTCTTAATTATCCTGCTAAATAATGGGACACATTTAAAGCCTTTCCACTCCATCTCCCAGTGCTCATTAGTGTCATTTATGAGTTATTTGTCTGCCAGTTTTTGCTTTTTTACCAAAAAATAGTGTTAAATGCATATCCTGATATAAAACAAATGCATAATTAATAGTCCCCTGTTTCAGAAATTAATAACAGAAGAAATACCAAATACCCTGAAAGCCAATCCAGTGAGAAGTAACCGAGGTATCAATATTTCAGTGTGTCTTATTGCTGGGGAAAAAAGAAGTACCTTGACACAGCAGCTTCAATAGATTAAACAAGAACAATTAGAGAATGGTTTCATAAAGCTTCTTGTTCACGTGACAGGTTGAACAAACGAGGTATTTTTCAGTTATGATAGATTTGCATTATGATAGATTTTGCTCTATCCGTCAGAGAGCTGATATGGACCGAATTCCGTATTGTGGAAATGTAGGATAGGGAAATATTGTAGTTATTAGTTTGAATTCTTAAATCTGTAGTGGTTAGTGGGTCACAGGGAGAGTTCAAGCCACTAAATATTTCCCTACTAAATACTTTTTATATTGCATTAACTTATTTAACATCTAAAAAGTCTTTTGGAAGTGTTTTCAGTGCTAAATATGAGTTGGGAGTGAGTGGTTAAAACTTTATGAATAGAAAGTTAATGTCAATAAAAAGTTTACAAACTGACAATAGAGAATAAATAATTAGAAGATCCTAAAGTAAAAATATAAATCAATTTAGTTGGCACATTTGAACTGTCTTATGGTAGATGATGGGGGGATATTATCAAATGGAATTCTGTTAAAGAAAACACTTAATTCCCTTGAGTATCTGCTTTCAGCATTAAGATTTGCTTAAGAATAAAAACTGCCTTTAGTGGGTTGTTTAACCAAGTGTTGTAATTGTCTGGTTGTGTGTACATCATGAGAGCAGGGAGAGATTTGGAGCATTTATTCCTTCAGAAAGCAGGGAGTGTAGAATTGTCCTAGAAATGGCTTTGACTTGCTCCCAGGTACGGAGTTGCTGTCGTGTCCATAGGGGAAATGAACAGGAGCTTTGTCTGATCAGGAGCCAGGGTTTGATCAGAACACTAAAAATACTCCTCTGCCATCTCAGTGAAGGGCAGAAACAGTTCCCACAGCAGGTGGAACCACTGGATCACAGCACAAATCTGGGACACAAACCCCTCGGAAGCTGATGAGCCCCTACCCATGGAAAAACCCCACAAGCCCAGGTGCACCTGAGCTTGTGTTGGCTGTGAAGGGGCTAAAGAAAGTTCAAAATAATCCTTTAAAGAAAGGTTAAATGTTTGTCACCACTTAAGCGCAGTACACGTGACCCTGTCGGAGCCTTGCAGAATAGTGATAAAACCAACACTGTGAACACCCTTCTGAAGCCACAAATTCTGTTCTGCTGTGGCCCGTGACATCTCAGCTCTGCTTAGGATAAAAATGTTGAGGAATACAAGCTTTCAATCCCATAATCTTTGCTGTGGAGGGAAGGAGGAAGAAAGTTAAAGAGGCTTACCTGGTTTACCTAAATCAAGAGGATGGCAATCCTGGGTTTAATTAATTAATTAATTAATGTCAGCAGTGATAGGAAAGGAGAGTGGGAGAAGAATAACTATGTCCTTCTGGATTAACATAAATGGGAATGTTTAGCTAATCGGTGACCTTATTAGCACAGAGTAATCAGACAATCACTAAGTTTGGAAAAGACCTGTAAGACCACTGAGTCCAGCCATTAACCCGGCCCCTCAGTGGCTGTTGTGGGGCACAGAGCAGACCTGGCTGGCAGGTCCTCAGCACGAGGCGTGGAGTCGATGGACCGATGCCGCGGTTTTTTCCACAGTGTCCCTCGTGGAGACACTTCAGCGGCGCCCTGATAGCACCCACGTGTGCACACGATCTCACCCTCGCAGGAGGACACGAGCAGCCCCTCACACACACAGTCTGTGCACGTTCCGGAGACAAAGAGGCAGGAGGGATTCTTTGCGTGCAATTCTGAGGCGTTTGTTGGATCCGCGCCACGGACCCGGAACAAATTTACCCAAAGGGGAACAGAGGCAAAGAACAAAGAACAAAAGCCCGCGTATGGTTTTATCCCGGAGGGTCCCAGGGGCAGGCAGAGCATCAGTAACCAATAATCTGAGGGCTAGGGGGTAGAAGCAAGGTTGAGTGACATAATAGGGGCCAGTGGGAGAGGGGAGGGGAGGGGGGAGAGGACCAGGGGCCAGTGGGGTCTCGGCAAAGGGAGAACTTTCTGGCACAGTGATCTGGGCAGAGACCACTTCGTAGCAACAGAGGAGGTGTAAAGTGGGCTTAGCCACAGCAACAGGTCCTGGCTGCTGAACCCCCATTTGTCCCACATCAGTGAGGGACAGGCCCTGCCAGGACAGCAGCCCCCTGTGTCCCCCTTGTACAGCTCATCCAGAGCAGTGATGCCCTTGCCGTGCGGAATGTGACTGACTGGACATCCGGGACACCAAACCAGATGATGCCATTCCTGAAGGAAAGCCTGGTGGTGGATGTTTAAGGAGTGTCAGGTTTTAGGCTGTTCGCTTCCTTGCTGTGGTTCAAACACAAGAAAAGAGCCGCAGCCTTTGCAGCGACAGCACTGCTACAAAATTCAGTTTCCTGCGAGTGCTCTGAAGGCTCTGTTACACAATATAATTTCTATGATTTTATTCTGCGTAAACCATAGATTTGTATTTTACAGAAGCCAGAGAGCTTTTGTATGAACATGTTGGGTTTTGTTTTGGTTTTTTTTAACTCAAACAATGGACAAGAAAGGAGTTAAAAAAGCGAGAGAGGAAACCACACAATAGAGCATGTAGAGAGAAATAAGGAAGAGCAATAAATGATGGAATTGCCAGAGGGTGATTGGCCTTTAAGAATTAATGACTTTTTCTTCATCTCTGGTCATTCAGCCTTCTTCCAAAGGTGAGAAAAAATAATCCTTCATGACATGCTAAATCAGTGCTGGTAGAGGAAAATGGGAACCTTATTTCTTTTCTTTCTTTCTTTTTCTTTTTTTTTTTCTTAACAGGAGGTTCGAATTTTGCAGAGAGGACAAAGTGGTGTCTAGAACAGTACAAAGCAAAAATGCGGAGTTGGAAGGCACAATCCCAGAGTGAAATTTGACAAGTAGAGCCACAGATCTCAACAGCAGAGCAATGTGACCTGCCCATCATCTTCCTTTGCCTTCCTCTCCCCAAGAGGATGTGACAGCGGCCTTGAAAAATATCAGCATAAAGCAAAATTGAAAGGAAAAGAGATGGGGCCTTGCAAACCAACAATTTTTTCAACATCCTCTATAGGTCTCAATGCACGAGGTTCCCTGTGAGAAAGAGGAGACTTTGGATCAATTTTTAAATTTTTGTTGCTTTATACAAGGATATTGAGAAAGGGGCCAAAGACACTTTAGCAGCACAGGGGCAAAAGTGGGGTGAGAAGGAAGAAATAAATATGCACGTTCTCAATTTTCTGGAAAGTACAAGTAGTTGTATCATCCTTAGGGCTGGACTAGAATGAACTCAGTGGAACTTCATTTATGTAATTTAAGGGCTATTTCTGACATTTTTCTATGGCTCCCATTGAGATTTTGCACCTGCATCTTCGGTTTGCAGCTTCTATCCACATTGACAAACCAACCTGCCAGGCCAGGTTCAGCCGACTGGAACTAACTGCCTGCTCTGTGGTGACCTGCACCAACAAGAAGTCTGAAAAAACACCTCATGGAACAATTTGGTGGATTAGCACAGGCCAGAGGTTGATCCCAAAAAGCAGTTTGAATACGATCATGCGTAGAGGAGTGGTAGGGAGAAAGACTTTTATGAACAAGCCGTGCCACTTGACCTCAAGGCTGGCCAGCTTTTCCTGGCACTGGATAATTTACAGGAACAGACATCACAGAGGGGATCTTCTCCTGAACTCACTGAAAGCTCATTAATTATACTCAGCATAACTAATACTGAACAACAAAGCAAGCAATGAAGTTATTCTGAAACAGGGATGACTTCACATCTCTTTAGTTCAAAGAAATATCTACAGTTTTTTTAAAATGTTGGAGTTGAGATAGTGATGTAGATTAAGCAATAAATTCCTGATCTTGGTCTCCTGAATTAATGCTGGGAACGTCAGTGATGCAACCTGGTGTAATACTGACAAATGTTAGATTAGAATCAGGCTATGAATTCCTATAATTATCACTTGTCTACTTACTGAAAGTAAGATAACTGCAACTAATTAGGGGTATGAAAGAAACAAAAGATAAGTGTGTACAAACATCGCAGCAGAGATTAAAAGTCTATTTATATGCTGTTATTTTTAGGGCAGAATTTCTATAGAAAACATTGATAAAGCTTTTTATTGTAACCAGCAGATCTGCCCTGATTATGTATCTAAAAAGATACAGTAAATAAAGGCAATCAGAAAACAAAATGCCACAGCCCCAGAGACACAAATTGATAGAGCAACAGAGTGCAGAAGCATTTGTGTGTTATTAGAATCTACCCCTCAGCTCTGCGCTCTTAGATTGTTAATTTAGGGAAGCACTAACGTTTGAAAGAGGATATGATTTGGAATTGCTTAAGAAATTGATTTAGATGCTTTAATATCGCCAGTGATCTAGTAACAGGTATGCCTGATGAAACAAATTGTTTATGGGAATTCATCCCATTAAGAAATACAGTTTTGAGGTGGCTTGGTTTTTTTTTCTTTAATACCAAGTGATCATTTTAATGAGAGAAATAAACTCGCAAACACAACAAAATCTTTTCACCTTAAAGCAATAAAAACAGAGATGCCGAAAACACTTGAGGAGTGATTTTTCTCTCATGCAAATGAGAAGCACATATCTGAAATCGGCCCTGGATGCATTAAATAACCCTTGCAATATTTATATATGTATTAATAATACAGAGTCTAATATTGATATGTGAGGAAGTAACACCATTGATGCCAATGAAATAAATCATACTAAAATTAGAGTAAGATGAATAAAAAATGAGGCCCCAACTTACTAATTATGCAATACATGAAAGCTATAAATAAATCTAGACCAACGGAAACATCAATTACATGACACTATAAAGTGCACACGGGCTAAAATGTGAGAATTATCCTGTATCTGATGCTTCAGGTTCAGAGTTTAGAGTCCCCTCCAACACTGGAACTGTGTTGCTCCTGAAAGAACAAAGAAGTAATTAATAAATTATTCAATCTGACTAATAAGTAGGCCGAGAAGGAACTACAGCACTATAACCTGAAAGGCAGAAGTGAAAACGGAACTGCATAAATATAAAAAACGTAGATTGGAATTAGAAAAAGAACTGGTTAAAATCAGTGATGTAAGAACAGCATTGACTGTATTGTACCTGCAAAAAAAGTTAAAAATAAGCGAACTAAATATTACAATCACAGACTTGGAAGCCTCTAGATAATTCTTCCTCCAGCTGTCTCTCTGGAATTTATCCTCTTCTTTAAACATTCTTATTCTACTGTAAGTCTCTTAAACTGGAAGATCATTACGAAGCTTTCTGGGTTTTAAAACCAAAATAGTGCATTGAACTGTGAAGTCTTAGGTAAATAAATTACAGATTGCCACAGTGCAGAGTGATTTTCACTGCTCCTCCAACAGCCCACGACTAAAAGGAATGAGTTTTTGTCAGCAATTGGTTTTAGGCAGAAAATTCAGCTACAAGGAAAGTGATACCCTGAGTTATGTGATACAGATCTGCCAGCTGTCCCAGGACATACAAAAACTGCTGTGGTTGTCCTGTCTGACCATTCAGTTCTTCACCAATGGTACCATTTTCCATAATATTTTTAATAATCTGCACTATGCACCTGACTTTAGCACCAGGAATTAAGCTCTGGTTCCACTGGGGCTGAGTTCAGCGAGTGAGGACTTTGCCTCACTTATCTCAGTCACGTAAATAGCCCAGAAATTAGTCTGGAATAATTTATCCAAGTATCATATCACAGTCAGCTATTTATTTTCTGCTGGTCCTGGATTATTTGATTTCCAGCCAAGTATAAGTGGCCAGCTGTAACACATTTTCAGAACGAGGCACTTAATGAACGTGTTTAGTGTTAATATAGTTATTTATGTGTTATCTCCCAGTGTTTTATTGCAGATGATAGGAAAATAGCACTGTATATTGTTGAAAGGGGGTAACTGGGACATGATTTTATGTTTCTAGAAAACAATATTAAATTCAGCAAGTGGGAGTTACTGGTTTAGAAAAATGAACTCAGTACGAAGTACAGAAAAACCGGAGGGAAAAAAGCTGACAATTAAAGCTTCAAAGAGACATCAAGTACAGTTTGGTGTCAGATATACAAAATTATACACAACAAAATACCAGCAAATAAAAGCAAAAAGCAATAAAAAGAAAATTCTGCAAGTCTGCTTGTTTATTTATTTCACATTTAGAATATATACATCAACTCGCCCAAGATACTGCAAAATAAAACATTAAGAACATCTGAATGTAAAATGAGAATAATCAACATCTTTAATTTCAAAGCGCTATTTTATGTGTAAACAAAAGCATATGAATATGACTATAAAAAGAGGATAATTCAGTTCCAGAGGAAAATATCTCTGTTTTGTAGGATGAAGACTCATCCTGCTACAAGACCATTCTGAGGGCCTAAGAAATGAGCAGGCAAATCCTCTTTGCTTTACCCAGGTGAGCAGACCTCTTTAAAAATCAAACATAATAATAAGTCCAAAACACCTTTTAGAAGCCATCAAAAGTATAAACTATATTTGAACATATAAGCAACTACCTGCTAGCTTTCCATTAGACTACAGTCAAAATAATTTCTGTGCTGACACACTTTGTTTGAGTTGTTAAAACGACTTCTAAAAATAAAATAAATCTACTCTTAGGGTCATCTTGATGGGTGTTTTATCCAGCAGCTCAGCCTGGAGATGCAAACAGTCCCTGCATGCTGAGGGTCTGACTGTGCCAGCTCAGATTCAGCAGCCCTGACCCTGGCTCTGTGGCCTGTTAGAGCCATTTCCAGCTCAGGGTGTGCAGGAACATCCATCATTTACCTGCAGTGTGCTCTGATGGTATCCTGAATAACCCATTTCATTATTTTTGATGGGCACAACTCATCTGGCGCCTTCTTTTGAGCCTTACAAAAAGCCAGCTGAAGAAGGGCGGGGTGTGGGAAATGGAAAAGATGAAAAGTGGGCTCGAAGGGCTGTGTAACACAGGGGTAACAAAACTGAAAATAGGTTTGGCTTTGGAGACATAGATCAGAGAATATCGAGAGCCGCCAGAGGAAGTGATGGAGAGAGAACACTGGGGTTTCTAGAAGACTAATTTCAGTGTGATTTAGGGAGGTGATAATATTTGCTGACATCATGTGGTTGCTTTCATCTTGCAATTGTTTCAATTGAGATGTTACAGTGATGTTCTAAATTAAAAGCTTTTTTTTTTTGTGAAGCAAGAGGAAATTTAATCAATATAGATTAATTTAGAGCAGCTGCTATTCACTAAGTAGGAACATTTTCATCTCTGAAGAATTTTAAATCCGGCTTTTATAACATAACCTGCAGTACATTTGAATATATTCCCCTGGTCTCTGCAGTGCCGTAATTCTGCTAAGCTCAATGAAATTTATCGCGTTCGAGACAATGTGCTGTAGATCTTCACTTGTTTATTTCTCAGAAGCTCCTTTTTTCCTGTTGAAACATAGGTCGTGTAAAGCCATTAAACCTTGGGGTGGGAGTAAGGGAGATGAAATGTGGAGAATGCTGCAGATGGATCAGGAGAGGGGCTCCTGTCCTTGGGACTCACCAGGAGGACTCAGTGTCCTTCACCTGCATCTGGCCCAGGCCACCCAAAGCTCCCCACCTCCCAGTGAACTTCACAGAGATGTGAAATTTGAAATAATGCACCTTAGCTGAGGCGTGAGTGTTGTTCACCAGCCAGTGAACCTTGCCAGACTGCTTTGATGTAGAGGGGAGCCCACAGCTTTGAAAGATGCCTCCATCTGGGTTATACAAGGCAGCCGGGCATCTTGTTTCCATTCCAAACACATTTTATACAGCTCTGCGAGTGCCTCTGAGGAGCTGTGTCCAAGTGCACAGCTCCCATTTGATTCAGTGGCACCTGGGTGATTTCCAAAGCCAACCAAGCATCTTAGAATCACTGAGACAGTATCTTAAACTCTGCTGCAGTCAAAAATCAGGGAGATAATACAGAGGTAAACCTGAATCTAGTTCAATATACAGGAGTGCTGGGCTTTCTCTGTAAATCCAGGGAGGAGTTAAATACTCCAGTGGTTATAAATTTTATCAGTGATGGTGGCTTAATTGCCACTGGAATGGACTAATTATGGAGATATGAGGTCCATCCTGACAACAGCGGTATGTCCTCTGTCCCTCTCTCTATTTCATTTCCTGTCCATGATGGGTTTCTCCTGTGGCAGCACTTGTGCTAGGAGTGGCTTTTATCAGATGAGGTTTTTTTGGCTATCAAGCAAAGTGGTTTCTAAAAATACAGACTGTGATTAATTTCAGTATGGGTATAAATGGGAAGCATATTGATAGAGAGTTGTAAACCAGGAGTAAGCTGGTTTTCCTCTGAGAATTTATGCATCAGCATAAAGCATCAGGAGCAGCATCAGGATCCTGTGATTTCCCTCTGTACATGGAATTGTTGGTGCTGAGGATCTCCACGGAGCCAAGGCGAGCAAAGGTGTGGCCTGACAGTCCCTGTCTGCCTTGTGCCGTCAATCACACGTCAGAAAAGAACAGCAGAAATGACAGTATCACTTTCTGAGGATTTTGAAAACTTACTGTGTAACTTTTTTCTTGCTGTGTGGCTCTTGTCATGCTCCGTTATTCTCTTTTTAACCTCAAAACTCTAATTTTGTTTAAAGCAATAAATCTTTATTTTTCCCACTTGCTCATCTGCTCCAGACTTGTGCTTCTCCAGGACTGTCAGCTTCGGTACTGTTATGAAACAACAGCACAATAAATTAAACATTTATATTTTACCTATCTAGGTGGATATTCTGAAGATAAATAGAATTTGAATAACCTTTGAGACTTGAAAAATGAAGAACAAAAAGTAAAATTCTTCAGGCAAAGATATTTGCTTTCCTTATACATACCCTAGCTGAGAACGTAAATTTTGGCTTACCTTTTAGGAGGCGCTGAGTTGACTGAATTCTTCAATAAAAGTATTAGATATGACCTGCAGATAAGGACATTGCACTTATCTCAAGCTGCAAATCTTAAATTAACTCCGAAGTTAATCTTGGTCAGATGTAGTTTACCGAGATGATGGATCTCGCTCTTGCAGGATCTTTCATTTTACAACTGAAAATTTGCTTCCACTGTAGGGAAAAAAAATCAGATTTTAAGAATTGAAATTGCTGTGCCAGGTTTTTGTAACACGTATAGAATTTCCCGCACAGAGAAGATGTGTGCTGGTGTTGAGGTGCTTATGTAAAGCTATCACAGATCATTATCAGTGGTGAGTGCTGCAGGTATAAAGCAATTTTTTTATCATACAGAATTTTCAAGATGTGTGAACAATTTAATTATTTAGCAAATTAAGGATAACTGAGCTTAAAAGGAGGTCCGAGTTCCTGTACCCCATCCCTTATTACCTTGGATGCTTGTGATTGCACAGGGGGCCTCATTGCATTATGTTTGCTGTTAGAAAGATTGATGCATTACAGCCAAAGGCCATAAAATCTTCTTTCTGTCCTTCAGAAATTTTATCCAGTTATTTCTTTTTCAAGACATTTTTGTCAAGTTAAAATTCACGTTTAAAAATGTGACTAAACTGGTATTGCAGCCTATTTACCCACTGCTATTTATAAAATAATCCAATGACTCTTGCTCTTACAGCCATGTCTGACTTCCAAAGGCTGCACACAGAGCAGGAAGTTTTCAGCTGCCAAATGAGCACCTACAGCTTGCCTTTAATCACTGGGCTACATTTATAAAAGTTCTTTCTGTATGCATGTTCTAAATATTTATTATTTTCATTAAAGTCTCATCAGCTGAGAAATACTTTCAGGAACCCAAGCTCCCTTGGAAATGCTGAGTGTTCCACATTCACAGTAACAAGATGCCTGTGAATTCTGGTAGCTAGCAGAAGTCCACTTGATATCTTCCTAAACACCCACATTTTTTCTGTAGTGGCAATTTGAATATCAAAACAACCCTTCAAAGTAGATTAAGAAACAATTCTACTTCATAGTATTAATAGGCATGAAATTGGATAATTTGGATTTAATTACATTGCTAAGTTTTCTTTCACAGTTTATAATTCAAAAAACACCTGTTTAGATTAAAATTCAGTCCTTTTTTTAGTTCAAACTGTTACTCAGATCTTCTTTTTTTTTTTAAATTTTTTTAAATTGCAAAGGAAAACCACAGATGTAGTTGGTTGGGATGTTTAGGGAGAGTTTAAAGATATAGAAAATGGCTTGGACAAAACCAATTTATTGCAGCTGTGGAAATATAAGATCCACTTTACCACAAATGCAATCTGTGGGAGGATATTGGCTAGCAGCAGATTGGCATAAAATTCCCAGCTGAAGCGGATAGGGAAAAGTAATTTTATGTATCTCCCTTATTTTTATGTGTAATGTTTTGACCATTTTAGACTTAGCCCACCAAATGAGTTATTATAAAATAAAGAAGGAGCTGCACAAGTGTGTGCTCGCTCAGAAGAAAGTAATTTATGCCATGAAGATGGGGAAATGTAGCAGCTTCTTTTCTTGTGGTAATATATGTGCTAAAACTTGGTGATTTAACTGTATTTCAGTGTTACGAACCTACAGGCACTCAGTCAGGAGGACATTGAATACAATCCCTAATTCCCTATTACGCTCTCAGACAGTGGGATTATTCCAGTTTTAGTTCCAGCAGCACCTAAGGAGAGCTGAAGGGGGAGTCAAGGCCCATTACGACCCCGGGAAAGAACACCTGGAGGAATAATTCATGCAGATGGATAAAATTTAGAGGGAAAAATAACAACAAGATGAACTTTCAGTAGAGCTGGACAGAAAACAAGAAGACAACTGAAGTTTATTAAAGCCTAAGTAGTGTCTGTACAACAAACACCCTTGGCCGGTGCAACCCCACTGAAAACCGGAGGGACGGGGGCGTGAACTGAGGGTGAGGAATGAGAGTTTGAGAACATCTGAGCCACGCCTTGTTCGCCCTGGCTGTGAGCAGGGCTGGGACGTGCAGCGGGTCAGGAGAAGAGGCTGCAGTGGTTCAGGAGGCAATCAGGCACCATCCTGGGGGAGCTCGAGCATTATGAGGCCAATCCTCTCTAGGCGCATTGGCCTTTTCTCACATTCGAGATGTTTTATTCACACCGTTGTTTTTTCCCCCAGAACGTGTTCCACTGCTTTGCTCTGGCATACAAAACGTATTGAATGCAAGATAAAATTATACAGCTTTTTTTTTTGTGATTTTTAGAAAGGCTTTATTATATTAATTTTACTTTACGTATGTTTTTTATTAACTTGTCTGTTCAGATAAATGATTTGGAAATTGCAATTCTTGGTAGAATTAAATTAAAGAAAGAAATATATAGGGAATAGATTTGTCATCCCTTTGGGATGTGATACCATGTTCTGGATTTGTTTGTTCCTTGTCAGAAGGGATCCAGATTATTTCTCTCATAAAAACTTTTACTGTGAGATCTGATGCTTGAAAATACAAACACTAAAACTAAATATTTCAGTTTAGAGTGGAAAGGTCACTGCAGCTTCTGAGATATCTACTTACAACAATACAGAGATGGCTGGCAAGGCATTTTATTTTATTTATTTTATTTTATTTGTAGGATATCGATCTGTTTCATTTAGATATATCGTCAAAGAAATGGAAAACCTTCTACCATCTGAATTCATTCTTAGAGTCAGACAATTGTAGATTAAAAAAAAGAGCAAGAAAAAAAGAAAAGAGAAAGAAGACCTATCTAAAGTGTTCTCTTTTCTTTTTTCTAATAACATTTCTCCACATCTGCTCCAACAATTAAGTTAGCTGGGGAGGCTAAATGGCTTAGGGAGGTTTTTGGAGAAATCTCTTTTATTATTGACTTTATTCAAAGTAGCTCCATGCAGATTTTCTTTTAATTTTGCTGGGTCACCTACTTGCCAGCATAATATTATTTTAATGCTTCTTAATTTGAAATAATTATGTTAATTTCAAGAATTATTAGATTGCAGTGTCTGGGAGCTCCAGACTCTCACAATCTCAGTGATTGAGCTTGTTTTACAACAGCACAACTCAATATTCCCCTCACCTGAGTGCGTCCAACCCAACCACAAACACCTGCTCAATCCCATAAAAAACCCCTCATGGAGGGGGAGTGGAGAGTAAGACACGTCCTGCAGCTCCAGCACGAGTAAGTTTTAAGTGGTGCTTTTTCAGCTGGTTTTTTTTTAATTATATGTCTAGATAGTGAGCTCTTATTTCCATTTAAAATTAATGAAAGTCCACCCTGCTGTAGAAACCCTGATTTATAAAAGAATGGGCATTTCCTCAGTTTTTAAGATTCTGATTTTGTCAAGCTGTATTTTTTTCTAAGGATTTCTTAATTCTGAGTGTTCTCTGCTAGGGCTGACTAACCAGGGCCGGAACCTTGTTGTGTTTATCGTTTAATGTCATGGCTCGGGACAGACTAAACCCTAGAGGAAAACAGAAAGTTAATTTTTTGATTTGTTTTTTGTCTTTTAAAGCTGACAATTTCCAGCTGGGTGCAGCTGTAAACTAGGATGGAGGTTTTGTTTTGTGTGTTTTTCTGGATTAATAACTTTTAGGAATAATTCTCTAATTGGGACCGTGAGGGATAAAGAAGTAGGTGAAGAAAGATAAATTAGGGGGGAAATGGAATTGGGATTCAAAATGGATTGAACTTCTTTATACTTATTGCTTTAGAAAATCTGTCAAAAAAGTTCTTAGCAGTTGTTTGGAGAAGGATATTTCAAAACTATATGAGAGTTTTACACAGAGGATTCATACAGCAAATTTCAATTTTATTTTTGCTTTTAGAAGAATGAGCAAATAGCTTACTTAGCTCCATGTTCTAAATAGCATAATTCATAAGTAGTCTGTGGCGCTGATTTTGCTATTTATATTTTACTGTAGACTATGACATTTTTGGTTTGTTAAACACGTATATTTATATACATCAGCCCCTCTGGAGAATCCTGCTACTCCTATGAGACACACCAGCCCTTCTCATTGCTTAACTGGGAAGTAAAGCTCTGAGTATCAGTGTGAAGTGTCTGATGAAATTAGAAACATCTGCTCCTACAGCTCGTGGCTCCTCCCTGGAGGGCGGAGAGGAAGCAGGACGAGTGAAAGAACAAAGGGAATGCAGAGCAGATTTGGAGGGAACAGGGAGCTCTCTGGAGCCTCCTGCTTTCGTTCAGCTTGTCCTCCAGCCAGAGCTCTTACCTGCCAGAGGAGAGCGGGGAAGGAAAAAGGATAACAAATGGTCCCCCAGCACAGGCAGCTCTGGAAAGAGACTTTTCTCCTTACAGAGAAGTCTGTGGGGCACAGCCCTAAACCCACATAAAAGGATGAGAAGGACAAGGTCTGCCAGGCTGAAGAAGTTGATGTTCACAGCTTATAAAATATTCTTTCATGAAAGTTTAATTTCACCCTTCCTTTTGGACTTTAGTTCCTAGTTCCTTTAGCTGGGAATTCTGCACGGGAAATTGCACAGGAAATGTCCTGATGGATTCATGAGGATTCCTCTTACTAAATCAAATATTGTTTTGCAAACATTCCCTTTTTTAAAATGAGGTTTAACAAACAATGTGACCACGTTCACTTGTACTGATTAACAAACACGGCTTAATGAAAGGGGATTAACAGATAAATTTGAATAATAAGAAGCTGCAATTCCATAAACACTATTAACTCCTTTAAAAATGTAGTTTCTATTAAATGTAGAGTGCAGTTCATCATCCATTATACTGGAGATGTGACAAAATCATCAAGCCCACTTTTGCAACTGTCTTATAAAGCAAAATATTTGATTTTTCAGGATTTCTCATTACTGCAATGTGACAAAATAGTTCAAACTCATCAAAAACCTACAGAAAGCAGATGTTTATACAAGGTGTTTCCCCCTATTTAGCATAACTTCAAATACTGTTTATTAGCCAATTTCACATGTCATGTGGTTATTTGAAAACCAGGAAACAAGTAGTAAATGCCAATTTAGCTGGAAAAGACAAAATTTCCAAGAGAAATTGAGAAGCTCTGGAGAAAAGCAGGTTGATTTCAGTAGAGGAGGAATAAAAAGATCTGCTCAGATTGAATTTTTGCCTTGTGGGATCAACGAGTGTGATAAAATTGCAGGGACTGGGGAGGGAGAAATGTGGAAGGCATTTATGAACTTGTGTGGTTGGGAGAGTAAAAGAAAAAATATGCAATGGAGAGCAGTGATTAACAGAGGATGTGGGGAAATCAAATGAATTCTGAGGAGAAGAGAGGTTGTTATAGGGGAAAAGAGATGGAGAAAGACAAGGCTTTGTATCTGTCAGAACTGCTCATGTATGATTAGAGTCCCACCCTCATGTTGATTCCATCACTGCCAGAAAGACATTACAGGGCAAAGTTTTGGTGAATGAAGGATAGGAGAGGATAACTCTTGGCCTTTTTTTATTTTAGTCACATCTCTCTTGTTTTGGTAGTCCAAGTTCACATTGCAAATCTCAATGTATAATATCTAAAATTTTACAAGTGTGAAAGCCTTAGCCTGGATTCATATTTTCAATTTATCTGAGCCACATGTGCTATTTAAAAAAAATCTGGTTTTAAAGAAACTAATGATGCATTATCTAATCCTATATACCTCTATTTTCTTGATATTCTGCTATTTTATCTGTAGCTAAGAAAAGTTTGCAAAGATTATCTCTGTAAAAAAAAAAGTACGTATATATATAGTTCTAGTCACTCATTTTGCTTCTTGAATAGTTCTGTGAGAATTTGCCTCTTTAGATTTCCAGAATGTACTTGTTCTTCTGTCAGTCATATTTCAGCAGCAGCTTGGGAAATTTATTCTTTTATGTGTTGAATAGCTCTCCAGCACAGGTAGCACTGTTTTCTTTGAAAACGCAAACATCTCTCAAATAGCAGGACATAAATGTGCAGAAAATTCTGAATACAAGCTATAAATATTTCAGGCTGTAGCTACAGAGAACTTGAACTGAACCTCGTGCTCGGGTATCTAAGGGTTTATTAAACCCGAGTTAGCTTCTTCTGGCAAATTGAAGTGAATCTTTTGCATTTGAAAAAGCCTGCGAGATTCTCTTTCTGCAACGTACACACACTCCCGCATGCAAATCTATTGCAGCACTGCTAGAGAAATGCAGTAGTCAGAATGTATAATCAAAAATGTTTGTGAGGAGATAATGAACGAGGCCTTGCTGTATACAAAAGATAAAACATCATTATGCACGTATTTATACTGTGACTGTTGAAATTCCATTATTCTGTGCCCGTGGAACAGAAATTTCTGTGAGTCTTTGGGTGTTCTGTGATTAGTGAGTTGTGTATGGCCTGATGGGGGGGGTTGGTTTATTTTTGAAGGCTGTTGGTGACACTTTAATATAAATTAATATAAATGAGAATGCGTCGTGGGGTGTGTGATGATCACACTGGTGCTGCTTTGGGGCAGCAGAGAGGAGCTCCAGGTGCAGGAGGTTAAAACCAGTTTTAGTGAAGAGTCCAGTCCCTAGTCCTTGCTCAAGACAGCGAGCTCAGAGAGAGTTGTACCTCTCTAGAAATGCCAGGGCTCAGCCCAAAGCAGTGAAATGTGTATGGCAAACGTACACATTGAGACACCAGCGGCTCTCCCTCCTGCTCTCCTACGATCGAATCGAGTCTATGAAAAGCAAACTGCAGCTGATGATGCCGCAGGATCCCTCAGCACACACGACTGAGCTCTTCAGACCTCCTCCTGCCTCCTGTTGACTTTGAGCTTAGGAGGGCTATGCCAGGAATGCTCCTGCCTTTCTTACCCAGCTTTTGAACCGTGGAAAAGGCAGCAGCTCTGCACCCTGTCCTTAGCAGAAGTACATTCTTCAGAATGTGCTTTCCGTGTGTGTTGACGACAACCTTGTCCTTCTCACCTTTTCGAGACGCACCTCCCAGCTTTTGGAAGACAATTGAATTTCTCAGCAGCTTTTCAAGCAATGATTTACATTAATGGAAGCTGAGTGGTGGTGCTGGCAGACAGCTCAACATTCACCGGAGCCGTACAAATGCCATTTATTTAGCATTTGAAGTACCAAGCAACTTAGGTTTTAGCTCATTGTAGTGGTATCCAGTTTCAGGAAGACGCAACAGCTTTCACTTTAACAAAATAAATCTGTAAGGAACAAAAAGCAAATTAAAAACTAAAAACAAAAAGCCCGCTCCATTTCCATACCAAAAAAAAAAAAGGAACAACTAATTACAACTGCAAAAATCGGTAAAATGTTGAATTTATCACTTCACTGTCTTCCCTGTGGTAAATAAGATGGAGTGTAAGACTTTGTAAAACCTTTCCTGGACTATAGTCATGCAATCAACCAAAGCTGACAGAGAGCTGGAGGTCAATATTCTGTGGTATTTTTCTTCCATGATTATTTCTTTTTTCTGTCCTCAAAGAAAATTGCTTCCATTTGAGGAGATGTCTGGACCAGCAGCAGCTCAGCATCCCCCAGCCTTCACCTGCTAAACTTGTCTGTTGGAGGTGGATCTTGACACCTTTGAATCATCTAATTTTAGGGCACTTTTTTTTAATAACCATCACTCTTTCCCAAAGAGTATTTGTATGACATTAGAAATATCTTAATCCTCCTTCAATAACAGGATGGAAGATAAAAATTGCCACAGCTATCATTATTGGAAGAAATAGCATTATATCGAAAGGATAAATTGGACTTATTCTGTCTAACCTGAGAAACCACTTACAGGATGCATTTTCTGACACAGTCTGTGACTGTTGGAGAAGCTTTCTCCAAGGCAGTGTCTAAATCAAGACCAGTTCCCTTTTTGTCTCATGTGTTTTATTTTTACTTCCTTTACTTCAAATGATTGATGTCCTTAAAGGACTGTGAAAACGGAGGGAAAAAAAACCCCTGGAATTATACAATTAATATTGTATGAATACTGTAGGATTTGTGCTGAATGCAGTTTATTTTTAAAATTAGAGTGTGAGAAAAGGTTTTGTTTTTAAAATAGCTTGACAAATTCTGCTTGTTTGAGATGTCTAACACTCTCCTGTTGTATTATCTTACCGCATACAAATCATCTGAACTGGTCTGAGACTGTTGCCTAAGCTCCTTCTTAATATCTCATGTAGAACTGATGAAAATCTAGAAGATAACTCATCCCAAAGAGTCTAAAGTTAATAACCTAGTGCAGGGAGAAAACCTGGCTTCTAGAGAGGTTTGTTTCTCTTCGGTAACTACAGAAGATACCTAAAAATACCTAAAACTATCTATCCAATGGTAGGTTGACGAGGATTTGTTCAGACGGATGTCCCGAAGGAGTAGAAAACCCAAACTACACATCAAAGTGATAAACAACTGTGCCCATCCAGATATTGGTTGCTTTTCACTGGAGTCAGGCAAATTTGATTAATTATAATTAATTCAATAACAGACTGAGTCCTGCAGCTCATTAATAATTGCAGAACCTGCAGGAGAGCAGGATTGCTGTGCTCAGTGCTGCCTGTCCCCATGCTATGTATTTAAAACCCCTCCTGCCAAAGGTTTATCATGGAAGAGCATAAATGCTTTTCCTTCCGGTGTGGGATTCGAATTCCTTTTAACTCTGCTCCTGGGCTGGCTGGTTTCACACTTTATCTGAACTCTTTAAGGCTAAAATCTTTGCAATACTTGTGGGTTATGCTTTAAATGAACACGTTTTACGTCTTCAGGGGTGTGAAGCGGTGCTCATGGAGGAGGAACTTCATGCATTATTTACTTTTATTTGCATTCTATCAAACAGTTTTAAATCAGATGTTAAATTTTGCACGAGTATTGATCATAACTTTATCATCCATTATAAATACCTTTTCTGTTAGTTCACACTCCTTGGACAGAATTACGGAGAGGGGTAAGAAATGGACATTAAATTAGGTTGAGCAGTTTTCGTGTTGTCCGAAAGGGGTACAGGATGTGCTCAGTTTCCTCCAGTCTCTTTAGGTGCTGGAAAACGGTATCAGATCCTCCCTCTTCAGGCCTGATCCCAAGATGAAAAAATGATATCCCATTCCACAATGAAGTTAATTTGCATTTATAAAAGAAAAAACAAGCACTCCATTGACAGTTAGAAACGTTCAATTATTGATGTTTGTCTATTTATTTTTGCTTAAGAACTGTGCGTTCTTCTGTCTTTGGTAACTGATACATGTTCAGATATGTTAGGGTCACGAGCTTATCTGTGTTAGTTCAAATAATATGACTGAAATATGACAAATAAAAGTATCCAAACAGCCACTGCTATTTTGGGGAAAATGCATGGTTCTTGACTGTAAGTGAAAGACACTTATCAAGTCTCCTCAGTGATTATAAAAGAATGTAAATAGTTCTGCAGGGTATATATAGCAAACCCATTTTGCAGAAAATTGAAGTCCTATCACAGCAGAGTAATTTTTGAAGTAGTGAAGAGGGGAGAAAAAAAGCAGTGAAACAATAAAGCTAAGTCAAAAAAACTTAGAATATTCTTTGTCTTTCGATGAACTTTGGAGAAAATTGTAATCCTGAGTCTCATCCAGTTTTAACAGTGAGAATATTTTGTATCAGAGGCATTACAGGGCTCAGAGTTAGATAACATTCTCTCTATTTGAATTTAAACATCAGATGAAACAAGTCTGAGTGTGGTTTGTAAGATATCAAGCAATTCAAACAGTAACAACTGTAAAGAAAAAGGTTATATTTTCAAGAATAAAGTATTAGGAGAAAGTCAAATCAATTCTGAAATAACAAAAAACCAAGAACCAAACAAAGCCTACATTAGAATCAGCACACCTGCAACAATATTTTCCTCCACAGGGTTTTCAATTTCCTGTGTTCAGTATGTGACCTTATAAAAATGATAACAAGATCCAGCCTCTGAAAAATATACATGCATCTTATCTGTTGTTTTCTGAAGGCAAACACCAGAAATGGGATGTGTTAAAGAAGTCGCAGAGCTTGGTTTTGTTCAGTTGGCAACTTGAGGCAACGGGAAAATGTTCTCTTCTTGCTGAATTGTTTATGAGAAGTGATTTTATTTTCTTTGGCTTCTAAAAAGCAGAGAAACTCGGTTTGCCCAGTGACTTTCCTTAGTTGCTAGACTGTGGACTAGCTCACTTTTAATAAATTAATAGCTCCTTATAAGAGTTTTCTGTCAATTTACAAGGGCAAGAGTTAACAGATTACAACAGGCAAGAGAATTCTCCATTTCACTCGTCTCATGGGTTTCTAACTTCACTCTGCACACCAAATATCCCTGAAATATGTGCAGGATACAATGAATTTGTGCTTGAATTTTTTTCAATATTTCCAAAGCCACGTGTGGAACAAAACATCTTAGGCTGTGTCATAGCAGAGTTTATTCCTTTCCTGCTTCCCTTTTCAGTCTGAGATAAGAACATTCATCAGCCCAGATAAAAACACCTATCTCGTCTCTCCACATCCTGTACACGTCGTTTGTGGGAGCAGTGTTTTGCTTGCTTTTCTTCAGCTGCAGAAGTGTTTTTCAGCTCAGTAGGAAGGCGCGTGCGTGAGAGCAGAAATAGCAAGAGCCTTCCGTGCTTTCCCTTTTTACTGAGAGCTGCACATTTGACTCCTCCCGGGCTGGAGTGGGAACTGAGAATCAGCTCAAACTCAGCTGGAGGACAGGTTTAACAAAGTCAGACCCAAAACCTGTGGCAGGAGTGCACCCACTGCCCCCTCACTGAGTCAGGCACAGCCATGCTGAGGGTTTGGCACAAACTGAGGAGCCGAGTGCACTCCAGACTCGGATATTTTTTAGGTATTTTCAAGAGCAAAACTGTAATTTCCTAGGAAAATGACTTCTGAACTTCAGATGTCTAGAGAGCTGCTGAGCAAGGTTTTAAGGATTGCAATTAAAATACCTAAGAGCAGACTAAGCCACACTTTAAATGCTTTAAGCTCTTTTATGACTTTTTTTTCTTCCACATGGGGAGTTGGGGATGAACAAGGATTTCAGCTTGGTTCTTTTTGCAACCTACATTATCTACCTAGCCAAGCCCATAAAACAGAATAAGGAGAACATATTTTTGGTTGTGATTTTTTTTTTTAAGGGATGAATTGTTCTAAAATTATCATGATTTCTGTGAATATTTCCCAACCAGTAAGAAATCCTTTTTAAAAACTATAGGTCTGTTTCAAATCTGTGAAATCCCTGGCACACGTAGATAAAGGTTTCAAACGTAGTTCTGCTGCCTTTGTCACATACTGTGGATTTTTCTGTATTACAGCTGTTATGTGTATTATTCAGGGGTTGCAGAGTGAATTGTCCGTGCTGAAGTGGGTGGGATTTAGGAGTTTGCTGGCACAAAGAATTGTCCCAGCTGCTTCATTCTTTTCTTCAGTTCAAGAAAAATTTAGAAGATTTGCCCTTGCACATCTTGCATCTGGGGGAAAAATCCTTTGGCCATTCAGGTTTTTTCATTTTGTCAGCACTTTGCATTCAGTTTTCCCTCTTAATCTTTGGTTATGTGCAGCCATGTCCAGTAGATACCAATTCTGAATAATTTGAGACAGTTACTCAGGACATCACTACCCAAGAGAAGTTGCCTGGTTTCGGATAACATTTTTTGTATGCATTTTTCCTGGAATTTTTGGGCAACATGGAAAAGAAATCAAGGTACAGTTATGCTACTAATTACCTGTACCTGTCTCCAAATAAAATAGGAAACTATTAAAAACCTTCCTGGGGATTAGACGGTATTAAACAGAAGATAATTAGTGCAAAGGTGAGAAGAGGTGATCCCATTTTCCCATCTGCCAGACTTGGTGCAGAATGGTGCTGAGTTTGAGATGTGTGACTCTCAAATACAGTAAAATTCTATACTGAATTTCAGCAACAGCTAATTAAGTAATTTACAATTTTTATTATGTTTTTATTAATGATGAAGCACAAGCTGTCACATGGAGAGGTACCAAGTATAACTAGACAGGAATCTGCAGGCGTAGAAATACAGCTTTGATAGAAGTGGTTTTTCCGACAAGACTGAGGAAGATAGAGTTTCTAAAATAATAGAAAAATAGAAGAAGAAAAAACAGCAAGGGAAGAAAGAAACTGTCAGGGTAAACAGATACTTCTTTAGATGACGCTTTGCTCTACTGAACCTTCTCTGTCTACAGGCTTGTTCTGATTTTTGTTGTGCTTCTGGGGTTTAGTTCGGATTTGTTCTAACAGGAATTCTGATACTTTATAACTTGACTTTCAAGGTGCTTTTAAAAATAATTTTAAAGTGATTGAGGGCACATTTGTAGATTTATATTTTAGGTGCATCTGTTTTCCAAAAAGATAAATCTGGGATATTTAAAATGATGTGGGTTGTGTACAAGAATTCAATCTGGTTTTAAAATCACTGCGTTAGCCTTTGAGAACTCTAAACCAGCACATCAATAATACTAGAAAAATACAATTTTTTCCTCAGAGTTTAGTAGGTTTTAGGCAGGCTGAATGCAGTAATTAATATTTGGTCATGTTTTACATTGATTGACCAAAGCTATTCGAGGCTCTCCGTGGTGCTAATGGCTGCTGCAGGTTCTGATGCACAACATTAAGCAGCTGATCAGCCGGAATGAGAGCGTGGGACCTTCTGTCAGGGAACGAAGGACAAAATTAATTGGGGACACTCTCATCTTTCCACCTCATACAGGGCTCAGCAGGAAAAAATTATTGGTTGTTTTTGTCAGTGTGGCTGAGTGAGTTCCTACCTTCCCTTTCCCT
The DNA here is from genome assembly GCA_013397725.1 of Rhagologus leucostigma. Lineage (NCBI taxonomy): Eukaryota > Metazoa > Chordata > Aves > Passeriformes > Rhagologus > Rhagologus leucostigma. Next base: position 1,808,477 of record VZTD01000230.1, on the reverse strand, counting down.
GTGCTGCACCGACAGAGCTCTGGCTTCAGCATCTTGGAATTCTAAATATTACTGGAATTTTAAATACCAATTTTATATTTCCTTTTAGAAATGGATTCATAGGACAAATTTCTCTTAGCTCTAAATGAAACACTTCAGTGCCCAGGTGGTGCTTTCATCTATTATTTAATATTTTACCTGTACATTTGCATGTACAGGAACGTTTATATACAACATACATAGTTTTTATTAACTCATAGCAAGACTTACTAAACTTTATAAGAAGATCTGCGTGGATTTGCTGACCTTCCTGATGTTCAGGCATTGCTTTCCTTAGTCACTCACTCTGCCAGAAACTTCCCAACACAATGAAAGAGAAGAAACTGTCAATAGGTCAGCTTTAAATTGTATGCTATTTTGCAAATATCTGTGTAGGCAATTTTTGCTTTTGAAAAAGATTAAAAATCCATACAGCAATATAGCTGAAGTTGATAATTTCTGACTTAAAAAAATAAAAAGTGCTGCCTAAGAATGAAGGTAGATCAAAGAAGCTCAGACCAATTATCTGCACATGGACTTCAATCTAGAAGGCACAATTTATTTTTTCCAAAATATCCCATTTACCCAGTTTGAGTTTGTAAAGAAATAAATAATATAGAGTTTTGTATAATATATTTCTGTAACAAATTACTGTATTTTTACACTATCTACTTTTAAATTCTGATTCCCATTTCTGCTCTTCTAAGCATCATTTATTTAACAAAAGGAGCTCACATAATGATCTTGGTTTCATCTTTGAAACTGACATATCTTCTTACCATCTAATGAAACATAATATTCTCTTTATCACCTATTCTCTTTTTCCCAGTGCAGCTCACTGCAGTTTTGTTTTATCAGAAATCAGCCAGCAATACGAGTCGCAAGGAGCTCTGGAAAACTTTTAGTGATCGTAACAAAAAGCAGGAGATCAATGGGCAGGCCCAGAGATTCCCTTCAAACAACAATGGGTGTGCAAACCGAGCCTGTGAAAGCTGAGCCTCCTCAAACCACAGGGATTTCAATGAAACAAAACAAATCGCTTCCCCTAAAGTTCAGCAGTGGTTAGCAGAGATGTCTGTGTTGGGGAGGCACTGCCTCACAAAGAGGTCTTCAAGAGTTGTTCTTGGAGAAGCGACAAACAGATCTTGCTGTTGCTTCTCAAGAGGCATTCAGTGAAATGTCTTGGAATAAAAGCAGAAACAGTCCCCAGAAAATAAAGTTCAGAGAGTGATTGTGATCAGAAATGATTCTGATTAAGGATGAATGTAGGATCTGGATTTAGGTTTTCCTTAAGATGTCAACAGTGATACCAAATTTAACATCTAAGAAGTCACCTCTTTGGTATTCCTTTAAAAGAGCACTATGACAGGTTTTCAGGAAGCTCTGTTAATTACAGATCACTAACTTGTCTTTGGATGAGGAAAAAATAAAAATATTTGAATGCTGAACTGAAAATAGAGATGACTGTGTCCTAGGAGTTGGTACAATATAGTTGTTTATGGTATAAATTAATGCAAAAGAAAGAATAACTTGGGTGGGCAATAAAAGCAGAAGAAAATGCTGAACTTTCTGAAAGTTGCTTTGTTTATTTGATACAACTCCTTTTATCTCAAAAGTCTATTCCTGCAGTAAGTTTTTCATTTTTTGTTATCTAAGTTTCATCAAATTTTCATAATTTCATTAAATTGTAGCCTCAGTCTCACCGCCGTTATCTGAACTCTGGTAGAAATGCACAAATAATGCTACAATCTTAAATCCAGTGAGTCTATTTATGTGTTTTAGAAGATTCAGAGGAGGATGGGTGGAGAAGAAAAAGGAGGCATTGTGCACAGAGAAACATTCTGGTTTGGGTCGAAGGTCCCCCATTCCTCCAGTTCTGTGTGCTGTGATTGGTGTGTCTGTGCCTCAGTGGCCATAATTTGTGTAGTGATGAGTGCGGGAACAACTGGAAGAGAACAGATGGTGCTCCTGTTCGCCTGGGTTTTCTTCCAACCAAGATTTTGTACTCTTGTAGCAGATTCTGTTGCTCATCTTTCTATCTTGAATCATATTCAACAACTCTAAAACTTGAATTACATTTAATTCGGGGGAACGGCATCAGTATAAAAGTAAAAAAAAATAATAAAATCACAATTATTTCTGCAATCTGTTAAGTTTTTCTTACAGATTTACATTACTATTTTAATATTTTATTCATCTACAGACTTCTCACTTATATCTCTTGGTGAACAGCATGCAACTCCCAGCATCATTCATTTCTTTACTTAGTTTTGCCTGCTGTTTCAGAACTTTATGTTGAACTGGATTGTAAATGTGCCTTAAACAGAAATGCTGAAAACATTTTAGTTCAAAAGAACAGCTCTGCACTCTGATTATTTAAAAATTTCCCCAGTCTCCTAAGTTTCAAGAACATATGGCAATTCACCCATGATTATTTTTGCTAAAAATGATTTTAATTTAATGAGTCAATGAAATTAAAGATTTCTCTTTCTGGCAGCTGGGTCTCTAACAATTCAAGGTCACTGCACAGTGTTGACATAATTGCACAGCCAGCGTGTCCATGTTCTACAGGTGTCAGTCGCATTGAAAATAAACACTAATTATGTATTTTAATGTGTAGCAGAAGTCATATTCAAAAGCAAAACCAATGAAAACAGTGATGAGCTTATTCAAAGTCACTTTTGGGATATCAAGTCCTCCTACTTTGAGGAAAGCACATTTTCCTTATCATTACTGTGCGCATCTATTCGAATGTTGTGCTGTATCTTTTTTGTTCATTAATTGCTTGACATCATTAAGACTTAAGTGATTCCTAATGATTCATAGCTGAGCTTTCAGCTGGAATACATCAACAACAAGATTCAGAACTCAAATCCCAAACCCTCCAAATAACATTTAATTTGATAAATCCGGGGGTTATGGTGTGAAAGGAGAACTCTGATAGCTCTAATATGATCAAAAGAAGGGGAAGAGAATTCAGAGAAATGAGAAAACCAAGAGAATCAAACTTTACTTAGTTTAGAGTCTAAAGGTCAGGAGAATGGTATGATTTCTGGAGTTGATGTGCTGCCAAGTGCCTGAGAGGAAAAAAATTCACTAAGCAACCCAAACCCTGAGATTAAAGAAAAAAATATAAATATTTTTTCAAAAATCCAGCAGTCCTGAAGGGTGGAACAGTGTTTCCCTGAGGTGGCTCTGCCGCACTCAGAAGGAATTTATGGCGTAAAAATGCCCTTGTAGTGCAAGCCAGCTCTGTTATGTGCCATATCCCTCTAATCACATCAACAGCACCGGCTCCTCCAGCAGCAGAAATCGAGGGCAAGAACAGCGTGTGAAATTAAAGCCAGTGGCAAAACTGTGGGATGGTCTGGATTTCACTCACCTGCATCTATGAGATATCCATAATGAGAGAGAGGAATGTGTCCTGTTCTCTGAGCCACTCCCCAGGAAGGTTTTGATCGATGAAATACTCGGTAGGAGGTACCTACACAAAAAATTCAGGACAGCATCTAAAGCTGGGTTCCCTCCTGGACTGATTTCAATAACAATCAATCATCTCTCAGAGAAAAAACATAGGTCTGTATTGGAGGGCACTTGACCTTTTTTATGTATAGTGACACATAAATCCTTGCAAACACACAGCCTGGAAAGAACTCATGTGGAAATTAAAACAAAAGAGAGTGATCTGGAACCAATAAAAACCAGAAGAATGTAAACTTGAAAAGAGCTTTTCCTACAATGTTTCTTTCAAAGTAAAAAAAGAAAGTAGTTGTTTGGTTTTTTCCTCAGATGGTGAGAGAGTTTTGTTTGTAAATAAGATGTCATTTTCAACTAAAAACATAACTAAACTATGTTTAGGAAAACATAAATACTGAATTTAATTGTAACTGCTGTCATTTTCATCTGATATTCATCTTGTGAGCCATTCTGCTCTCTACTATAGTTATCTATGTTTAGCTAACATGTTTCTCTTTCTTGCATTCGAAATGCATAACGCCAGAAAGGATTGATGAATATACTTTTTTCACATCTGTTATTGGAAAAAAAGAATTTTTTCACTTTTGGGCTTGGGGGAGAGTTTGAGTGCAGGGGCAGAGTTTAGTCTTTATTCTCATATTTGAAGTCCGGGATATTGACTATTGACTATGATCTTTTTCATCTTAGTGCCTCAGAGTGGGTGGGCTGAGATTAGGATTGGGCTCTACAATATTCTGAGCTGACAAATGAGTGTATTAAATACTGGAACATTATTTAATTAATTGGCCTTTGCTGCTCTTTCCATAGTTAAAGTTTTGAGCCTTTGTCGCAAATGGATAATGCACAGTAAGGCCTTGGTATTGAATCTGGCTCCAGTTTCCAAAGTACTTCAATGTTATTTTTTTGAAAATTATATAATCTAATGTATATTTTATTAATATAGCCTTTATTTGAAATCTGGGCTTTTCAAAGAAATGATATGCTGTGTTGAGCTTCAGAGGTACTTAGAGGTCTCAGATAAATTGTGAATTATCTCTGTAGTAACACATTGAGCCTTTCCCTCGCAGGGAGTCTTTGATCCCAGCCACTTTTTTTTTTTAACACTATGTAACCATCTGAAATTCCAGAGTCCTACAATCTAATAAGTACTAAATTCTCTGGTTGAAATTTCGTTGGGAAAGAGTTTCCATTACAAATCACAGCTTTTTCAAATTTTTATGAGTTATATTCCTTTAGCTCTGGCTGTTGCACAATAGTTTATACTTTGATGAGGAGGTCTGGGATAACATTTGTATTGGCAAAATTTCCTGCTTTGCAGTCTCTGTCAAAACTGGGGAGATTTCACAATGAAAGACATTTCGGGTTTAGGCAGAAGGTATTTTCCTTTTCCAGACCACTGCAATGACAGTTTATATTTTATGTACAGCCATAACTGGAACTATCCCCAAAGCCTGGGTCCTCTGTTGTTGCTGGCGGGATTCTGTGTGGTGTTTGCTTTTCCTGGTACAGCTCACTTTTCTGGGTGCAAGAAACCTTGTTGTGTGTTCCCAAAACGTCCATTTGACTCTCACAAAACATCTTTCCTCAGATTTCTCAATGTGATATAAAATTCAAAGCCCTGAGCCTGGCAGAGTTCCAGAAGTATTTGGGCAGCACTCTGAGGCACATGGGGACTCTTGGAGATGTCCCGTGAAGGGCCAGGGGTGGACTTTGATCCTAATGGACCACTTCCAACTCAGGATATTCTGTGAAAATATCTTGGGGTTCTGGCTGCTGTGACATGAATGGCCCCATCTGGTTTTAGGATGTGCTGCAAGGAGTGTTTGTTGTGGAGCCAAGTGGTGCAGGTGGGCTTGGCTTTGCCCGTGGTGGGTGACAGCAGATCCTGGAACTCTCGGTGGTTTGCACCTGGTTGTCTCCAGAGCAGTTTGAGTACAGGCTACCATGTTCGCAGATTGATTGATCAGAGGATTTGGGTCAGTAGTAAAGTGAATCAGCTCGGTGAAATATGCACAGATGACACCACAGGGCTGAGCTTCACCTCAATCTACCTGGAGCATCCTCTGCCACTGCACTCAAACAAGGTTTGCAAACAGCGTCACTGGGACTATTGACAGACCAGTTCCTCCTGGCTCGTTCTTGTCTAGGCAGGGTCTAGCAGACTCTAATCCCTCGTTAAAAAACCTCTCCTAGGAAAACGTGGGAGAGTAATTAAATATATAGAGCAGATTTCATAAATCTCTTTTCTTTAGAAAGTGCAAACTTTATTTATTAGGAACGCAGCTCTCCGTTCCGTATGCACACCCAGCAGGAGTCTGCACCACATGAGGGGTTAGAGTGTAATTTTGTATTGCAAAGTAATTTAAGCAGGGACACAGAATTTGGTAGTTTCACACTTACAAAGGCAGCTAACAGCCTTGCAAAAGAATCTCATTGGCAAAACAATTGATTTCTAACTTCTGGAGCAGAGAACCTTCACTGCCTAGATCATGTACAATAAAACTGACATCTGAGGGTAGAGCAAAAATATGCTCAGCTTTCCTAATCCCTTGGAGGCTTGTGAAATTACTGTCTGAAAACTATAATGAGAATGGGATAATTTGTGACATTTCCCTCTGCTGTTAGAAGGTATTGATTTTATGACATTTTCATTTCTTATTATGTGTTACGAGCATAAGACATCCGAATGTTAATATCAGATGCACAGAATAAACAAGGATGGTGCCAGGTAGCACTTTATTTATTTCAATTATTTTTCAGTTTTATGCTGTAGCTATTTTACCAAATCCCTGCAGGCTGTTAGCAGATAAACAATCACTCCTAAGCTCTGAGAATTCAGAATTAGAGGAGGCAGCCCATACATAAACTTATTTCTTCCATGAAGTCTACCAGCCAAGAGAGATAAGTTATCATCACCATGCTGAGTTTTGACCTCCCCTGTTTTATGTAAGATATTCAACTTTTCAGCCACATTGTCTGTCTAACTTAGACTGTTAATGCCTTGGGGTTGTTGTCATCTCCCTCCTCACACAGGAGAGAGCTGCTGCAAATACTAATGCACTCACAATAGATCCAACAGCGTCACTTGTGTTCAGCCCTGCTGCATCTTACCTGTCAGGAGTTTGTGAAGGGTAAATTCCCTCTCCTGGTGCTAAAACCACCAGGACAAGGTTATGGAGAAGCTATGTCATCAAGACTGTCTTGGAATTCTTCAAGCATTGACCTCCTAGCTGTGGAATAATGTAGTCCTATAACTAGCTTTCCTCACATCTCTGTCTGGGGTCACTGCAAATACACATTTTGGGTTTCTGGAGAGATCTGTGTATCTCCCCTCTGTTTTTAGCATTTGCATCGCGCTCTGTCCGTCATGTCACTGTGATGAGTTGCACCCAAGGAGTGAGAGAGCAAGGCGTGCAGGTTGAGGAGTTCTGGCAAAAACCTTGGGAGGCTGCACTGTGTATTGCCAAAAGAGAGACAGGGAACGAGTTAAATTCCCCCAGAGCACTGCGCTGTCCAGGCTGGGCCGTGCCAGTGCAGCTGTGCTCTAAGCAAGTGCATGGCAGTAGGGCACTCGCCACACCCAAGGTGCTACAGAATCCTGGTTTTGTGCCAGCAGTCTGCACATTAGAGAAGATTTATAACATCCGTGTTTAAGGCTGGCTTGGACGGAGCTCTGAGCACCCAGCTCAGGTGGAAGTTAGCCCTGCCCGCAGCACCGTGGCCTTTGGCCACTGTTGTGCCCTTGGCAAAGAAGGAATCTGCCCAGGGCTCCCACTTGGCACATCCATCCCAGCATCCTGGGGACATGAGCAGTGTGAGCAGAAATATATTTTCTCCTTGGCCATCTGCATTTAAATTGATACATTATATGAAAGAGCACAAACCGACCCAGGAAACAAAAACATTATCCTATGGTTGGTGTGGATGTAATGGATTCTAAGGGCTTGTTTATTTGTTGTTTCAGTTTGGTTTGGTTGGGATTTTTTAAGTTTGTTGTAGGGGAATTCATGGCAAACGGATAATATTGTACAAAAATAAGACCTGAGGAGAAAAGAAAAAGAAATTGCTATTTTTATGCCTTGTGAAGTTGACTAAGTTATAGACATTGTACATGAACTATATTTATATCAAATTTATGGAGAGCTTTCTCACAAATCAGGGTAGTGAAGAGAAGGGAAAAACAATATCATAATAAGGTCAGAGCATGAGAGAATAACTGAATTGTCCAGAAAATAAAGCCACACAGGGATCTCAAAAACTGGGATATCAAAAACATTCAAAATACCACTCACAAAGTATCAGTCCCTTGTGGGGACTTTAAATGATCCAAGTTTACTTTGTCTGAAATACAGCTTTTATAAAGAAAATGCTAGAACCAGGGAAAAACTTTCCTTGGATCCTTTAACAATAAGGTCTGAAAATACAATGTTATTGAAATTCTTTTTATGTCTACTTCAGAAACAAAAGCATTTTGGGTTTCTTTAAAGAAATGGATTGTGTAGATTTTATCTGACTTATACAGTGTAATCACATTTATATCATAATTTGCTGGTTTGTAACAATACCGTTGTAAATATTCAGTTCTCTTTCAATATAAATACTTCTATTTCTGGGGGTCACAGTTTGATCTGAGTGCAAATTACTTTAAGCAGCAGGGGGCCAAGCCATAGATGTGTATTCAGATTTGGACCCAGCTACTAAAGTGGAATATTTAAATGTTCAGAGAGAGTTTTCATGTTGTTATGGAGCTGGAGAACAAAAACCATCAAACGCAAATTCCACATTGCACTTTCAGAAGGAGACACAAAGAGAGAAAAAGAAGAAATAGTGTTTATGTGCATTTCTTAGCTGGAATTTCTCTCTAATACCACAGTGCTCAGTTTGAGCTCATCCTGCACACGCAAGGAATATTTGATTATAATTTTAGTCTAATGCTGTTGTTTCTTCCTGCACGAGGAATGTAAATACCCACTACTGGGCTGGCCCCAACCCTTGCGTGTACAAGGTGTTTGCCTGAACATCCCTCTGTGTTCTCTCCACAGACCTTTGTAGAAGTCAGAAAGACCATTGAAGAAATCTCAAAAAAAATAACATTACTGAGAGTGCCATTAGGAAAAGTTACCAGGACTGGGGGGGTGAGGGAAGAACAACAGATGAGTTAGTTATCATTCCAGTGGGAAAAAACTTAATGCGAATTCCTAGTCCTTGACCAATGAAGAATCCACAGAGGAAATTTGCAGCTGCCTGGTGATGGGAAAAACACTGATTAATTAATGTCTTTTTGCATTAATTGGTATTGCAGCAATCCAGGCATCAATCATTTATATCTCCCTTCTATGATATCTTTCTGTATCAGATATATGTGGAGCTATATTCCCATGGATAGTGGGAAGCACAGGAACTCCTGCCAAAACTCTACTGGAAACTCCCATATGCCCCCAAAATGGATTCAGAGTAATTTCCACTCTTTAAAGATATTTAGTTGTGCGTGTCTGGTTCCTGGCAGGAATTACCAGGAGTGTCCCAGAGAATCCCTCTTTGGTGGGAGGTTGATTGACCGGATCTCTTTTCGCTTACTGTGAGACTCTGATGTGGAATTTACAAGTTTTCAAATACAGAGATACAAAACTCAAACAAGTGGAAAGCAGTGCTTAATATAGGATAAAACCCAAATTCATAGATATTATCGAATTTACTAATACTGCTAAAGTATTCTTGCTGTTCCTCCCATCAAGAAGGAATGGAAGCAAGTCCTGCGAAAGGAGCAGCCTGGGATGTCTGGGTGTGGATCTCTGATTCCATGGCGGAACTCAGAGGAGGAAAAGAGGAAGCAAAGACAAAGGTTTTTATGAAAATAAGACCTATTGGAACATCAATATGTCAAAGTAGAACAAGAAAATGGTTTCCTCCAATGGTAAAAGGAAAAAAAGCTTTACCTAAAAAAATGTGAGAGAAAAGCACCAGGGCATAAAAGGGAGTGGATTTGGAAGATATTTACCACCTTAGATGATTTCAGCACACCAACCTTTTAGCTCTACCTGTCTTGAGTGTTTGAAACTAAATGTTTTGTGCAGGAAATGAAAATAGGTTGATTAAGCTTATTCTCATCCTCCTGCCATGCATCTTGTACGTCCCTGTGACACCCTGTGGTGGAGAGCTGCTACAGTGCACAGGTAATAGATGGGAAATTGCTTCAGGCCCTGATGCTTCTGGTGTCTGATTATGATCCAGGTTAGCAATCGCTGCAATTGCTGCTGAGAGTCATCTGCAGCTCACCCATTCCCCGAGCTGCTCGCCAAGGTTGGGGGACTGTGTGCTCCGTAAGTTATAAAGGAGTTATTTCTGATGAACTCCTGCAGATGAGGCTTATTTCTCTGACTCCTCCATGTGGGTTATGGCTTGTGAAGACAGGGAAGAAGAGTGGTACTGGAGTGTTCTGTAAGTCACTGTCTGCCCGGGACATGTGGCACCATTTCTTGCTGGAAACAGATGCTGTCAGAGCGGCGCCCAGCGCCGGCAAAGGCCCTGCCAGTCGTGTGCTTACATTACAGGCAGGGCGTAATTATTCACTTTACATCTACTTTCACTTTATTTTGACAGTGAGGAGGTTTGAGCAAGAGAAGGATGCGGAGGAACTTTACTGCTTCAGCTGGAAGGCAGGGTTGAGAACTGAGGAGTGTGTGTTCCTTCACACCTCTTCCAAATGCAATTTAAACTGACCTGGCACTGAACTAACGGGTTTGCTGGATGTTTTCATCACAGCTAGGCTTAAGTGTCTGCTGTAAATTGAAGTAGGTTAAGTGTATTAGAAATTAAGTAGCTATTTCCTTGGGAATATCTATGTTCTTTCTGCAAAGTTTCATTTCAATAATTTAGAAAATACAGTATTATCAGTTTTGTGCAATATTTATGGTAGTGCGTCATGTGAATGAGGAAAGGAAAGAAAAAATCCAAACCCTGAGAACATTATGGAAATTATTCTTTGCAGATATTGTGGTCTTTACCTTCTACACCACACTCTATCTGCATGACCTAATATGATTATAATAATCAAAGCAAACCTTCCCCAGAGATGAAATGCTACACGGCTCGGTCTCTTACTGAGGAGATTGGTGCCTGAGAAACTCATTGCACGTATTTCACATGTTAACATCCCAAATCCCAGCATCCTTTTCATTGTGTGATTTCCTCCTTGTGTCTATGTAGTATTAAATATGTTTAATTCCTATTTGTCTTCTAGCTGAAATGAGACGTTACCTAGAAACGTAGAGGCTGTCTGTCTACCTCCCTGCTGACAGATGCAGTGACTAAATAAAGAGGATAAATCTTTTTTTCTAGTTCTTTAATTAAATGTTTACAGCTATTTGAACCTTGGGAAGCAACTAACCATTCAATTGTCAGTCCCACAATGACAAAGACTGAGCAAGATCTATTTCTCCTGACTTTGATTTCTATTCTTTCTTCTTTTTTTTCCCCTAATTCAAGTTATTAGAGCAGAAATTGTTAATATAAACAACTTTAAATTATGATGTTTTTAAGACACCTTCTGGGCAACTTCCTGAAATTAAATTAAGACTATGGAAGAGTCCATCATTTGGATTTCACAGAACAAATTTTGCTACCACTCCAATTATTTACTTCAACTTGTTCAGGCCTGTTTTCCTAAATACAAATTCACAAATATTTGAAAGCAACATGTAATAAGGAGAAACAAGAACTCAAAAATATCTGTATTCAGATCCCTTTCAGGAAAGGTATAACAGCTTCTTATTGTCCATACTTTGAGTTTTAGACAGAAGACTTGAAATAGCTTGAACTATGTTGAACTTACTTGAAAAATGTTAATGGTCATTTGCTTAATTCTTAAGATATATTTTTTCTGTAATTGAGTTCTAATCTCAAAGACAATAAATTCTGACATCTATACATATACATGAGAGACTTCCCAGCAGTTAGAAAGTGTATAAATGCTTATTTCTCATTTTTATAAAATAGATAAATTTGTGCATCAACATCAATTTTTAATTCCTTTCTGAGATTATTTCATTCAAGCTCTCATCAAAGACAGGCACACATGAAACCAGTGCAGTTTTTATTTCCCTGTCTATTTGTATTTAAATGGCTTTCATTCAGACGTGAGAAAAATAGTATTTTTATGGACAATATGATCCCGTGATTCTGATGCCCACAGAACACTTGTGTTTCAATTTAGAGGCCAGGAGGATTTTCCTAAATTGTACTTTCAGTGTCTCTCTCATTAGTAGTGAAGCTTTTCTTATCTGATGCGCTGAACCAGAGAAGCAGACCCCACCCCCTGAGTAGAAATTCCAGTTAAATCTGATACTATTAAAAAAACCCAAAAACCAACTAAACCACCTCAAAAGCAGAGACAGTGCAAACTTTAGGTGCACACTTGACTGGGTCAGTCAGGCTACCTGTGGAGCTGGGCATGAATTCAGGCCAGAGCAAACAACCTCCTCAGGTTTAATGAACTCCACACAACCACCAGGGAAGTGTTCCAGGGGAGGAATACATTCCATTTCCATTGCTCCTACACTCGTGAAATAAGCGACTGCTTAATGTAGTTGGAAAAGGCCTTTGAGATGAAAAACAAGAGGTTTTTCCTGTGCACCTTACAACTCTGGTGTGGCCAGGGGACGGCTGGGAGAGCTGGGCGGGGATTTGTCTGCAGCCACAGAGCTTTAAATGAATCAGGGAAACAGTCTGGACTGCTCCATCATAAACTCCAACACTGTGAAACACAGGGAAGAACACCCTGGAGACTTCCAGGTCACTCTGAGGGTGTGGTTGGGGTTTTTTAAGCTAAAGCTTTTAATGAAGAGAAATACACCTTTTTTGGGGAGGAGTTTTTTGGGGTTTTTTGTTTGTTTGGGGGTTGGTTGGTTGGTTTTTTTGTTGGTTTTTTTTTTTACCCTGGTGAAATGTTTTAGTGTCTCCACCCCACACCCCCATTTAGGGAATTTTTTTAATTCCTAGTGTGTGTTGTACTGTTGCACACCCTTGTGCCTTCCCCAGCACTTGGTGGAGAGAAAAAGTCTTTGCAACCAGACAGAGCAAACATCAGAGCTGTCATCTGTTAAATCGGGTATTGTCTCATTAAATTTCTGTGTAGTGTTGGGAAAGATTAGCAGGAGACTGACAGATTCAACTCCACAATCCCACAGAAAAGTTTAGCTGAGCTCTTGAGACTAAATGCACACTAATTCCTGCCAGCCACAGGGACTGGCTATCCCTGCAGCTCACGGAATAGCCCGGCCACAAAGCAAACATCCGGTGCCATGTGCTGAAAGGAGGATGAAGAGATAAGCCAGGGAGAATGAGAGAAACCATTTTCTTTTATGACTTGGTCTTTTTCTGTGCTGAGGGATATCCTTATCAAACAAACCAGTCCAGCAAAATGAAATGTGCCTTGAACACTCTGTCAAAATCTGAGTCTAAACCAAAGACTTCCCAGGTTTAGAACTTCCCTTTTTTCCACCTTTTAGGTGTCATCACAGGAAATAGAAATATGGGAGTGCTGTTACCAAGACAGTCATCCTGGGCTCCAGAACCAGATTCTGCTGTGAAATATTCAGGTTGAATTCTAGGCTAGAGCAAGAATAAAAGTGAAGCAAACATTTCTATGAAATCTGAGTCATACTTAGGCTATGTACTATTTCTCTGCGAATATTTAAATTACCTAAACTTTGACTCCATCTAAATACAGAATTCTTTCGCTTTCATTCTGTTTTGCAGGATGCCAAAAAAATAACAAAAAACCAGATATTTTAATATATTTCCCTTTTCTTTAAATGGGTGGTGGAAAAGGAGCAGAGAGAGCCATGCTTTCTCGTGGAAGATAACAAAGCACAGTGCAAATACTGTCAAATTTAGAGGTCAAGTGTTTTAAAGTGTTGTCCCCTGTGGGAAAATATGCTTGGTGTTGTTGGTAGGTGGAAGTAATTTGTTAGAGCTGGAATGTGGCCACAGCGGTATAAATCAAAGATAACCTGGTAGACCATAAACACCCTTTGGTAACAGTGGAGTGCATTTTTAATTTGACACTGGTGTGCTGTGAACAGGCAGCTCAATTGTCCTTTTGGGTGTTCCCAAAGGTGAGGCGGGGAAATGTGGGATTAAATGTTTCTTTCTCAGTTTAGGAAAATAAACTTGTTTATCCACAACAAAGCTGCACCGGAAATTAGAGAAATGTGGAAATATAAGAACCACAATACGTTTAGGTTTTCCACTTGTCACTATATTCTTAAATGTAGCTGCACTGTCTCGGGACAGTTTGTACTGTTTATTAGTTATTCGTTTAATACCCCAAATGAACTTGGGGCTAGATGAGAACAGCCTCTTTGCTTTGGCACTAGAGGAGAAAAAAATTAGGCAAGCACTTAGTCACAGCCATATGTTTTTGATTGTGCCTGGTCTTTGCTGTGACAGGAGTAGTGATGGTCCATAAAGAGATTCTTTTTCTGACTGAAGGCTGCTATTGGTGTGAGGTCAGCTTGCAGCTGGTTTTAACAAATTATAGTTAATAATTCAACTTAAGCGAGATTCACAGTCATAAAACCAGTCAGCTGAACAATTTTTTCTGATGTTTACAGTCTCTCTTGGTTCTCTATCTAAATGTGTAAACACTTTTTAAAAGAACTTCTGTAAACAAAATTTGTTTTAACAAATTGTCTTTTGTGTTAATAGGTTTTAAAATAAATCTGTTTATGCGATTTGTGTGTGAAATGGCTTTTAAATAAGATATGTTTTATCGATTTCATAAAATGTGTGTTTGGTTTTGGTTTCACGGGGCAAAATATTTTAGTCATCAGTAGAAGAGTGATACTTGGCTGATAAAGAGCAAGCTTTCGTTATGTTCGTATGTTTCACAATAGTCATGAGTGAAATTTAACTCAACAAAGACCAAATCCTCTGGAAAGGGCAATAAATAGTAAATTACTCACAGATCTGAACATTTCAGGAAGTCTAGGTTTCTGATAGTGCCAGAGACCTGAAAAGAAAGAAAAAGTGGAAGAACTATAATTCTTGGACAAGTTTGAAAGATCCTTTGGCTAATTTATGGTGGCTTATTTGGCAAGATTCTTCATGATTTTTAAAAAGCTTGAAATTCCTGTGAAGTTTCTGGAATACAGAGTGATTCACAAAAGAAAAAACCTTGAAGTTAAGTTGCATTAGTGTGTGATGCAGGTGGAAGTTCTTGTTTTCAAAACGATGTGGAAAGCCTTGGATTGTGCTTGGCCTGCTGAAGTTCCGGGCCCATCCAATAATCCCATCTTCTTTAAAATGCTGTGACATTGCTGAAACACCTGAAACATCAGATACTTTCAGCTGCTTAAAATCATGGCGTCTTAGATCAAAGGCGGTTGGATGGCCTCAACACCCTGATTTTTTTTAATGTATTTTTTTTTCCCCTTTCCTCTAATCCTTAGGATTTGTCTTCAGAGGTGCTGCCAGGCAGCTGGGTGGGAGCCAGCTCTTGTTCGGGAGCCTTGCGGCAGAATTTGTGTGGCCATAACCCGAGGGTGCCGTGTCCACATCCCGGCTCAGGTAAGGCAGAGGTGTCTCTGTTCATTTATCTGTTGCTCTGTTCTGGCACACAAAGAGCTTGAATTGCCTTTGAACGTGAATTCATTCAGAAGTGATGCCGCACAAGGTATAAATGAAGTACTTTTGGAAATGAGGTTTGGGTTTCTTTCTGAAAGAAATATTTTCTTGGAATTTTCTGTACGCTGCTTTACTGAAAAACCAAAAAACTGAATATTTTATAACAGTGTTTTACAAACGTTTCGCGGATGTTGTGGAAAGTACATGTTTTAGTGTGGTGCTGTTGTCAGAGAAATGTGTCTGCCCAGCAGGTTCAGTCCAAGGTGGATGGAGAGTTTGGATTTAAATGGTGTGGACGGAAATTCTCTGTCCTGGTGGTCTAAGGGCAGGCTTTGATTTTTCCAGCTATTCAGGGTAGCAGAGTTGTGTCTCTTCTGGCAATGATGAGTTTGATGAAATCTGATGTTATATTATGTTGTGTTAAGTTAGAAATGTAAAGTACAAAGGGTTGTATGGAGAGAAAATGATCGGTGAAAAATATAACTGGCTGAATCAAAAAGACCAATTTCTGAATTTATTCTTAATTTTTATTATATTTCAATTTACATTCTTTTGAATACATTAGGATAGGGTTCCTAAGTACCAATAAATCTGGAAAAAAAAATTTATTTGGTGTAAGACTTGGTGTGGTGTGAGACTTTTGATCATTTCACAGAATTCTTCCTTCTGGACCTTGAAAATTGTGTTTCAATTACTCTTTGAGAAACTAGAAATTATGGCTCTACAGGAATAAAGTGTGACTGTGGAGGTGAGAGAACAGAAATAATATTTGTGTATAGACAGAGATCTTTAGATTTGACTTAGAAGTTAGCAACAATGGGGGGAAAAATCACTTTATTAAATTAGAGACAAAAAATTGTCCAATAATGAAACTTATTCTAACTTCAAATGCATCAGTATTTTGCGATATCTCGTTTTTGATGACATAATTTTCTTTCGAGTACTGATGACTTCTGAATCTGGATTGTGAACGGAACCAACTTGTTAAGGGAAATAATATTGTTCAACAACAATACAATAATATATTCATAAATTAGATATTAAACAGTCTGAACTTCTAGTGTAGGTCAAATAAGGGAGAATATTTGCACACATTATTTAGATGAAGAAAGGAAAGAAAAAGAACTTAAATCAGAATTAGTTGCTCCTTTCGTCCGTGATTTGCCAATACATCTGGGACAGTGTACTGTTAAATATATCTATATATATAGATATAGATAACTTATAGAAATGAGAATAAAACAGCTTATAAGTGGAGTCATCCTTTAAGTAGAAGAACAATAAAGAGACACAGAGAGAAAATTAACTGGAAGAAAAGAATTTCCTACATAAAAGACAATATCCTGTACTTTTGTTGTACCAAAATCAAATGCTTTCAAGAAATGAGCACAAAATGAAATATTCTAGTAGCTAGATGTTGATCTTCACTGATAATTAGTTTTTAATTTGAAATGATATCTCAAATTTTCATCATAATGGTTTGCCTAGTGCAAGCTTATGAAGGTGGTGGAAAGTATTAGTGCGAGAAAGGTATCTAAGCATCCTCCTTTCTTCAAATAAAGTAATTTTAGTTGAGTTACTTGCAGGTCTTTAACTTCAGAGAGAATGGTGAATGATGATTTTCTTTGAAAAAGAGACCACTTTTAAGTCCTTAAAATTTTCTCCTGAAATCAGATCTATGTAGGAAGAGTCATATCATCACCAAATTTCATTATGCAAATAGAGCAGAAAATCACATAAAAGGATCATTATCATTAGTAGTAAGAATGGCTTGGCAAAAAATTTCACTCTGATAATCACAAAATTGGGTCAATTGTGTTCTATGGGATTGTTGATTTCCTTTACTCCTTCTGGTCCCAAAGACAAAAAAGGAAAAAAAAATGTTGTTTGCTGGTTGATATTGAATGTCAGGAGAGAAAGTCCATGCCATGTGAAAACAAACAGCTCTTAATCAAAAACAAAACATAATCTATATTCTCTTTTGAGAGATGTCTAAATAATGCTCTCCTGGTTCAGTGAAATGATGAGCTTTGGATTTCTCTGTTGGCAAGTAATTCAGGTATTTGCCTCTCTTTTGAAATGTGGAAGTCCGTAATGGGGAAAGCCAGATACAGTTATAGGAATATTTCCTATTGGTTAAAACCGAGCAGTGTGAGATCCCAGGGCTTTCAGCAGGGCTGTGTCCCTTCAGGTAAGAGCACGGTGTCTGTTTGCATAAGTCTCTCCGTGATTAAACATGTGTATATATGGCAGGTACAGGTTTGTGTGTCTACAAATACACACTTCCCTATAAATAGTACATTTCTCTAATTGCTTTCTTCTTGCTGACGTATTTATCACTTCTCACCTTAAGATACTGCAGAAATTTGCATATTCTTACTAATAGTGGAACGTAGATCAGTTGAGAACTCTGTTTCGTATTCTGCAGAATTAATCTAGTTCCTTCTGCAAGCCCCATGTCCTGGATCCTTGAAGCAGTTTCTGGCTTCTCATGTGTACCACAAAAGTCCATATTTTGTTTTCAGTCTGCACCATGCTAATTTTCCTGCTTGCTCTGGCTTCAGTTTTAAGATAGAATAAGTAAAAGCTCTCTGTTTGCCTTCCTGCTCATAACCTGAGCACTTCATCAGAATTCTTGCACTTGAAAATATGTTGTGTGTGCTGCTGAGTGAAAGTTGCTTCCTTAATCAGAACAGAAGAGAATTAACTTATTGGTGCTACCAAGAAGGAAATATTTTGGTTGCTGGGCTTTTCTTATCAGCAATAGTCTGTCGCTTAGGCCTGTTCCAGAATTCATGGGGTGATTAAAGCTCTGCCTCTGGGGATGCCTTCAGCCACAGACAGACAGAAGCACCAGAACTGGCTCTGTGGTTCTATTTCATATTTTCTTTATGGCTGTACTCTGCTCATGTGTATCTCCCTAACTCCTCATCTTGCTGACTGCTTCTCTGATGATGGATAGCTGCAACCTGTCATCAGCGTGCTGTGAGAACCTATTATGGTGTTTTATATCATTAGGGACCCTTCTCTCAAGACAGGTTACTATTATATATCATTAAAATGATGGCCAGTAGGAACAGGCATCCCAGAGAGGGAATCTTTGAATTTTATGTGGGGAAAAAATCCTAGTTTATAGGTGAGTTGGGATGAAAAAAATACAATAGGTGGGAGTTGTAATATAAATAATATTAAAAATAACTGCTATTTTTTATAGAAATTGTGTCTAAAAGGAGTGTCTAGATCATAAAAACAAACTCCTGCACAGCAGAAAATGTTTATAACTGAGGTTTTTATGCATAAGACCTACTGTGCTGTAACTCACTGAATTATGACAGGTATGGCCAGAATGTGCAGAGCCAAGCCTAAGAATCATTTTGAAATGAAAAGGCACTGTAGAATTTTTCAGAATCTAAATAACTACAGGGCTCCCATTATGAATCTGCCTGTGATGTTATATTAGGGCTGCAGAACTTCCCCAGTGTCTCAGAAATAATCAGTTTAAGCGATGACAATCTTGAGAAGCTGAGTACTGAGAGGAAGCTGTGGCTTCTGCTCATCAGAGTTCCCAGACATATGGAAGCTGTGAGGAACTGTGCGTGCACGTACAATTCCCGTGGAAGTTGCCAGGAATTAGCTGAAGTTATCCAGGAATAGAGCTGGACATGGTGTGTGTGCTGTATAACCTTGTTACTACAACAGTCTCTCAGCTTTTCTCGCCAGTGAGGATTTTGTAATTACAGAACCATGATCACCTTTCTAATGCAAATATATCTCCTGCTGTGTATCAAAAAATGGGGTTGAACCTCAAAAATAATAAAAATGAGGGCTATAGATGTATATGGCTGAGGGTGGGGAATGGGATGAGCCCTCCTCACACCACTGATGATGTGCTGCTGTGGCTGAGGCTGCTGCAACTCCTGTCCTCTGCTGCTCCCCTTTTCCTCTGCAATTGCAACAGAAATATTTACCTACAAACCAAATGGTTAAACACCAAGACAGCAGCACTATTTCCACCCTTAGAGATTGTTGGTTTATATCTACTGAAACCATTAAGCTTCATTGCTTTCCTATTATCTCTATTAGAATTAGATATTTGTAGGTCTCCTGCATACTTAGTGTTGTGTGATTCTGAAATGCATAATACAGGCGTTAGAGAACTGAGATTTCTTTTTGTTTGCTTCTGTACATGCTCTTGAGATGATGATGATGATGATGATAGCCTTTTAAATCTAAAACCAAATAAACATTTGTGTCCTTACATAATGTTGGTGAAAATGTTTCAAGTAGAAGAGTTTAGATTCTTTTCAGATTCACTTTAGATTTTTTCAGCTGTTTTGTGCTCTTGTTTTTCCTTAATTCAGTTTGACACATTGCTCAAATATTCACATTCTTGCTCCAAATAACCCAAAGCATACAATTAAATCTTGGGGGGTTTTTTAATACTACTTTTACTTGAGCAATTCGCTTGCTGTAGGGCAGCTGTTCTTGATTTACAGAACTTGTGCTAAATTAGGAGGGGAAAAGCTTACAAAGGTAAGGGAATAACAAGAAGAAAAGTTGTGATATTTTCAATTAGACTTATCAAAATATTTAGAACACCTTTAATAAAAAATGTCTGTATCCCTTGCTGAAGAGTGTTAGATATGGATACAAAAACACTGTTTTTTTCTGGATGTAAATGCTGAGTTTCAAACAATTTACAGACTTTGGAGAAATGTATACAAGAGAAGGGGACGGCTGAAAATCCTGCTCAGGGGTGGCATCTGCTCTGGTTTGTGAGCATGTTCCCATAATATGGTGTGTCAACACCATCTGTTGAGCAGGGACTGAGTGAATCTGGCCTGTGTTGCTTCCACATAAAACTCAAATTGTTTCCAGCAGCGTCGGAAGGACGAGAGCTGGGCCAGGGTGTCCCAGGCAGCTCAGCTCAGCGCAGGTGCATTCCCAGGGGAACGGGAGGGGTCCTGGGTCTTCATATTCCCCTGCACACCTGCTGGAAAGGGCTCTGGGGGGCACTGACTGGCTGCAATCATTTCTACTGAGGGTTTTCCTAGAAATTAAAGCTTAATAGATCACACCCTCGTATCTAATAACCTGCTTAGGTCAATCCCAGATTTTAAGTATTGCAGCCTTTAGGAAGATTCTGTTTATTCTGTACATCTATTCTGTGTCTACAATACACAAATAATGTGCATATTTATTGCTAGTTTTTTGGTAAAAAATGATATAAAAATTTACAAAGTTGTCATTTCTTCTTTTTGTGTCCCAGGCTACCTGGAGCTTGTGGAGTAATATTCATGTTAACATTGATCTGAATTGTTCTTGAAAGGATTATTTTATTGTGAATAAGGTGATAGAATTTACTAAAATATCATATTGTCTGTGCCATTTTCACTTTATCAAAAGATTGCCTTGCCTGATGAAATAAAAATTACTTTTATCTGCCAAAACCTTTTCCCTGGGGACATATATGTTCTGAATGGAATAAAAGGCAAGGTGAAGAGTTAAACAGCAAAATAATAGTGATTGCAGATGAGATGTTACTTACATGTGCTTCACACTAGGATCATATGAAAGCTTCAAAGTCAAAGCTTCATGAGAGTCTATAAACTAAAAACTGGTCCTTAGAAAGCACCATTCCTTCCAAATGCATCTCAGATATATAAATATATATATTATAATTTCACAATCGCTGAAGATGTAACAGCGTTTCAAAATGTGGAAAGATGACCTTGAGTTCCCACAAAAAAATGAGTTTTGTTAGAAGTTGCTGCCAATTGTAAAATCTTACACAAATACTTAAGATATTGTGGAGGGTTGGACACCATGTAAGTAAAAAGGGATTTTCTGGTACTTTGTGCAAGTCTTGACAAAGACAAATTGAGATAATTATGGGACAAGAGAGTCCCATAATTCCCATAAGTCCTTTCATCACTATTATCTAATTTATTTAGCATACAGAGAACTGCATCTTTTTTTGCTAGACCTGCTAATACGATGTTTTGCTTTTGAAAGTCACGGATAGTGGCAAAGACAAATATTTTTTGAATAGTAGTTGGCAGCTTGAAAGATGGGTATCTTTACCGCTATTTATGGTGAATATTCTTGCATTCCACTTGAGTATCTCACATGTAAGTCTGTCTCACTTCTCCACCTCGAACTTGAGCATTTCCCAGGAGGGTTTCACAAACACTTTATTGTTGCTTATTTCAGGATGAACAGGGATTCTTGCTAATAGCTTCCCCTGTTAGAGCTGCTCTGTTCCTCATAAATGATTAAACACTTTTTTAGCCCTGACTTAGGAATAGAAGACTGCTTAGACAATTTAGGAGGTTCAGCCTTGTGCATTGCTAATGTGCACGGGTCTGATTCATGGCACACGTGGAATTTGCAACAGAAAAATGTAGTGAATGAAGTCAGCAATGGTATTTGTCACTTCACTGCTGTTGGACTTTTAGTGCCTGTGTTCTATGCATTTGTGGCTGTATTTTCTTTTAAATTATGACGCATTAAACATCTTCATAGGAATTTGCAGCACCTACCTGACGATAAAAAGCCACGTGGTCCATGAGCTTCACAGGCAGGAGTGTGTCAAAGGAGCATAAAACTGCAATAGCTGAACAGCTGGAACTCATCTAAGGGTGCCTGTACCCTCAGCGTCAGTTTAGGTTTGTTTCTATCGTTTTCTATGTTGTTTGCCATCTGGATTAAAATTGATATTAAATATTTGGATGTAGTCTCAAATCCTCTTACATTTTCTAAACACCGTATTACACGAGCTGTTAATGCCACTGCTGAACACAATTACACTTGTATTCAGCCAGTCTCACTGGCTTTGTTCGCCTGCTGCAAGTGCAGTGTTTGACCTTTTGACTGCTGACTTTATAAATGTTTGTCAATTTAGAACTTAGGCTCCAGTCAATATTGAAGAAAAGGGGACAAAAATTTCTTAATTTATATTTTTTCTTGCCGTTCAAACAGACATAAGGTCCTAAAAAAGTAAAATATTTTGTAAATGATGATGCGCTGGCTATGGTGGCCCATCACCTCTGCCTGACTGACACTGTTTATACCTAGTAAGTTTGTCATGAAAACAGTTATTTCTACGGGATTTAAACACAACAGGATTTCTGCCTTTCTTTTCTCTTAGCTTGTCTCTCTCTTGTCATGGTCATGACCATAAAGAAGAGCCAAAGAGCGGTACAAGTATAGAAGCCAAAGGGAAGAAAGCTGTGAATGTATTATTCCCACAGCAGTGTTGTGTATGCTTGTGGCTGAAAAGGCTTCAGCTTTGGTCAGTGTGACCCAGAAGCACGATAACAGTGATGAAATTGTTATTAGGAGGGGAAAAGAGTGAGAAACAGGAAGAAACAGCAGCCTTGGGTGGGGTTTTGAGCAACCTGGTCTAGTGGAAGCTGTCGCTGCGCAGGGCAGGGAGTTGAAACAAGATGATCTTTAAGGTCCCTTCCAGTCCAAACCGTTCTGTGCTTGTAGGAAACTTTCCATTGAGAAGTCGAATATCAGGTAGTTATTAACATAAGACATATGACTCCCTTAAAACTATTCTAGCAGTTATTATATTGATCTTTTTCATGCAACAGCCGTGCAATGGCAGTTTGAAGTAAGCAAAAATTAAGATGTTAGTGCTGTAATCCTGATGGAACCTGTGATATTGAAGTCAAGTCACTTTTGAACTCAGTTCAGAGTCTGACAGAGTGGGATATGCTGGAATTGTCAATACCATACAGTTTGATCCTGGTTTGAAGTACTTTCAGAGATGCACCAGGGTTTATTAATAAAGATTCACTTGTTCTTTTATTGATCAGTGGTACAGATCACACCACCACCATGAATTTACTTGTTAAGCACTAAGCCACCTACATCTAAGCATTATTTAATGAAAGGACTCTCCTGAGTCACAGATCTGGAGAAAAAAAAAGTTTAAAAGGGTGAGGGACCAAGGATACAGATAAAACTGGTTGCACTTCCTACAGCTAAGAGTACTTGGATACTGAAATCCTGTGATTCAGTGTGCTTGAGAGGAGGGAAAAATCAAGGGTGGACCAAGGTTTAGGGGAAAAAGGTTTGACTGACTTCTGTGCTGTGCTTTGGGACATCATGTCAGTACAACGATGTAAATCTGAAATGCATAAATTCTAATGCAGGTGTCTCTCTGAACTCTTTCCCTGACCCCATGTAGATATCTCTGACCTTAAAATAATCTCTGTGAGCTTGGTACTCGTGCAGGAACTAAACAATCTGAGAGAATATCTGTGGTGGGGCGACTGATAAAAATTGCTTTACACAGCTTCATCCCTCTGTTTAGCACTCGGAGGGGAAGCCAAACTCCTCAGTCTGTGCCCATTTGCCAGCAGCCCTTCAGGGTGTGGGAGGCTTCCAAGGAGCGTAAAGCAGCAAGGCAGAGGTTCTTTTTCTGACCTGTACAGCTGCAAGAGTTTGTTCTGGTTCTCTTTACTTGCAGAGTAAATTTTTGTTGTTTTTTTTTTTTTTTCTCTTGGAGGAGATGAATGTCAGAATTGAGCTGTTTGAGTCCTGAGTGCTGTTTATTGTGGGCTCCAGGTCCCAGCTTGCCCACAGGCCACGGCTGCTGCTGGTGCCTCAGCACAGCTCTGCTACAGCACTCCCGAGCAATTGCAGTTGTAACAGGAAGATGTGCTGGGTTTGAACACAAAAGATAAACCAGGAGGGTGTTGCCTCACTTCGAGATTTTTGCCCATTGTGGATAAAAATTTTACTCGCTGGCCACTATTGAGGAGAGTACACTGCTAAACATCTCCTATATTTAGCACAGCAAGTGGCTTTAGTGCTGAAAATACAGCCAGTGTAAGGAGAGTATCAAGAATCACAGCTTGTGTTTTGCTCACATAGGTTTAGAAAATGCAATCAAACTTTCCTGATGATTTTACGCTTCACGCTACATCCTAATGCTGTGACTGGGGCAGTGAGGGAGGCAGCTGCTATTAGTGACTTTAATTTCTCTTTTTCGTTTAGTTGTTGTATCCCAATTTTTGCTGATGTTGTAAAAATAAGTAGGTTTTGGAACGGAATTGAAATTTAAGTTTTAAGTTGGGAATTTGCAAATACTATTACCAATATTTTGCCACTAACATTGAACCCCCTTGGCTGAAACACAAGGTAGGAATTAGTGTCTCTTGAAGGGCAGGCAGAATTTCCACCTGTTGACCTTGTCTGCTTTAAAATCGTATCTGCTGATAGAAAATTTTAATAACTTGGGATTTCTAGAAGAATGTGTTGCCCATTTTTAGGCATTAGCTGAGTGGAGCACTGGAAAACTTGCCTCACAATTCCTTCTGCTATAATTCCAATTTTTGACCATTACAGACAAGAAGATGGTAAGACTATTATCTCTTGAATTTGCACAGAGCTACAGAAGCAGGCTCAGGAATTCTTGTGACCTTGTGTTGCTTTACAGACACCAGATTTACCACCTTTGCAAACTCAGATTACAGCAGCAGCTATTTTCACAGTCAGTGATTCCATGACAATGTCCAGAGAAAATCTAATCAAGGTGCAAGCCAGGATTCAACACTGCTTGTGGGACTTGGCAAAGCATCCATCTAGAGATTTTTGGATCCAATAAGTGCACTGAGGCATAATAAAGAAATTGATTTTTTTGTTTTTTAAATGTAGCCTCTGATCAAAGAACCCCTGTGACAGAACAGATCCAGCAATTTTTCATCCCCTGTGTCAATGCTTTGATCTCCAATGAGTAAATGCAAAAGAGAATCTGATGACGCATCAAAAGTGCATCTGCTCGGTATCTTGGGCTGCAGGCCTGTGTGGCAGAGATCTGTCAGCCCCTGCTCTGAGGCTCGGGCGTGCAAAGCATCCATCTAGAGATAAAATAAGGTTCCAATAAACGGGGTTCCAATAAACCCCGTTGGGCATCCTCCCTCCTGGGAGCAGCACAGCCCCTGCCAGCTGCACACCGACAGCCCCAGACAGCGCCCGGCCTTCCGTCACCCGTGGTACCAGCGATTCTGGGTAGCTCTGCTTTGCTCTTTCACTTCCTCTCTTAAGGACAGGGTGTATGTGGAATTTATGCCTGAGTATTTCCTTAGGGTGCCCTCCCAGCGTGAGGGCACATGGGTGTTGTGCTCAGTAAGTAAATATTTGAGAACTGGAGCAGCCAAAGAAGGTCAGCTTTAAGCATCCACGTGCTTTCACTGAGCTTTCAGTCAGCTGCTGTGGTGAAAACAAGGGCACAATTTCCTCAGAATGTAGTTCTCTATAGTCTAGCAAACTAAAACCAGACATTCTCACATCTTTATGAACCAAAGTAGAACTTAAATGGTTGGATATTCAGACCACGGTCTCTAGATAAATCACTGATGTGTAATTCATTTAGATTTCCTCTCCAGTCAGTATAGAGAGAAGGACAATTTAGCAATCCTACATTATTCATATAATCTAACTTAGACATTTAAACTCCCTGAAAAGTTAAAAAGTGCAATAGAATTTCTAAGAAATGTTAATACGCAGGAGCCAAGAGTTCTGCACTGCTGTGGTTTGAAAGTAACTGTAGTTTCTCTGTTGTAATTGGTACTTTCTAGGAGAGAAACTTTCACTGAGACTGGCTTTTAGTTAGCTAGAGAATAAAAATAACCTATAAGGCCCCATGTCTTCTCTTAACTCTTTTTTTTTCCCCCCCAAGGAAATTTTGCCTGAGTGCTCTTTTTTCACTATTTACATTCAAGACAGTAAAAACTAACTATAGATCAGGCCTCTGAATGCATCTTGGACACTCACTGCACTCTGTTTCTGGGTGTAAAAATATATCAGTTCACAAAATTGTAGCTGTGGTTAAACAGGGTTGTGACTTTAAGCTTTTGTCACTGGAGGTTTGGCTTCCACTGCCTGTCACCACCTCACACTTCCAGAGGTCACCAGTTTTACTTTGCCTTGGACTTGAATTTTTGGGGCAGATAAATCAGCTATTTCCTTTCCTCGTGGGCCTGTTTACAGGTAAATTTTACAATGTTTTTAAGTTTATTTTCTCCTCACTTCTGAAGGCAGAAAGATTGGTGCAGGAATGGATGGAGGATGTCAAAATGCTCTTAACGACACAGAGAATTCTGGGTTTATTTTTTCTACCTTAATAGTAATTCTCAGATTCACCTTGCATATTGGGAAACACTTAATCCACAGACATGACAGGCTGCAAATTCCTACAAAGTACAGGAAAATAATGATGCTCAAGAAAGCACTCTTTGATAATTGTATTTTAAAATTCAAGCCACAGACTGTGATTCTGATAGTTTTGGTCATTAGTGGAGCAGATTAATAACAAAACAAAAACATGCATCTGGGAAAGGTAATGAAATATTCTGTTTGATCTAACAATTTCCTGTTTAACACCTCCACTTTGTGGTATTGATTTCTGCACATCACTGTCTGGATAACAATGTTATTGAATAAAAACAATCCTAACAAATGTATCAAACCAGTATTTGATGTTTCTATGAATGTTAAAATGACAACACCTCTCAAAAAAAAAGGAAAAGGAAATCATGTCTTTGATAAGAAAGGTTAAAATCTGGTTTGATATGTGCTCTGGACTTTCCAGCACATTTTGTATTCCATATTGAAAATGAGTGGAACTCAGGAAAAAAGATAATTTTTATAAAATTTTGTCTTTCACAAAAAATGCTGAGCCAAAAAAAACCTCTAAACTCACAACCCAAATCCTACTTTTACAGCGCATAACCCTGCTTACATAAAGAGACCCCTCAATTAAAACAAAGCACAGGAAGTCAATGTCGCTGCTGTCTTTTGGACCTTTCAGTGTTTCCCTGGGGTTTTTTGGAAGCTGAAAATGAAATTTTTGGAATTTCACGCATTTCTTACTTTACTTTTCTGTTACTCACAGGGGGAAAAATACCTGCTGTCAATAAGACAGTCTTTTAATATTTTCAGAGAATAAAAAAGGTACTGCGTGAATGAGGCACTCACTCCTCCATTCTGCTCACCCAGTCTCTATTCCAGTGGTGAATTCTCTGTTGAGGTTACATTTATCCTGTCAGCCAAGTGCTTTTTCTTGGTTTTCCTGTAGTAAGATTTTTTTTCATCAGAGAGAAGGACCATTTTGCCTTCTGTGTCTCTTTCCTAACGTGTGCTTTGCTTCTCTAGATTTTCTGCTAGAACTCATTGCCATTCAAAGGTTAGAGCCGGGGAAGTTTCCACAGAAATGTGCTCCGTCAGACACCCCTGCGCTGTGCCTGTCAGGGCCTGTGGTGACACACGATTGCCTTCACAGCTGCAAATCTGCTGACAGACCTGCAGTTCTGGGAGATCAAAGCTGACTTTATCACTGTGAGTTTGGTGATGAAGATCAACTTTAATTCCTTTATTTATTTTTTTTTTTCCTGCTTGCTTGAGGTCACTCAAAGATCACAGGATTTACTGGAAACTCTCCTCTCCCAGCTGTGAATGCTTTCTGTACTGATCTGGAGTATAAAGTGAAATATTCCCCTTTGAGGCATCACTGTCCTGTGTGTAACTAAATGAACTCTTTTTAACCAAATAGCAATCAGGGTCATCATCTCTCTACCCACAGGTAACAGAATTATTTGCCAAATCCTAAGGTGCTGAATTTATTAAATATTAACACAAATGATGCAGCAGGAATCTGAAAGTGGTGCTTTTTTTCCAGATCCTGACCTTGTCTTAGACCACAATTTTTCCCAGTACCTGAGGTCTGACATGTCAGCCAGGGATAGGTGCTGGCCCACAGGTTGTGTGTGCACATGGAGACCTCCCCTGCTACTGGGACAAGGCTTTAAAATGCAACTGAAATGTTCTATATATGTATAAGATACATTTAGTAAGAATTAGTGTGTTACGGAAGCGAATCATTATTAAATATTCTCATTTCAATGGTGGAGTTTAAAACAAAAATATATTTGAAGAATATCATATATTCTGGTATTGCGGCCTTTCAACCGCTTCATGAAAGGGGACACAAGGACATGAGGATTTTACTCTCCAGGCTTCTTTCTTGAACCAGAATTCCCTTGTTCTCTTGCCAGAACACCTGCTGTGGCTGTGAGGGCTGGTTTGCTCAAAAGAGCAATCACCTTTTGGGAACTCATCTTTTCTTTAGTCTTGCTCTGCTATAAATTCAGCTGTAGCCAAATTTACTGCTGATCCAAGGACTGTGAGACACTAAAATATCTTGCTGATAACCGGAAGGGATTTTTTTTTTTTTCATTTTATGTCTTAGAAGAAAACAAATGTGTAAAGATGCTACCTGTACTAGGGTATAGTATTTGCTTATTTTGGGACTGGTCTAGTCTGTCAAGAACAACAAAAAAGTGCAACATTTTGTGTCTGCCTGGACCATAGACTGTTCCTAAAATTATTTTACTTCTTAATGGAGTTCAGTATTTAAAATTAGCACTCTGCAACCTCATGCTGAGGAAATGAGGATGCTTCAGAGAAGCAGGCCTCCCCCTGCAATGGTGTAGATGCAAGGAGGAGACAGACCTGAAAACAGGATTTGTTTCTGTCTCTCACGTGCATGAACTGTTTCTGCTTGAAACTGGGTTATGAGCTAAAGATAGCAGGTTTTATTACTGAAATTGAACTTAGGCTTTGGGGTGAGCCAAGTGCAGCTTTCCAGTACCTGAAGGGAGTTACAGGAATGGTGGAGAGAGACTGTTTGTGAGGGCCTGGAGGGACAGGACAAGGGGGAATGGCTTCAACTTAACAGACAGCAGGGTTAGATTGGATATTAGGGAAAAAATTCTTCCCTGTGAGGGTGGGGAGGCCCTGGCACAGGGTGCCCAGAGAAGCTGTGGCTGCCCCTGGATCCCTGGAAGTGTCTAAGGCCAGGCTGGATGGGGCTTGGAGCAACCTGGGACAGTGGAAGGTGTCCCTGGCCAGGACAGGGGTGGCACTGGATGGGCTTTGAGGTCACTTCCAACCCAGGCCATTCCATGTTTGATACTTCACAAATTAAGTAGAAAAGAGGCAGATAAGAGGATGATTGTCACGTTTAGCGTGGCAGTATCTTTATTCCAAAGAATATATAGAAAGGGCTAAGATAAATCCCTTTTTCTTGAGTTAGAGGCAGAGTTGTGGCTGACAAGGAAAGGGGTTAGCACTGACATCCACAGCCCTGGGGGCTCTGCTGGAGCTGAGCCTTGTTCAGCCCACGCACATGGAAAGCACTGGTGCCAGGAGAAGGTCTGTGGGATTCCTTAGAGTGGGCCTTGGAACACTCTGAAGGGCTTTTGTGTGAAAAAAAAGTGTTGTTTAACTTGACTCTGACAGGGCATTCATTTCTGAGATTAAAAATTAATATTTTTAAGGAAAGAAAAGGATTTGAAAGAAATCTTTGAGTGGCACATGCACACACAAAAAGGGAAATCAGGTTTGTCTGAGGTTTAGGAGCAGTCTCTCTGGTCCTCTTGGGGTTCACAGATAGTAGCACTGGACCTGAGACAGAGGTCTTTTTCTCTTAGCATAAATTAAAAAATAATCAGTGGATTTAAATCAGATTCCCAGATATCTGCAAGTATTCTAGTTGAAATAAGATGTGACTTAGCAACACAGTTTAGGGTGAGAGAAAAGAGGAGCCAGTCTTAGTGATAGTTTTGCTGTTCAGTCTTTTCCTTAGCAAATCAGTCAGCTTATACTAAATACTTGTCAACAAACTGTTGAACTGGGTTAGCGGGAAAATACAGCCTTATGGAGATTATCCTTTCTGTTGCTTGTGTGATATCAGAAGTGGGGTTAAAAGCAAAAAAGGCAAATGTAGTGTTTCTGCCAGCTGGTTTGCTTCAGGTAGTTTGGCTGGTGGAAAGGGTTTGGTATAGAAGTAATATAACAACAGAATGCAAAATAAGGCTTGAAAAAAATCTTTTTGAAGAAATATAAAAAAATCCTGAAAACCCTCGACAAAAAAAAAAGTTTTCACCATTTTTGTAAATAGCTGACTTGTTCACCTGTGATTGAAAAGGTTCAGAAATTGGATAAACTGTAGCAGCCATTGTCTTTTAATGTTGGGGACCAGGAAACTTCCCCTGTTCTTATAATTATTTTACATAAAGGGCTGTTTATTCCTCCTCTTCCAACTGCTCAGTATTATGGGCATTTCTGAATACTGGAAATTTTAACAAAATTCAGGCATGGAAACAAGTCTATAAAACCTTTGGCCAAGAGACAGGCAGAGATACTGATTGCTCAAACGAACAGCTCCAGAAAATCTCAAAAATTTAGTGCCTGAACTATTTCCATCTTCTACAAGTTTTTATTGCTGATTGTTAGGAAGGGATGGGGCAGAGTGAAGTAGGGAAATGAGGTGAATGGGAGGTAACTTCTGTCATGCATGGCAGATTCCCAGCTACTCCTTGTCTCCCAGAGGTAAAGGTACAAAGAATAATCAAAGCTGATTTTCATACCGGGTTTCTTTCTACAGTCAATGAGAACTTAAGGGGAATAGGATCAGGGTTCTACGTTTTGAAATATTGCAGAAGGTACTTACTGCATGACTGTATTTTGAACTGCTATGTTAAATGAAACAGTTTATAATAGTGCTACAAAATTTACACTAGAATTATAATAGAATCTAGCTAATTAAGATGTTTGTCTTGATATAATTTCTTATTATTCACTGTGTCTTTTTCCCATTAGACTGCAATAGA
This sequence comes from Rhagologus leucostigma, assembly GCA_013397725.1. Taxonomy (NCBI): domain Eukaryota; kingdom Metazoa; phylum Chordata; class Aves; order Passeriformes; genus Rhagologus; species Rhagologus leucostigma. Next base: position 1,777,668 of record VZTD01000230.1, on the reverse strand, counting down.
ACAGCTCTGCAGCATTTCATCCATAGGATGTAACTCTTTGTAATAGCTTAAGTGTTTCTAGATTTATCACTGAAAAAAAATACCACACTTCCAAACTGAAGACATTATAAAAGGAAATGAATGGAGATCCTTTCTCCTGCATCTTTCCTTTTACAAATCCGCATTGTTATTAATGCCATGCATTAATTCCACATGACTACATCTTTGCTTCAATGAGGATGAGATGTTAACAACTATTGTGGGGCGGCTCTATAACCAGCATTTCCAATTTCCTCTGGTCTCTATCCTCACTAAATAAATTTAATTTCAAAGAAGGAATGCAGTAGTGCTTTATCCTGTCTCTGTACTATCAATGTAGTGTTAGACACAGCAGTTCTAAAATCGAAGTGTTCTAGCAGAGCTATTGCATAGAACAATTAAGAAAAACATTTTTGAGCTTTTAGCATTGCAGTGGGTCACATCTTTGGAGTGTTTGCAAGTGCTCATGACCACCATTACAAACCAGTGTAATGTGGAGGGAAAAGTTGCATTTTAGGCTTGTCCGCTGCCTGTTGGTCCAATAATCCAATTGTGTGGGTTTTTTAAAGTCAGAGATGGTGCTCAGTTCTTAAGCAGACTGACTTAGAAACCCCTGTGATGTCTGGGCAACAGGAGACACACCATTTGTGCTACTGATATGCCTCAAGGCAATTCATTTTGACCTTTTGTGTATTCTGCACAGAATAAAAATAAGACTAAACCTTCACAAAGCGTTGCTCACTGCTACACTTCATCAGTAGCAGCACTCTTTTACCAATTCTGTCTTTGTGTTTCTTTTAAATTCATCTCAATAGGTGCAGAAAGCTTTAAACACCTTAATGAAATAGCTGAAAAAAAATACAAGAAAAGCGCAATCTGTGGGTCCTGTGATTACTTTAGAAACACATCCCCCAATCCCCTCCAAGCATCGTAGTCCACTGGTACCTGCCCAGGAACCTTTTCCTTTGGCTCTTCAGCTGTCAAACATCTTAAAACACAAATGATTTGGAAGATTATATTTCAGATAGAAAGAACAAATATCATTTGCCACTACTTTTCTAGTTTTGCTGGACTATAGGCAAAAAACACAGGTTTTACAAATTCTCTTGTGAGTATTGTGTTGGGCTTTGCTTTTTCTTTATATTTTAATTCCTCTTCTTTTTTTCGTTGGATATGTTTTAAGATCTATTTAAAGTTCCAATCAGAACCCTCAATACACTGATTCTGGTTTAAAGGTTGCAGTGAGGTGATGTTCTGCTGAGGAAAGCCAGCTCTCATTATCAAAGGTACATAATTCCTCTGCTTTTGCAATCTTTTATCAGCCTAAATGGAAAAAAGAGGCTTATAATATGATCAAATATCAGAGTTGATGCTAAAATAATAGAATAAGGTATATTTCTAAAAAGAAAAAGGCAAATATGGCAGCTCTAAGTTTGATAATGAATGTGAAGAGAAAAAAGAGTGGGTTTGCCTCAAAATTACATTGAGCCAGACCCATTGAAAATGATTTTTTTTTTCCTGTTCATACATTTGAGCTAAAGAAGAATGGGTGATGCTTGACCCATGATTTCACTGCATTTGACCTCAAACAATGGGGTAAGGACTTCACTGTGCATTTGCTCTACAAGGTGGCTTAAACTTCCTTGTTTTTTTTAACCCACATCTGTCTTGTGATGGGCTTACACTAAACAATGTAATTTTTAATTAATGCCACAGTACAATCAATGTACTCTCCACAATCAAGCTAATGTTTAAATTAGAAAAAGGTTTATTTCTTCATTTATTTCACACATATCTGAAGTTAAAGACAAGGGAAATGAGGAATTCAATATTTATCAACTGAGATAAGTACACAAACAAGAACTCCCAGCTTTAATTATTCCAGTTCCCGAGACAGAATTCATAACTATATGTTGAGTGCATGAGCTGAATATTTTGGTCTCTTAACGTGTAGATTGTGTGGAGTACGTGATAAAAGGGTCTTGAGAGGAAGAACCGCAGGTACCACAAATCCTACAGCAGTTTGCGGGGTGGGTGGCACTTGGCCACGGGAATTAGGACAAGGATTCAGATGGGCAAGAAGCAGTTACTGAATTCCACATCTGTGCAACACTTTTTATTTCCGGAATATGATCATATTTTAAAGAAAAAAACGCGAGTGAAACCCAACCCAAAGCAGGCCTAATGGCGTGACCCAGCCGCTGGCTGTGCGGAGTGTCCCCCAGCCGCCTTGTTACCTGTGCTGGGACAGTGACTCAGGAGAGAGGAGCTGCTTAATCTCCGTTGCTGCTGCCCATAAAATCCCCGTTCCTCGGAGGGCGCCCATCCTGCTGCTTGCCACGCAGAGCACGGCTTAATTTATGGGGCCTGCCAGCCGGGCTAGGAGTGCCAGGGCTGTTTGCAAATATTGGCACTTTTGTCCCATCCCTTTATTGGGTTTATTGGTAGTCTGGATATGCTTTCGTCTCACGGCCTTAAGCTGAACACTTTCTGAAGCACACAGTTCTGTAATCCAAGAATTAACACTGCTCTCCTGCTAAAAGCTCTTTCTGTGCTCCTAAATAAAGTTATTTAGGTGGTCCAGCTTGCTCTTTAGTGGCAGTGATAAATATTTTGAAATATCCACGAGCAATTTTATGTGGCTTTAGCAAAGTCTGCAGAAGCAGAGCAAAGAATGAACAACCTGGAATCCTTCAAACAATTGTTGTACATTATGTGTTGTATCACATATTGCCTTATTTGGCCTGGAGAAGAAAGGCTGCTTTTCTTCTTGTGACAACAGTAACCTTTGAAAATCCACGCCCAATAAAATTCAGATGTGCTGTGCAGTCTCTTGAATTAGGACAGTAATTTCAAGGTATCAGGAACTATCCAATAAGAAAGTTTCCTCTGCGAGTCTTTCGCTTAAAACATAACATCTTTCAAATTAAGAAAGTGTGGGACAATTGCTTTTCTCTGATCTAAGTGCTATGAAAGATGGGCATTAGAAGGTTTTGACACTTCAAATTAGAAAGTAGTTTTATTAAGCTTACTAGTTTAAAACAGAATTTTATTGAAATAACGAACTTTCCTCTCTTCACTGCATATTCCAACAACTAGTTTGAAAAAAATATTCAAAAGATGATGCAGAAATATTGTGTGTGCATTTAGCGATATCAGTTTAAAAAAAAAGTGTTGATTTGCTGTAATTTGTATGAATTTAGGAACAGGCGTGAGAAACCTAATGGGGTGAGGAAGGTGGAGTTGTAGATACGTGACCCACTTCAGGCTGTCTTTGGTTTAATGAGTCTCAATATTGAGTTAGTGGAGTTTCAACGTTTGGGACCCAGGTGAAGACAGAGCTCAAAATTTCCTAGAGTTTTGAGTAAAATTCTGGCCATCAGAATTCCTTCTCTTAATGTAAGGCTCTCAGTTTCTAGGGCTTTGACTCTATCGATAGTAAGATGTTACTCTTAAGCAACTAGTGATATTTCTGGCCACGACATTAATTTTACATCCTCTTCACCCTTACTTTTAAGAACTTTAGTCAGACCTCAAGAATTACTAAATTACTAAATTGGGGATTGGGAGGTAAGTTCTCCTCATGATATTCAGATAGCATGGAGGTGTTTGTATCAGATTTTTTACACGTGTAAATAAAGTAGAAGCAGTTACGGATAGAGGAGGGAGAAAACTTAAAAATGCAATATTTTGAAAGAAAAAATGTGAAATAATGGAGAAGTTTTCTTGAAAGTATTTTTTTTAAAACTGCCCCTTCAAGATGTAAATACTTTTTCAGGCTTGATTCTCAGTGAGGTTCTTTTCTGGGTGTGGAGGGTGGAAAAGCAACTAATTAAAGCCAGGAATGGCTCTGGCAGTGAGTGCACAACTACATTCAGGATAAGCAATCTCCCAGAGCAGTGTCAGGTCCTGCCTGAGGGCTGGGGATGACTCCCCTGCCTCTAAACAAAGCATTTCTCTGCTTGGCAAGAAGGGCTTTTTTCTCCAACACTTGTGTCTGAAAGAAGGTGACATTGTCCTCCTGTAGCCTGAAAATTGCTGCTTTGAAAGCCCCAGCAATTTACTGCAAGAAATGTTTACCTCTATCAGAGCAACTTGTATTTTTTGCTCTCTTTTGTTCACTTTTTCTATTGAAGTGATGCATCGTGGAGGTTTATTTTTGTTGTTCTACGTGTTTGGCCTAGTCCCCAGCTCCAGGCTGGCTTTATCATCAAGGAAAGGCCTTGCTGGACAATATTCGGTGTCAGGATTTCTATGACAAGATTGAAATCAAAAGCAAAGCAAATACATAATTCTTATCTCTATTAACATTCTAAGTTATTTTAGTCTGGCCTATTTGCAATTCCTAGGACCTGTTACATCTCCTGGAATGGGGAGTTCAAAGCAACCCTTTGCTCCTTGGTGTTATCCTGAACTGCAACTTGGTTTTCTGAATCTGGGGCTAATTCATTTGGGGCAGAGTGCTCTGTTTTCATTTCCCTTTCCTTGTACCTATGCTCGTTTTACTGGATTTTTCTTTTGGATTTTAAGTAGCAAATGTGTTTGATGGCTCCCAGTGGAGCTAAGTACTAAAAGGTCCTAATTAATGCAGATTTGATGGTGCTGAGTGACTCGTGTTTCCCTTTGAATCCAGTCAGTATTCAACTTTTAGCTGTTCTTCCCAGAGGAAGATTTTTTTATAGCATTACTAATACATTTATTGCAAAAAGGAACCTTGTACAAATGTATTTGGTCCTTTGATCCGGAACAGAGTGATTTTTCTGGAGAGACAAGGATGCAGGTAACAGGATTTGTTATTTTGTCTTTCCGGCTTTATGGGACCAAACTCTTCTCCCTCAGTTTTGGTTACATGCCAGTATCACACGGACTATAAATAACAGATAGGAAATCAGTTTTTTAATAAGATGTTGCACAAAACCTTACAGATGTATTATATTTCATGGTGCAACCCTTTGGGTTTCACTGTCTCTAGTTTCAATTCATTATTACCTCAGGAGTCTTTGTTTTAAATGTACATTTGCTGCTCAGCCAGTGTCTCCATCTTCTAGAGCTCTGCTGATGCAGCTGCTGATCAGAAAATACAGTTTGGGGGCATTATGTTTGTGTTTAGAGATAAACAGCTGACACACATTGCAAGTGTGTGTTACGGGCTTCTGAAATGGAGTGTGGAACCCTAGTGAATATTCTGAGACCAAATATTTTTGTCTCTATGCCTAATAAAAGGCTTTTGAAATAAAAGTTACTGATCTTAATTTGTACAATGTGCTGACTAGAATAAGCTATTTCTGGGCTATTACAGATGTACAGTCACTGAGGAATTGCCTGGATAAATGTAGGTTTATATCTTTTATCTGTTGAATCAAAGATCAAAATGCAAGATTTAAAGCTCAAGGACATTCTGTGGATTTGTGACATTTCCTAAAGGAATCGTAGATAATAAACCTGTGACTGGATTAGTACAATGAGACCCATCGTAAATGCAGAATTTTCATGTGTGGCACAGATAAAACCTTGCCCTCTGTACTTTTAATGATACTTAAAAGAAACACCTTTGTTCAGTCTCCTTGTTTGAAAGCTCAGAAGGAATGAAACACATTTTTTAGCCATAATTCTTTGTAAAGGGTGTTCAGAGCTTGTCATGGTATTGTTTAAAAAATATCACAACTATCTGAGTGCACATATAAGTATGTGTAGTGGTGCACGTACAATTCTCTTCTGTCTCAAGGTGTTTTATGTAGTAACACTTATTTATTGCTTACCATAAAAACTATCTGTAAACACTTGTTGCAGTTATTAACTTGAAAGTTTGTGAGAATCTACCTTTTTTCTCATTAGAAAAGCTATCTTTGGGAGGATAAGCCTATAAAACACATGGAAGAATATCTGTTAAATAGGTAAAAACCCATTAAAAATACAGGTGGATATTGCAGTGACTTAATGACTTGAAGAAAAAAAAATTTATTTGCATATTCTGCAAGTGAATTAGGAGTAAACTTTGAAAATGTCACAAAGCAGACTGTTATCGATATATATCAACATCCTCGAGCTACTCGCTGGCAATAAATGTCAGTAGAAATTTTTACGGCTTTTACAGCTTATCTGCAATTTGTAATAAGCTTTGTGCACGGCCCATTATTTTGTGAGGGGGAACAACTGTCGGATGGATGGATTTGTAATGTCAGGAATTCCATTAGCACAGGACCAGGGGCTGAACCCCACCAGCTCCTGGCTCTGGACCATCCTGGTACAGAGAGGTCCCCGTAACTTGCTGCTCTCGCTACTTATTCTTTACCTTTTTTAATTAATAATTTAACTTACATTTCTGATAGCCTCATTATCACCCCACCATTTCATTAACTAATCATTCCAGCATTGCAGTTTATAGCTGTGCAGGCGAGGAGACTGGAGGAGGAACCGGGAGCTTCGGGTTACGTAGGGAAAGCTCTGATTTGCAAGCAGAGCCTGCAGCACTGTGAATTTTATGTCATTAGAAATCTTTTCATCTTTCTCGCTCTTTTTTTTTTTTTTTTATTTAAAACAGAAGAAAAAAATTTAATTCTTTCTCAGAATGATTCATATCCTGTGGATTTTTCCTATTAGGCAATGAAGCTGTGATATTAAGATTGAGTATATAAATAATTCTCATAATTCACACAGAAGAAAGAGAAATAATTACCTCTGAACATTTCATTATGAATGGAATTCTGTCAAAAACTTTAAGAAGGGAGCATTAATACAAATTAAGGTCTTAGGGACTCATATTTTAAATACTTAATTCTGGATTTTATTTAACTTTTCCCAGACCAATAGGATTTTTTTTAATCAGCAAAATGAATTGCTGAACTAGAAAAACATTAACTATAAAATGTAAAATTCCTATGATGAACAAATATTTTATATTTTACTATTTCTGTCATTGCAGAATGGCTGAACTTGTATGAGTTACCAGCTTTGTAGAGCTGACCATAAACTCAAATGTCATAAATACTTGCTTAGGAGCAGAATACACCTAATTTCAGGTGATTCTGCACAGGCTCTGTCTGTGGGTCTGTTACATTCTCATCACGGCATGCTGGAAGATGCAATTAAGCTGCTTTTATTCTTGAAAAACTGTAAATCCAATGACATCTGCAGGGAAAATGGGAATGGCCATTTTTGGGGTGCTGATGTTTCATCTTGAACAGAAATCAAGAGGAGTGGAAGGTTCTCTGCTCTGCCATTTCCAGCTCTCACTGATAAGGAGAAGTTGTGTGATATTAATGCAGCTGAGGAAACTTGTGCATGCGCTCAGGCACCCGAGGATTATTGCAGGAAAAGTCAAGACGTACCCTAATTTTTAAAATTGCCTGTTCTGATCCTCAGCTTTGAGGTTCCGTGGCTGCTGTGGTAATTGCTGCTGACTGGGGGAGCCTGAGCTCCTTCTCAAAAGCATTTCTGCAGTCCTACAGAGTCCTGTGCTCAAACACAAATTCCTAAGCTAAAGAGAGATGAAGAGAAATATTTCTGCTATTTACAATGTGATTTTTTTTATCTCAAGTCCTGTCATAAAATTCAACCTTATCCTCCCAATGAATTTGTTTAGCACAGCTAAAAGTCCTGAAATATCCGCAAGATTCCTACAGAAACTCGTGCAATATCTTCTCATATTTTGCTTAAATTCCTAATAATTTGAACAGGTCATCATCTCACCTTTTGCTTATCAAAACCGCATCCTTATATTCAAAAATTGGTAGTGATTGAGATGCAGAGTCATTTACTTGTTTTCTTTAAATTTGAAATTAAATACTCCCTAAATATCCTTGATTTCTTCATGGACTCTGCCACGCTCAATCACAGTTTAGGAGCACAATCTTAACAAAAGCACCTGGCATTTGCAGGGCTGGGGAGGAAAGCCGGCCCTGAAGACTCCTGTGCATCTTTCTTCTCTCTTTCATATGCTGAGGACAAATTCCATGATTGTGTTTCCACGCCTCGTAAAGGACCTGCAGGGCTTTGCTGCTGCACTGTTTGTCTGCCTGCTCACTGTGGGAGGCAAAGCAAGGTTAACGTGGGGTTTGAAGTGCTCTGGGATCCAAAGGTTTGAGGCCAGGATTTGTAGGTACTGCCTGAAGAAATCACTCGTGTGAGAGATGCTGCAGCCTTAAAAGATGAGGAGGAATTCTCAGGTTTTGGTGAGGTTTCTTTCCCGTCTGATCTTTATTTAAAGACAGGATTTAGAGGTGACTTTGTAGTTTTACCTGAGACCTCAGCTTCTGAGCTTGTAAGAGTTTCTGTCTGAGGCTGTGTTGGTGCATCCCAAGTGCTGACTTTGACCATGGTAATGCAGCTTCTTTATCTTTCCTTCCTCTTCACAGTATTTCTGGTCTAATATCTCATTGTTTAGTAACCTCCACTGAAATCTGCATATTTTTTGCACATTGCTTGTGATGTAATTACTTACAAAAGGTCATCAGATGCATGGTCATAGTGGAGTAATTTTAATGGATAAAACTCTGTTTATTCCTCTTCCTTTCTCTCCTGATCCATTGTGCATTGCCCTACAGTGTGGCATGTGACTCTCCAAGCCTAAAACCAGTTGCTTTAGCGCTGTATAAAATCTTGTCACTCCCAAATTTACAGCACTGCGTGCAGTTTTGTTTGTTGCATTTCAAGAATGTATAATTGAATTAGAAAAGGTGTGGATGAAAGTGATTAAAACAATTAAGGAGGTGCTGCAGCAGCTTTCCAAGGAGAGTCTGAAAAATCCAGACAGATTTGTGGAATGTGATTATGGAACGAAATGCTAGAATTGAGGTGCATGCATGAAGCGAGCAGGAGGTTGTCTTTAGAGCAAATAAAAGGCATTAATTTTCAGTCAGTGAAAATCTCAGTTCTAAGTTCACAGATCTTGCTTTTTCCGTAATTATAATTGTAATTTTTCATCAGTTTCAGGTATTTTGAACAAATTGCATAGAATCATTCTCTTTCTCCCAGTTAACTAAAATAGTGAGATTTTCATTTCCATATTGCACTTGAAGTTGGTGTGTTTGATTTGAAAAGTAAATTAGTACTAGTGATTAATTGTATTAGTAGGCATTCAAAATTGTTTCCCAGGTTCTGTAAAATCATGATGTTTAGTCTCCCCTATGAAACTGAAATTAGTAATTGAATGTAGGTAATGATAAGAATACTTTAAAAAGCCCCAAAAACTTATTTTAACTGTCAAAAAATTATAACATTGTTTTGATTCTGAAGATCTGAAGGAAAAAAAAGGCACAATGGAAATATTTACTGAGATATTAATGTAATTTCAACCTGCACCAAGTTCCTGAGGCACCCAGATTTCAAAAAACTTTTAAGATCAGTTGTATTTTTCAACAACAAATTGGTCCGGACTTTGAGGAATCACAATATCTGCAAAAATTAAGATGTGGAAATCAATGAGTTGTGTCAACGACCTATTCAGCTTCCAGCTGTGGCAGCGGGTGTTTCATGCTGCCAGACTGTTTCAATTTATCCCTGTGAAGGGAGAAGTATTTGAGCAAATATTTTCACATCTAGGAAGGAACTCGATGCCTCCTCCTGTGAGCATCGGAACAGTCACGAAATTTTGCGTGGACTTAACAGCATCAAAGAGAGGCACAGAAGGTATTGACAAGCGAGAGCTGGTTTTGCAAAATAAAAGCAGTGCTGGAGACAACCCTAAAACAAGGGGACTCTTCCCGCCTGCAAAACACCATTGTCCCTATCTGGGTACCACCCTTACAGGAGGAGGGCTTCAATGCAAGCCCCTTTCTCTTTTCAGCACGACTGAATTCTAACTGTGAGGATGAACCGTGATGATCTATGAAATACAAAATTCCCTCGTGCAATTTTGAGAAAGGCGCAATGAAAAGCAAATTTATTCAAAACTTCAATAGGTAAAGTTTTTGTAATCACCTACCATAGTTTTTGCTGATTTATCTCCTTCTGGTGCTCTCTTAAACAAATAAATAAAACTTAAAAATTCAGGGAGGCATTTTAAAGGTGGCAGTAGAGGAAAAATTAAGTGCTCTGAGGTGCAGTTGGTTTGAACAAGTTTTAGCTGTTAATAGGTTCCTGAGGTTTTACACAGAGCAATGGAGCTCCAGTATCTTACCAGATACATTTTTTGTTATATTTAAGAGCTCAACAGCCGTGGTCATAGCTGTATGCAATATCTCAGCTTACTTATGATCTTTTTTTATTAAAGCGGAACCGTTTTAGGGGAAAATAACATGTTTAAATATCTCAAGAAAATATCCTCTATTTATTTAGTTTGCTTTTACAGTTTGGAATGTGACAGGGGGGATCTCCAAAGACTTTGTTATTAGATCTTATACAAAAGTCTAATCTGTCCCAGGCTCTTTCAGCCCATGGCAAAGCATTTCCCTGGGAGCCTGGACATAATCGAATTCAAGAGATCTCTACAAGTTCAAAGCACTTTCAGTAAATTCAGCATAACTTTATATTTGTACTGCCTTCTGCTTTTCACTTTTAGGGATGCGGCTTTTCCTGCTTAATCAAATAATGTAATATAACACAGTGCTGTGCAAAACAAAGAAGAAATGGCTTTTAATTATTTTTGGTTTTGCCGTGGATGTTCATATTGAGGTATTCTCAGTCTAAACCTCTATTTTTGTCCCTCAGCTTCTTCCAGACTCCAGCTGAAATATTGGGAAATGGTGGAAATATTCACCACTGGGGCTGAAATTTTGCCGTTTTTCTGCGTCGCTAGAGAGTTATTACAAACATTTGTGGCTGTGAAGGACTCCTGTATTGCTTGTGTTTAGTGTAGCTTGCATCATGAGTGGCAAAGCAAAGATGCACAAAATAACGATAAGTTAAAATAAAACCAAGAGGGTGACTTCTCGCAGTCCGGCAGAGAAAAGGCCAAGAGTGGTAAGAGTGGCAACCTGCAACTACTTGGAGTGGATTTGAACCTAATGAATCTAAGCTCTAGTTATTAATAAGGTTATTGATTAATGTTTAGGGCTATGACTTTTTAATTCCTTTTGTGTGCTTCAGAATGCAGCTTTGGATAAAAACAGTTTGTTTGCTTTCTTCACATTCACATCTCTCTATTTTGCTCGAAATAGCAAAGCTGGAAAAAAAACTCAGACTGAAAGGATGGCAGAGTGTCAGCACAGCACACAGGGGAAAAACAAACTTAAAGTCATTGGGAAGCTTTAGGACTAATTCCATCAAAGAACAGATTTTTGAAGCTGTTCCAGATAAAATCTTGGAGCAGATCACGATATTTTCATTTTTTAATATGCGTAATAAAATAAAAATACAGACATCCATTTTCATGCTACAAAGATTTACTCCAGCTCTAAATTAACAATAACTGAGAAAGGCTGGGGAGCATTATTCCTTTTCCCTAAGAAACAAGAGCATAATTTTGAAGTTATTAAAATGAATGTCAGTGTTTGACAATGAAACCCCCACATCTGTAACGCTGCAGATTGTTCTGAAGTGAATACGGTGGGAAATCGATGATCTAAAATCTTGGATCTGATGTGAGTCACAGAAGGGTTTATTCTACACACATCTCTTGTTTAATACTGCCCTAGTCCAGGAGGTGGCCTGGAATTTCTGAAACCAAGCCCAAAGGCAGCTATAAATAAGAAATCTGCCTGGTATGTGGCGAAAATATCTAATTTATTGATAGCAGCTGTCAGGTTTTGCAAAAGTGGGAGAAAAGTTGAGGAAGCCAACTCTAAGCAATGCTTGTTATTTCAAATAAGTGAGATTATATGGAGATATTAATGTTATTTTGAACTCCAAATTTATTTTCAAACCACACAGATTCATCTCACGTTAACTTGGGTGGGAAAATGTAGAAAAATATACATATATACACACATAGATATATACACACAATCTTAAACCACAAATGTTTCATAAACTTTCAGCATTTAAGTGCCATGGGAACTGTGAGGGAAAAGAGCATTGGGGTTTTTTGGGTCTTTTAAAAAATTAGCTCACTTGTGTGATCTTTGTTGTGCATTAAAATAAACTCTCTGATGAATATTAACTTTCTTTCAGTCTCCTAGAAACTTTACCTGATTTCCTGATAGTCTGAATTTGTAATGGTACCTCAGTTTTTGGGCTGCTGTGGCTACTATAATCAAAGTGTCTGAATCCAAATTTGAAGAACAGAGAAAAGCCACATTAAGCCAAATTGAGGGAATGTTGTTGACCATCATTTAATCTATTGAGCATTTTGGTTTTTTTCTTAAATAAAAAAGACATAACACCCTTGATCTGAAATTGATCTCAGGGCTTATATTTGCCATATGAAAAGAAAATGTGTTGAACAAGAAAAAGAGTAATTTCATGAAAAAATGGTAGTTGTTTACTGTAACTACTTTATAAAGTTTAAATCTCATTAATCTTGGGATTTGGAGGCTCACAGCTGGGTAAATTCAGAGTAGGTGTTTTTTGCAATGCTTATCTACACAGAGACACTCAGGAGAATACAACAACCTGCTGTAGTTCGTGTGGGTTCTCCTGCTCTGCCCTGGGTTTCTACTTTTCTCTTGCCCAGAAGCAGCTCATAACAGAAGCAGCTGCCATACCAGAAGAATTAAATTCTTCACCTCTGGGAGCTTTTTGCCGGCAGCTGAGGGAAATCCCAGGCCCATTTACACTCCACTGAGAGACCCCTCAAACTGCACTTGCTGTCCAAGCGAATGAAATTCGGAACATGCTGAGTTTGGGAACACGAGCAGCAGATGTGAGTTGTGCTTTCAAAATTCAGCCTGCTCATAAAGTTGTTTCCTCGAAGTGTTAGTAATGTATCATGTGAAAAGTCAGAAATATGTATTTTGTTCTACAACATGCTGGACATTGTTTAAAACATCGCAGGGCCGTGGAATAAACTTGATTTCTCAGCTGTAGTCAGAGGAAAAAGCTGCAGCTGGCATCTCATGAACAGTGGTGTGAATTAGTAATAGAGGATGTGCTCAGGCAGTCTTTGAGAGGATCATTCTGGAACATTATCTTACTGTTGGACTTTTAAAGAGAAGTCACTCGTGAGTGATGTATTTGTAATCCATGAGAAATAGTTTAATAAATTAGAGGCTTCATAAGTCTTCCTTAATCTTTAATAATTAAAAGAATTTTTAATTTTCTTAGGAAGTAATGGGAATAGACAAAGCAGGCAATGGATGGAATAAATCAACATGATGAATTAATTAATGGTTCACAAGGGATCTTAAATTAGGTCACCTCTTAAAATATGTCAGCTGGTTATTTGCTTAAAGCTCATATTGGACATACCTAGGAGAACTTCTCAAGCCTCAAAATCTCTCCAGCAAAGGCCACCCGGAAACAGCTCGGGGGTATCATCTGGAAATAAGATTAATAAAAAGCCAAAGCTTGTTAGGTTTTGTTTAGAGAATTCACAGTAAAGCTGTGCACAATGTAGAAGTTACATCCAGTATTTGACTCTTGTTTAGTCTCACTTGGAGAAAAAAGTTCTCTCTAATCTTACCCTTAAACTTTCCAAGTGTACATCCATCATGGTTTTCCTGCACTTCTGAGCTGTTTCAGATCAAAAAATGCGGCTGGGAAGTGTTACAACTGGTATTTATGAAACTTTTAGCTGTTGTCAGCACGTGACTCCCTCTGGAGTTACTACATGAAACCAGTTCTTATTAGCACAATGTAGGCATGACAGTATGAAAGACTCTTTAATTATTAATTTAATAGGATTCTCTGCCACAGGAAAACTTGACTTAGCCTATTTTTCAGTACGCTGGATCTATCCATAAATGAACTCCAAGAGAATTGTATTGTTATCTTATAATTGGACTTTTCGGGAGCTTTTATGTTTTTCTACTCGGTTTCCAAATGTATTTTGGATGCTGGTTATCTCAGACAAGTGGAATGATCAGCATTGTCCTGAGCATGGTCCTAGAAGTGCAGCGGAGAAGCACGAAATTCCATTTTGGTGCTTGGTCATTTGGGTGAGGAGGTGCTTGGTTTTACCTGTAATTCCTCTCATTGAAATGGGAAGGGTTTTTTGTGTCCTTGTTCTGCTGTATCCCAATCTCATTCCAGGTGTTGCAGGAGGTGATTTTATATGGATGTATGTTTTCTGCTATTATGAAATGCCAGCAGCAGTGTGCAAATAAGGATGTATCCCAGATTCTTCAGGATATATGTCCAAATCCTCTTCACTGGCAGTTATAAAAGGGGTTTTTTTGAAATGAAAATAACTTGTTCAGGAGGTCAGGGTTTGTAGTATAAGCAAGACTCAGATATAACTTCAGACCTTATGAGATGTGGTTTAGGTGACTGGGAGCTGTGGCACAAAACTGGTGAGTTTCTGTGACCCAGAACCGAAACTGTGAGAATCAGCCTTTCAATAACATGATCAGTGTCTTGCAAACAGAGGGCAGGAACCACGACATGCTAAATATTTGGGTTTGGAAAGCAGACAGCAATTAAACACATAGATCCTGGTTCAACTTAACAGATAAAGCATTGGTGACTTAAATGGTGATTTGGTACCAATTCCTCTGTGTGTTTTAAAAGTAGAGAGTGCTGCTTCTGTGCTAGGATTTTGATCCATAGGTGATATTGCTCTCTAACCTAATTTTTAAAGGAAACTTTATACTTGCCTCTCAAATGTGGAACAACTTTGTGCTAGAAACCTTTTTTTTGAAAATCTTGTGTATTTTATTACCATAGCTTTCCTAGGAACTGTTTCCTTTTCTGAAACCTGATATATTTCTTGTTGCATATTTAAAAGTACACAGTGTTTTTGGTCCCTCAACAGATGTTAGTTTTCTTCTGATCTCTTTCAGACATCTGGAAATAATGTCATTATGAAATGTAACTAATTCTCTATACCCAAGGTCTGGTCTGAAATCCTGCAGAGATACATCTGCTACATCTGCACTGTATTAGAAGTGATTCATTGAAAGTCTTCTAAAATTGGGCTGAGTTCTCAGCCAGTGTGAATTGCCACAGCTTCCCTGGAAGTAAAGCTGTGAGTCTGCTCTGTGCTGTCAGATCTGTTCCAGTACAACGCTGTCGAGACATTTGGGCAGTTCCAGCGCTGCAATATGTTACAAAGGAGTCCTCTGTGAGTGAAATTTCTGGCAATGCCTCCTTTGTTCCAGCCAGCAGAATCGAGAAAGATCTTCACCTAAAGCCATTGATTCATCCTTCTTTGCTTTTTGCACTGTCTTTTATAATACCCTTTTTTTTCTAATCAGCGGCTGTTTTACTGCGTGTTGGGGGATCAGCCCTGCACAGAAGGAGCCATAGGGTCAGGGCTGACTCAGTTCTTCCCCTCCTTATTTAAAACAATCTTGCTCTCTCAGAACTTTCTTGTAGACATCAAAGTCCTTTCACCTATGTAGATGCAAATAAAAGGAGAACAAGAGTCTTGGGGCCAGAAGAAAGTTCCCATCACAGCCCATCTCTGGCAGAGCATCTCAGGGAGATGTGTGCTCGCATCGTTGTTCCTGCTCCATCATCCCAAACAATTGCTCTCCTTCCTGCTGCTGTTGGGGTGGTTCTTTGGGAACTCTTCTGTGCAAGTGCAGCGTGATCTTGGGGTGGCTGCAGTTAGGGAGGAGTGTGCTGCTGCCTTTCTGGAGTTACCACGAGGTCCGTGGAGCAGAGGGAGTCAAAGGGATCAAATCTTCAACAGATAAATTTTTAATGGCTCTGAAATTAAGAATTCCAGTACATTTTTGGGACCTTTACCTCTACTCTTGCTTCATTCCTAAGACCTTTCCTGAAGATGTAGTTATGAAGCTGGTGTTTTCAGTTAATTATGTGAAATTTGAAAAGCTTTTTACTTGATTTTTTTTTGTTCTTTTTGTAAATCAATGATAGTAAAAACCAGTTCATTAATTTGATTTAAAAAAAGATCACTAAATGAGCTTAAAAATTAATGTAACCCAACTTCTTTAGTGAATCTTAAGTAGAATTAATGCGAGAGTGCACAAAATAATGGGGTTTAGTGTTTTGTTGGAGATTTTTAGTCTCTTTTTTCCTAGATTCTTATAAAAGCTTAGGTAAACACAGAAATAAGCAGTAACAATTTATATCCTGGAAGCTGGAACAAAAGAAATCTGAAAACAGTGGACACAGGGCTCTGCAGGGCACAGGTGAGTTGTGTATGTCCCATTTTTTTAATGGGAACTTCCATAGGCAGGTCTGTGCACGTACCCCACAAGAACATTGTAGGGCTGGAAATAGCGTTTCACACACACTGCATGGTTTTGTTTGCAGGATTAATATGTCCCCTTGGGCATCTTGAATATAAGGTAGTGCTGCTGGGGTTTTTTTAATGGCATGTCTTGGTCATACTTCAGAGAGGCTGGAATTAATTGGAATATTATAAGAATGTTGGCATAATTCATGGAAAAGTGCACTTTTTATAGAGTATACTTTCACTTTCTAGAAAACATGTCAGACTGCTATTCTAAAAGATGTTTTTTTGTCAGCAGTACTGATGGCAAATGTAGGAGTCTGCTTCACTGAATACACCATTTAAAGTATACTTAAATTTAAAAGTAGAGAGGAATTTATATGTAAAACGACCACGTTCAATAACTTATAATCAGAACAAAACCACCACCGATTACCAAGTTTCTGGAAAGCAGTTCAAGCGCAGAAAGAGCAGAAATTTCTGCTGTTTGCAGGTTTATTTAGGACTTAATCATTTGGGATTCGTTTGTAAACAGATTGTTTAAAAAGCAGTTGGTGGATTAGCTCTCTTTGTTTGATGCAGACCCACAAATGTCACCCTCTCCCTCGCAGCCCCGGAAGGCGGAGGGAGCGCGAAGGGAAAGGCGTCAAGGGCGTTGTTTGATATCTGACATCAAGCACAGCTCTGACAAGGAGCTGGCAGGAAATTGGGTTTGACAGCTCATCACGGGCACAAACCGAGACAGAATGAGGCCTTGCCAAGGATGGGATGGAAGTCGCTCACCGTTGAGCTTCTGAAGGTGACATCACTCACGGTGACACCCAAATATGATTTAGGAAATGAATTATTAATGGTTGTCAGTTCCTAAGGAAAACATAAATAGGAACCTGGGGACTACCTGTTGTCTGTGTAGCCTCCGGCTGAAGCAGGAATGTGGAATTAAATACAGATATTGCTGTCTTGTGTTGCTGTCACTACTCCTGGAGATGGCAGAAGTTTAGAGGTTTGCAGGGCATGGCTTAGTTGCTTGGTTGTGCAGAGATTGCTCGGGCACAGATGTCTTTATCACGGAAAATATTTGGGGAAGGGGTTGTCGTTTTGTTTTTTTTTTTTCATAGAAATTTCATAGAATTTTCATAGAAACTCTTCCAAAATCATGCTTTGTTTTGTAGTGTAGCTCCTCAAACTACAGTCAGCCCATCTGCAAATGAGTTGTGAAAAAGAGCTGAGGGAGCCATAATGATCTCTTCAAACTGAAGGAATGAGGGAGCGCAGAGACTGCAAGGGAACGAGGATTTTATGACAATTTCAGATTTAACAATTCATATTTTAGAAGTCACAGATGACCAAGCATACATGATTTGTGTGATATGTACTGTTCAAAAAGCCATCAATGACAAACCCAGGATAACTCTGGATCATGTAGAACATCACAGAGTTGCAGGTCAGGGCTAGAATTCTGTTTCTTTTTCTCTCAGAACCAGTTAAAAGGCCCTTGGACACACATTTCCCTTCCCAACATCTTCACAGTTCATTCATGATATCGTTTAGGACTTGTGGGGCTGGGATCTGACCACTGAACTGAGTTTTGAAACAGTCCTGCAAAAGTTAAAAATAACCCTAGAGATGATTAGTAACATGTAAAAATATGTAATAAAAACCCCCAAAATATTCTTCTTGGCTGCTGTGTTGGTGGACTCCTCAGGGATGACCAGAGGAGGGTTTTAAACTCCCATTTTTCAAACAAAGCTGCTTGCTGCTTTGAGCGTGTTGTATAATCCTGACATCCACGTGCTGCTGTTTTGGTGCTGTCCATGTTTCAAGGGAGGATCTGCATGAGGAGCACTTTGATCTCTCATGTTTTTCTACCCTTGCAAGGTTCTGTGTTTGCCATTCTGGGATTCCAGAAATGCACAAAGTGGATTACAGAGCATTAGAGAAAATGGCTGGGGAACTTCACAGTAGGAAGCTGAATGAAACTTACTCGTTTGAAAATCTGTTGTTGGAAAAGGAAAATAAAAATATTCCTTTCTCTCGTGATGTAAATCCCCATATTCTCTTTCTGTCTCTCTGAGATGAGTTATATATTCTACTGATTTTTTTCCCGTTGGAATATTGAGTCTTGCAAAAGCTGCTGTTTGACTAGAAAATGGAAAGAAAACAGGCTGGTGAAATAACTCCCTAATCATAAAAACAAATAAATGAAAACTGATACTACAAATAGATTTAAATGCCAGACAAAAATTTTACACCATATACAACTCGATATGAAAAAAAAAAAAAAAGAGAGAGAGAGGTTGGAGGTGGAATAATGGAGGGGGAAAAAGAGGTAATTTGGGTACTTTATCTTTCTCAGGAATTATTTTCCTGTGGATGAAGATACTCTTGCTGTAGCTAAAGAACCTTGATATTATGAATATTTTCCTATCATGTGGCATAATGTCCTGAGATAAATGATTAATGTACATAAAGAGGTTGCTTCATTATATATTGCCACCTTTTAGAAGACAAGTGAACCCTCTGCTTTAAATTTGTTTCTGGTTCCAGTCGTTAATGAAAAATAATGAGCAGTTTTATGGAAATGAGCAGGAAATACATACATAATAATAATAAGGTGTGAAGGCAGTTCTGTGGATATTTCTGACCAAGAAGGGGTTTAGAAAATATGAACGGAGAAATTTAACAAAATTACTTTTATTTTGTGCAAACCCGGGTCTGGAAGGGATGCTCTACTCACCGGTTTTCTTCTGCTCATTTATTCCAAGCATCTGGTTTGTGGCCACTGACCAGATTGCTGGCACCAGGTTTGCCTGGCAGCACCACAGTGGCAGGAACTAAAGGGATTAAACGACCAATTGAGGATTTCCTGAGTACGTCAGGAGCTGGTAGACAACCCTTTACCTTTATTTAGAGATCTCCCTTGCCGTGTTACCTTCAGCAGATTTTTTACCCTGAACTCAGCGCAGTATCTCTGTGCCACGGATGTCTTTAGGCCACAAAATTCTGTACCATAATGTTTTATTGCAAACGTTTTTGTGGTACATATTGAAAAGGAAGCAGAATTCTTTCTGCGTGTGTTTGGTTTCACGTGGTTGAGACGTCATGCCTTTCTGTAAAAATGGAAAGCTTGGGAGAATATTATGGCATCAGATTTCTTTGTCGAGTGATTGGATGGATCTTAATCAGAAAGCTGATAGGTCAAACAGTACGAATTTTGTAAATGGTAGTTACTGCTTGATTATGAAGTGGGAGAGAGAAGTGGATCTGTCCAAATTAAAAGCAGTCCATTGGTCTAGGTTTTATTTGAGGGCTCGTATTCTATGTAAAAAGAACTGTATAAGCCTGTGCTTTAAATGCTCAGCAGCGAACCATTTTATTATATATGGGGTGTACATATTTACATAAAAATAAAATTACAGGGATCTTGTTAAATTTATCTGAGAGCATAAAAAGCGGTCTTCTTGCAATAAAATGTTTTGAGAATGAGTAATAGCGCTGTTTAGATGAGATTCTAAAAGCCTTTAGGATTATCCAACTTCCATCTAAATTATGTAGTAACTGATGAGGCTGCTATCAGAATCAGATTTTTCTCTGCTTACTGATGCTAGACAGTTCTCCTCAGCATGGTGTCTTCAAGCTCTCACTTATTTAATGATTCATTGTTCCAGTCAAGAAGAAAAAAAACCCAAAGCACAAAATAATTACCTGACAGCTTTCTAAAATTAACTCACTTGGGATCTAAAGATTGCAGCAATAAATTACATCTTGTGGATTCTTTCCTCTCCATTTCTACTCGTGCCTATTTGTGTTGTGATGTTGATGTCAGGACTGATATAATCTAAAGGACTGAGGGTTGCCAGCAAAATTCCTTTGGATGAAGTCTTGATGAGCTCCAACTCTGCACTTCATCTTTTGTCAGGAACCTGAACGGCTTTTGAACAGGGTAGGTGGTTCTCAACCAGCAAAGAAATGAGCTTTGTCATGTGAGGAAAATCATGCTGGATTCTAATTTAGCCAGAAGGAAAATTCCTTTCTGTCCCAAAATAAAGCTTATTTGACTGACCACATGAAAACAGGGGACACTAGGCCAGACCTCAGAGAATCACAGAATATTCTGAGCTGGAAGAGACACAAAAAGATCAGCAAGTCCAGCTCTTTACTGAATGGGTCTTACAAGGACTGAACCTGCAACCCTGGAATTTTAGCTCCAGGCTGTAACAAACCGAGCTGATCTCAGAGAGGGTGGATAGGGTTGATAGAAACTTTGCCGTAAGTAGTGACTAATCCTGGAATTAGAGGAGCTTTGCCAGGGCCCTGAGTGCACCAAGGGCACAGGTCTGCCAGCCTTCCTGACTCCCTCCAGATCAACTCCATTCCCCTGCAGAGTGAAGGAAAAGATGGGTTGTAGGGGGAAAAAAAATTACAAAATAATGTTAGTAAAAGAAACTGTGGAGGCTTCCTCAAGATGCTCTAACTTTGAATTGTCCAGAGGTCACTCTTTTCAAGTATCCATCTTGGGAAAGTATCAGAAAAAGGAAGTCCACAGGAAATGCCTTTCCTTTTGGAGCTCTCCCATCCAGAGGAAAGCAGATGCTGCCAGTGCCACTGCTGAGTATCAATAATGCATTGCAGCAGGTGCTGCAGGCTATGAGAGTTTCAATATATTTGAACAGTCAGCTCCTGCCTTTTCTGAAGGAAACTCTGAATTATGGATGGGAACAAATGATGCTTTCTGATGGTAACATTTCAATAAAAGAACAAATAGAGCTCTTCAGGAACACGGAGGCCGTTGTGCAAGGTTTTTGAGGAAATATCGGAAGACACAAATTTGGGTAATGAAGTGATCGTTTACAGTGAACTGAGTGCGCTCCCCTGGATTTGTTATTATGGCAGAAATACATGTCAATATTAATCTTCAATGAAGAACACTTTTGTTCCCAATTTGATCTGCAGAATTCAGGCTGCCCACTTTATAAGATGGTCAGCAGCCGGTGAATCAATGCTGAGAAGCAATTCATAGCAGTCAGGATGGATTTGTGTTACTGTTTAGCTGGGGGATGAGCTCCTTCAGAGGAAGAAGCTGCTCTTATTCTTTCGAGTGAGCTTCAGCCTTTACTAAAATAAACCTTTTCTCAAAGGAGAGGGTAGAGAAAATTCTTTAGAGAATCACTAATTCTGATCTACCTCAAGTCACTTTCATTTTCTTCCTGGAGCACAGAGTGAATCATGTTGTGTGTGAGTCCTGTAACTGCAGAGTTCCAGGGCAAGGTGCCTGGGAATTGAGAGTAGTGTCTGCCTTTTATTCTGCACTTGTAGTTCTGAGGCTCTATAATATTTCAGAAAAAGAAATTTTTCACAGCTGAAGAACTGCAAGAACCAAAGATGAAAACCAGCACTTCAGACTGTTATTAGGGATAACATCAATAAATAAAAGTTTTTCTTCCCAGACATTTCTAAATCACATATTATGATATTTCAAATTAATCAGAAAAAAAAAAAGACTAAATTAAGAGAATTTCTTTTAAAGGCTTTAGATCAGGACTGAGTATGAAGCATCTCTATAATCAGGCATAAATAGGAATTGGGGTGGGTGGGGGAAAGATTGGAAAAAGGCAACTAAAAACTCCACTGGGCTGTAGCTCTTGAAATATGGAAGATATCACAAAGGTTAAAACAGCTCCTTAATTTGTCAGCAACTGTTGCCTTCAGCATGTTGAAAGGAGCCCTATTTTTGGTAATAGCCAGCAATGCGTTTGATGGATGCTAATTATCAGCCTGTCTTGGAGATATTTGGAGAAAACAGTACTACATGTAAAAAGATTAAACAGGGAAAATGCCAATTTTCAGTGCTGCCAGTGATTTTGAATACTAGACAAACTGGCTGGTTGTGATGACAGAGAAATATACCAACACCTGTAATGCAGAACCACTGCTCAGGGCCTTGGAAAATTTATCACATAAAATCCTAAGTATTTCCCAAATCCGAAGAGATTTGATCTATGAAATTGTTAATCCCATGTCAAATTCGAGTACTAACAACTGGAAGATGGAAATACATAATGCAAATGCAGAAATGAGAAACAGCATAAAATTGATGGGTTTACAAATTTAACGTGCCCAGTTGATGTCGCATTTCTTGGATAAGAAAAGTGAGTTTTTAAGTAAAGACAAAGATATTATTTATCTGATTTTTGGAAATACAGTTGAAGGTTATGGGTGGAAAATGATGTGTTAAACCGAAGAAGTAAAAGTTTATATAAATTAGATTGATTATGTGGTAGACAAAAACGACTTGCATTAAAATGCAGTATCTTCAACTGAAAGAAAGCTCCTTTTTAAAGATCTGTGTGTAACGTTTTCTTTATTACCTGGGGTTGACTTAAATGAAAATGTACAAAATAAGGTTTTTAAAAACACAATGTTTTGAAGCATAAGTACCAAGACAGTCCAGAATAAATGTTGGTAGTATTGAGGTAAAATTTAAAAGCATTAAATGTGACCTCTCCTGTTCCATGGCTATGTCATAAGATCACTGCTGAAACTCTTGGTACACAATGAATTCTAATTTCTTTTTTTTAATTTACTTTTTTATTCTAAAATAATCTGCAAATGAATTGAATCAAAACTATTTTACACAGCTTGAATATTGAAATTTTTACTGTTGTCCTGGTTCCTCATTGTAACTTTGCATGGGTCTCTTGGTTATCATTTTCATTAGCAGCAGCTGCTGAGAAGAGTGAGGGTGAAAAATTGTTGAATTATTGGTTTCAGGAGTGCCAAAGCTGCCCCCTGAGCAGGCAGGTGCTGCTCTGTTGGTACAGCAAAGTCCTTCAAACCCTTGTGACAGAAAGGCAAAGGTTTATAATTATCAATTGTCACTAAAAGTACCAGCTGGGGTTCAAGCTGCTGGTACCTGGCTATTTTTAAAAATTACTGGTGATTTAGTTTTCGATAGAGAATAGATGGCGTGGGCTGAAGTTTCCTTTGCAGAGGTGTTGTTTGCAGTCAGAATCACTCCCTTGCATGCACTTTGCATTTAGAATATTGATCCTGAGCTCTTCAGTGCGAACACAGGACAAATTGAAAGATGCTTCACTTGGCAGAAACGTGCTGGGTTTGCTTCCGCTGGATGGTACTTCAGACTTTGATAATGTGGATTTTGATTTTTTTTTCCTTTTGGTTTATGCAAGTGATTGGTTTTGGTAAGAATATGTGACAGTTTTTGATTTACAAGATTGTACTTGTTCACGAGCCTTGAAGTACAGGAAATTCATGATCCCTACAAGCAGAGTGAACAGCCATGACACACAGCTGGAGGCCAATCAGATGGATCAAAAAGCTGGTCCCAATTGGTGTTTTCACCAAATCAAACGTATTTACCCTCGGAACTTCCTACACTTGGCCATTGAATGATAATGGCCACAGGAGAAACCCAAAGGATCTGAAGAAATGGATCAGATTGGATAAAGAGAGGGTTTTCTTAGGTGAGATGATGCTCAGACTATGAGATAAATAGATATATATATAGAGAGAGATATTTTTATTTTTTTTAGTTGCTAATCAGAATCTAACAATTAAATGAAAACATTAGTCTCCTGAAGGGTCTATCTAGGTGGTTTATGAGATGTTTTATCTTATTCTTTCCCCACCCCCAAACAAAAAGAGGAATGGGGGGTAGCCTTTTAGATGTCTTGGAAGAATCAGGCTCATCACAGCCTAATCCTTAAAGGAACGTAACAAATAGTGAAGATATTTGATAAATACAGCCAGAACTCAACATCTGATAGCATATTAAAAGAAAAAAACAAACCCAAAACATTATCTTCACGTGACTGTCATTTGTTTGAGCAGTCCTGATATGCTTTATTTTGACCTATTTTCTGGTGTGTTTTATGTATCAGAGTGCTGATAGTGAGTATTTGTATTCATGGTTTGGCTGTATGACTAATTGAAGAAATTTGTAATCTTCTCGTCTCGTGTTGGCATTACATTACATTGTTTCATATTAAATATGCTGCCTCTTTTAATCTGCGGGTTACAGATGCTTATTTCTCTCCACATTCATGGTAGTATTATCCTATTAAGGGTGTTTGTGATTTATTATTGCCTTTGTAGAGGCCATCTCGCAGCAATATGCGCTGATGCGCTGCCACGTTTGGCTGCAAACAGGAATTTGTTTTACTAATATGAAACATGTTTATGGACTGCTGTGCTAACTTATCAAAATGCCTGTTGGAGAGGCAGTTATCTGAGACTTTTCTGCCTGATGGAGATTTAATGGTACCAGAGTTAGGGAGAGGATTGGCAGCTGGTCGGGGGGGGGATCCTGCCCCTCTGCCCGGCCTGGGAGGCACCTCTGGGGTGCTGTGTCCAGCTCTGGGTCCTCAGGACAGGAGGGGAGATCCTGGAGCGGGGCCAGTGGAGGTTGTGGAGATGAGGAAGGGACTGGAGCATCTTCCTGATGAGGAAAGGCTCCAGGCCAGGGAGGCTGGAATCAAACACCAAACCAAGAACCAGGATAATGTGGCACTGAAACTGAGTCAAAGACTCAGCAGTGACCTCCATTCTTCACTTAACTCTTTCTATCTATTTGGTTGTCTTAAAACTTCACTAAAAAATATAACAATAAAAAAAATAACCTACCAAAAACCAGACGCCAATTCAAAAAATAAAAAGAGTTTTTGCAATGGTTGGCCACAGAGGACACGTACAACTGTTTGTAAGTTTAGTAAGATCAGAAATGTTTATTTTACTTCTAAGTTAGTTCGTGACAGATCACAGTGCTCTGGGGTCTAATCAATATAAGCAGGAATGGAAAAACTAATTTAGAAATTAATTATTTTTTAAAACTCTTTAAAACTTGTTTATTTTTGTGAATAAGGTGAAACTTTGGAATTGAAAAATATAATTTTTTTTAAGTGTTATTAATACATAAAGGAAATAATTTCTTTAAATTTTTTTTTCTTTAAAATACTTTCTGAGTATTGAAAAAGATAATAGATATAAAGCCAAGACACTGAAATAATCTTAAAGCCAGTCAAGCAACAAGCCACGAGGGTCTGGCCATTCTAGCTCTTTCTGAGCATAGAAAAGCAAGCAGTATGAGTCAGAATAAATAATTTATAGCCCAGACTGTCCCGTAAGACGCAGTCAGTTTTCAGAAGGTGTCAGATAGCAGATACTTGTACTGATTTAGAATAGAGCACAGTAGGATCCAGGCAAGTATTTGCTGCTGAATAATAATCACACAGGAGACTACACAGCCCCAGGAGACTTTCTTGTGTTATCTTCAACAAAGCACGTTTAAAGTGATGTGAGAGACACGGGTTGGTGCCATCCTTAGAACTTCAAAAGTTGCTGTAGCTTCTCTCAGGAGGGAAAGCTGAGCCTCCTGTTCAGAATTCCCATGTGCAGCCCTGGAATTGGCCACGGAGTCTGTGCCACTGCACCCTGGGACAGACACTGAAACTGCAAGAGTTGTGTCCCCTCCCCTGGCCTTGGCTCTCGGCCATCAGAGAGCCCCTGCATCTTTACCAGGCCTGCAGGTAAAAACACAACTGTTCATTTTCTGCCAAAAATCACGATATTGTCTTCTTCAGGCTTCTGCCTGGAGGCTGGCAGTGTATATCCGAAACAGTGAAATGAAGATGCAATTCATCATCTTCATAATTTCCTGTTTGTATATAAATAATATCCAATCATTGCCACTCTTTTACCACAGATAAGTAAAACTGTAGTAAAAGATAAGTAAGCATTTTGGTGTCTTTAGCTTTAAGGGTAATTTAGCAGAATAATTTTCATATCTGTCTTCTGTATTCCTCTGGATGTTAGGAGAGGTTTTGAATATTATAAATCGGAATTTTTCAACAGAAGAACAACAAGCATGGAAATAGTTAGCGTTTGAAGAGTCAGTGTGTAACAGATGCTTTGCAAAATTGTTTGGGCATATTTCAGAATTGATCAAAATACTGTTCGTTTTTCACTAAATCTGAAGTTTCAACAGACTGTGATGCCAAGCATTTGTCAGTGAAATTAGTGCAGTGCAACCATTGGCTCTGCGGTTTTGCTGTCAGAAAACAGTGAAGACCAACAAAATTTTAATTAAGATTCATATTTAAATTTAGTCTGAATTAATGATCAGTGAGAGAAACAAATGTGCTTGTGGTCTATTTTGGTACATTACAGGGGGGACTTTTATTCCTAATTTGTCATCTAAAGTAACTTTATCTGTTGCTTGGACTACTTGAGGACTTAGCCGTGTCATGATTAATCATCTTCATGAAGAGATTAGCAAGCTTGAAAATACATTTTGGAAATAATTGTGGCACAAACATGCTATTAAATAAATAAATAAAGCTTAGCATGTCAAGTGAATTGTAGTTTGTTGGTCTTAGATCAATAAACATATAGAAAATGTTATAGTCAGGCATTTAGTAGTTCTATGGCCCATTCATTCCTCCTAAAGGCAATTTTAATTTCTTCTCACACAGAAGTTAAGTATTATAACTAATAGTTTTCATAAGCTCCTGTGCAGCAATAATGTGAATATTGAACATTAGCGTGCTAAAGATAGCATCAAACCATGCAGGAATGGCTCTTAAGCCATCACTCTCTGCAGAACTGGCGGGTGGGTTTAGAAGCTGCAGTTTGAAGCCCTGGTGCGGGTACAGAACAGCTCAGCAGGGTTTGTCAGGAGCTGAGCTCTGTGACTTGTGCTGACATGGACATCCTGAAGCACACAACCATTGAGATAAAAGGCTGTGGAGATAATCAGCTGCAGTTCTGTCAGAGCACACCCTGGGCATGGTTTCGCACCATGAAAAGAGAAACACAAGGATGGGCAGCACCAGCAGTGTTTTTTCTCCCTTGGCCTTCTCTTCCCCTGTATCCATTGGGCTGTGCTCAGAGAGAAATCCTGATCCTGCAAACCTGGATTGAGAAGTTTTGGAGATGCCCGGTTTTCTTACACTGCTGAGGGTACTTGGAAAAGTCATTTGACCTTCATTTGCCAATAGTTTGAGTATATCAAAACAAATGAGAAAGGTATCAAATGTCATGGGGTTTGCCTCTGCAGCAGGATCCATACTGTAGGAGTCTTGACTTGACTCCTAATTATCTGGAATTTGAGCTGCAATTCACTTCATGGACAGCTTTGTGACTTCGTTCCTTGGGCTTGTGTTGTTTTGCTCATCATATGCTGAAATAATTCTCTCCTGGCACTTAATATGCTGTGACATTTGAGGAGAAAACAATCTTATTTAGACTGAGGAACCACTGGGAATATCCTACCTGGAATAACTTGCTTTGCAGCCTAGCCTTTTGCTTATTCTTTAATTAGGAAGCTAATTGTCATTGTCTCCCTGATCTGTATCTCTTGTTTTTCTTTAGGAGATACTGGGGGGCGGGGGAGGGATAGGACACACACAACACCTATATCTCTCCTATTTAGATAACTTGTAGACCTTCAGATAAGTTAAGTATTTTCTTTACGTGTCTAGGTCTTCATTCAAATAATTAACTTTTATAGGCTCTGTCTTCATCAAATGTCAGACTGTGCTGGTGTCCCATATCCTGAACAGATCTGTATTCAGGGCTCTGAGATCTCATATTTTTCAGCTAGAGCCATGTTAGACAGACAGCTCCCTGTTGACTAAACATCTAGGAGGCTCATGTTTAATTGTTCTCTCCAGCTGTGATGAACAGCTCTGAGCAGGATTTCTGTTTCATCAAACTCCACTTAAAGGAAAATCAGAGCACTTGGGGCCGGGGGCTCTCAGTTGCTGCTCCTCCGCTACGAAGCTCCCTCTTTTTCCATCCCAGGCTGATGCGTTGCCTTCTTTCCCAGTGCAAAGCACCAGGTATTTTTCTTTGCACAGAACTTTCCTCTGCTGCAGCTGCCAAATGGCCAAAAGGAGAGAAAGAGGAGCAACCTGTGAGGGAAAGGGATGAAACATGTTGTAGTGAGAGATACAGGCTGGCCTGGCTGCAGCTGGGTTAATTCTCTTCCTAGCACCTCTTACCGTGTTATATTTGGGATTTAGAATGAAAATAGCACGGTAATGATGTTTTAGTTGTTGCTGAGTGGTTTTAGCTTTGTAGTTGCAGCTTCTGTTTCCCATGCTCTGCCTGTGGGAAGGTGCACAAGGAACCCAGAGGGAGCCTGGCCAGGACAATGATCCATCCTGGCCAAAGGGATATTCCAGACCATGGAATGTTATGTCCAGTGCAGAAACTGGGGGGAGTTGGCCGGGAAGGGCTGATTGCTGCTCCGGGACTGGCTGGGCATCAGTAAACAGGTGGTGAGCCCACAAGGAATATTACTTTATGCCAAAGAGATTTTAAATTTGTATACATTTTTTCTAGGCAATACCAGGATGGATGTGTCAAAAATGATCAAATTATTCCAAATTATCTGTTTGTTCTAGTACAGCAGGAGACAGGTTCTCCGAATTCCAGGAGAGAATTTATATTCCACCAAAAACCAGAACACTGCAAAAATATGTGCAACTGTATATGAATTGTAAAATGTGTCCTTTCATTATAACCGAAACTCGTTGTTAGATCTGTTATTATCTATTGGTGCTATGTGTTGGATGCAAAGGTTTACGTATTTTAAGCAGATTTTTTTTTCATATAATTTTGAAGTAGCTTGCTTCAGGTAGATAAGAAGTTGCGTAGTCACCCTGCCATCTCCATCCTAATTCAGGCTGATTTGTCTTGCTTCCTTCCCACTTGGGTGGGAATATTTTAAATAGAGTATTTATACAACCTGTCTATCTAGATGGGATAAGCCTGAATATCTGTCAGTATCTCCCACTGCACTTGTGATCAGAGGTGCACTTAATAGCTCTGAAAATCAGGCCTAAGGAATTCATTAGAATGCCAGTTCCCTTGAAGTATTCTGTAGGAAAGATAGTTTAGAGAAGGGCTTGAAAATATGACATTTAAAACCAGTCTCCCACTGAGCCATATTAGCATTAGCTTTGAACACAATTGTGGTTTCTTGCACGTGTGTCTGCCAGCTCCCTGAAAGACAGGAGCTTGCCCGTGAAGCTGCACTTTGGCATGCACTGGGTACTCCTCCGCATTTTTATATTCTCTCCCTGCTCTTCCTGAGCAGCCACTCCAAATACAAATTCAGCACTCATCACTGGCAATAAAAATAATGCCTGACATCACCTCGGAGCTCCCGACTGGGATCATCTCTTCCAGCACCCTGGTGCATGGGGGAACTGAGATGTAAAGAGAGACTTGGTGAGAAGTCTGGAGAACAGTCAGCATCAAAGTAACACTTGCGATGTGCAAATCTGTGCTGAAATAGAAAGCACATTCAGTCAGGAAATCAATACTTCCCTTTCACCGTGTTCATACCTTGAGTGATGCCGACTGATGCTGACCCTCAGCACCTTCTACCAAGAGTAGAGTTCCCTTGCTGGAGGACATTTGCATCCAGCAGCCTGGAATGCACTTTGGGATGTGTGTGGGAGGGCTGGATCCAGGAGTGAGAGTGAAGGAAATGCCAGCTGAGCTTTTCTGCATTCCCTGATGTAGTGGTTTTAGTTCGCAATCCATTGCTTACTTATTTTCCTTCTGTGAGATAAGAATGAGGAGAAATTCTGTAGCTGGTGGATTTTTCCTTAACTAAAACCCAACCTGTGCTAAACCACAACACCTGACAAATCCAGTCTGGTCTCGTGGACTAAGCAGCTTCACCTAAGTCAGCTTGTCAGAGGGATGGGCAGGGTCCTTTTGAGCCGTCCTCCTGATCCTTCCCACTTATCTGGACTGTTACTCAAGTTGCAGAGCACTCTGGTTCCTACAGCTGTGGGGTTTTGGATGCAACCAAAACAAGGGATGTGATGCACGAGTGGACTTAAGTGCACAAGAGTCTCTGTCCAGTGACAGTGAAAACATCCCTGTGTTATCAACACTGTTCCCAGCACGAATCCAAAACACAGCCCCACACCAGCTACTGGGAAGGGGGTTAACTCTAGCCCAAAACAGCACAGTTAGTAATGAAAACAGAAATAATTTATGGCTGGTGTAAAAGAAAGGTGCTGCAGGTCAATGAGAGAGTTTCTGGAAAATGCTAATCAACTTCATTGTGTTAAAACAATCAAAAATCTGGATTGTGATTGACTAATCAGTTAAAATTAGGGGGAAAAAAAGGAAAATTTCTGCTGAAAAAAATCTATGTATTCAATTTTCATTTCCCACACACTGAAAACTTGTTAAACTCCCTGTATGCCTAAATAGACTCATCAGATAGATAAATTGCATAGATGTGTTAATTGGAATCCCAGGTCATTTGCTCTATTTGATTAGTTAGAAGTGATATCATGGATATAATTTTGTTCTGCAGTTGTTTTTACCTCTCCTAAGACACCTCCTATTGGCCAGGATTAATGAGAAACTATACCTGGTTATATTTCCCTCAGTTATGTTTTCCTTTCCTTTCTTAATATAATTTTACATTTCTCTCTTCTTCCACAGCCTTAACCTCTGCTGTCAATTAAGATCAGGCACAGAATTTAAAACAGTGGAAAGAAACAGAAGAAATAATCGAATATAGAGCACTTAGGGAAAGTGGAATCTTCCATGTCACTAAAGGGAGAGGTAAAGCTTAGAGGACAGACACTAAAGAATCTTTGCATTACCACAAGTGTCTATTCCTTTGTCCGTAACCAGAGAAGAAGAGCTGCAGAAAGTTATAATTAACAATTGAAGAACATGATGTTCTCAATTGAAGAACATAAATTACTTGCTGGTGAGAAAAACTGGATTTTATTTTGATGAATCGTTTTATTCTCTATGTAAAAATTTGCTTTTTGTTGAATGCAGTAAAAAAAAAGCCTATTTTATCCGCAGGAGATTGAACCTTTGGTATTATTTATAGATGCAGACTAATCTCAGAACCCTGACTTTTAACCCTGGTATGTAGGGACAACACTGAAATTAAAAATGCGGAAGTAGGAGATGCTTTTTGAAAGGATTTCTCTTGTTAAGGCATTGACAATGTTGTAGTATCTCTTGTTCTTAGTGCTTTTGAATAACAAAACTAAATGGCCCCCAAAACACAACGAGCTGGTAGAACTCTAGAATTATGATATAACATGTTTCGTTTTCTTAAAATATAAATATTTTAAAATTTTATTCCAGATTGGGATGAGTGATTACATGGCAAATATTTTATTTCTAGCCACAGAACATGGTGTGGGAACGTGGTGTTCCTATGCTGAATAGTTGTTGGAAGGCATCTCATTCTGCAAGCTGAGCTTAGGGCCTTTTCCTCCCTTTCCTTGCATTGCAAGAGAAGCATTTCCCTGTGCTGGTTCTTAATATGCAAGGAACGAGGCAACCTCTTAGAGACCCTGATGGTTTATGACCTGTCTCTAAGCTTTTAGACTCTGGGAGGGTTGGGTAGTACAGGAAATAAGTATGAGATAGGATTAGCAACCATTGAGAAGAAAAGGAATCTGATTGATGAATTCAAAAGGTGGAATAGCTGCAGGGTCAGTTACTGTCAAACAGAATGAGAATTATGCCAAAGAACGAGTTTCTTAAGATCTAGGGGAATTAGTGAAAAGCAATAGACCTTCCGGTACCTTTCTGCTCCTATCAGTTTTAAACCCCAGTTAATTCAGCATTCTTTTCTGATCCTGACAGCTCCACCGCAGGCAGTTTCACCACTGGCGCACTTCATAGGTGTTCACATAGCGTTGTGAGGAAGGCTATGGAAACGCTGAATTAAATGGATGGGACTTGTAGCCAACCTACAAACTCCTCACAGAACAGATTTTGTCTCAGCAAACCTGCCCTGTGGCCAGGGTGTCCCTGGGCCAGGGGAAGTACCACGAGAAGTGTTACCTTTAATGCATCGCGGTTTCCTAAAAAATCAGTGTCTGGTGCTCTCGGCAGCAGCTGCTGTTTGTCTGCTCCTGCCAGAGCAAGGAACAACCTCACCCACGTTGCTGTGACATCTTGGGGACCCCAGAGCTCCTGCTGCTCTGCTCCTCTTGCTGCCAGGCTCATGCTCCTGACAGGAGAATGTGGCTTTGTCAGGGAACCACCTGGACAACCAGAAGAGCCTCGATCTGTGGCGCCCTCTGCACTCTCCCCACGTGAGGCAGTGTGCACTGAGTGATTGTATTTCCTCCCCTTATTTAACTCTGTGGGGAAAAAAGAATTTTTGGAAGGCTTGGAGTTTTCTTGGCTGAATAAGGGTCTTTTTCTGGCAACGTATGGGAAAAGAACACCTAGGGGTTTTTCTGTCAGCAGGATCTTGGGATGGTGTCAAAATTTTATCCTTGAAAGGAGAATGTTTACCTTCTCTTAATTTAAAAAAAAAAAATTTAAAAGCTGTTATGACGCAGACAAAGAAATGAGTTATTGTTGATTAATGATACTGAAGTTACGAACTTGGAGAATTAATAAAACTCACTAACACTGTGAATGTAGACACAACTCTTCCAGGCTCCATTGCTGGCTGGCTATTTGCTCTTTCATTTGAATTTCCTGTGTAACCAGCAGAGTGAATACACATACACTTATCAGACAAAAAAAAAAAAAATCTGTATTCTCCAAATCCTTTTGACTCAGCTAGTTAGGAGACTGTGGTCTTGAAAGTGTTATTATTCTGTTCTAAAAAATAGTCAAGATCTTGTTTGTGTGCTCATCTGAGTCAAACCTACAAGAAATGTGGTTTATTTGGTTTGATAATGCATTGTATCTCTGATTACCTCTGTAAACCACTGATGGAAACAATTATTTTACTGATGATTAGCACTCCTCAGGAGAATGATGATTTTCCCAGTTTTCAAGCACCTGTTATCCTATTTTCCCTTTATTATGATATTCTTCTGTCGACTTTACTTTCTGGTTATCTGTAAATCCATTAGTAAATATTATTAGGCAAACATCAATTTCTGTAGTAGTCACAAAATGAAACACAAAATAGGTGGAATTGGGATCTTTTGAAATCAGTTTTGCAGCACTACTGTTCCATTTCACTGGGAGAAGTATCCAGCACCTCGGGTGTTGTATGGAAAATTTTCTTTTGCGGAAAATTTGTCTGTAACTGATGGTAGAGTGCTGTAGTTGCTGCCTGGGATTAATCAGTCACAATGCCCTCCATAGCTGTGGCTTGGGGCCCAGATGAAAATGTCTTCAACTGCTGAAAAATCCAAATATTTCCAGTGTGATCATTTGTCACCAACAGCAGACTCCACACTGATCAGTAATTTCAAATGTGCCTCACCCGGGGATTTCTCCAGGTCTTTGGTGCTATGTAACAATCAAAGTACTGCTAGTAAATTAAAATTAATGACTTGTGGTCATAGCTCCAAACTCAATGACTGCAATGACATTTCCTCTTGCAGCGGCCTCGTGACGAGGTAATGACTATTGCTTTTGGAAATATGTATTTTCCTTACATCTAGAATTATCCCGCTGGTCCCAGCCCACTCACCTCTGGGACTTTTGTTTTGAATGGCGCTGTCTACCCTGACTCGTTCAGGGATCTCCCCTAAGCTGGTTTTGTACAGCTGCATATGTCACAAATGGCAGCGAGGCTCGCACAAGTTGGCAGATCGTTTTCTCTTCGGATGCTAACTATCTCAGGGATCTTTGCCACAGTGACTTCAATTTCCTCAGCTTGACAGACCTTATCAACAGCTTAAAACATGTTTACAAACACAATACAATCAGAGTTCTGTGCTTTAGATGCCAAATTATCCTGTAAGCCATTGATCTTTATTACAGATTTGCAGGGTGTTCCTAAATACATTAGTAATTATACATCTGGGCTGTCAGAGCATCTACTCTTGGGAAATCTCCTTTTATGTTGGGTTTGATTGATAGTTAGTTATAGACTTGATTCAAAATGAATTTAAAAATCACAGTGCTGGAATACAAACCAGCTCAAGTTACTTCAACTTTTCAGCCTAAACCTAAGGTGGGAGGATTGCTTAATCATGTAAAAATGCAGCGCCAGGATTCATTTATCTGCCCAAGACAAGAATAAACATCTGGATTTCCAGTAGATGGCCATCTCTCTGCTTCCAGGAGTGCAGTCTCAAGGAATAGCTGTCTAACTGTCAGAAAGTTGTAACAATTGTGTTGTTTGTCTTTACATTCTTGGGAAAAGAGGAAGAGTTCCTATATGCTCCTTCAAAATATTAAGGAGCAATAGGTTATTTCTATAAACAAAAACAATCATATCGAATAACAGGTTAACTATCAAAATCAACCCATATTCAGCTAAAAAAAATCCCTTTACATGTGAAAGTTTTTTTTGATTTCTTGACAGTGGTGAGGAAGAACAGTTCCTAAGGTGCAGAAGACATGGAGCTCTATAGGGTTTGCTTTATATTAGGAGAGAGCAAGGACAAGACAGACAGGAGTTATTGCTTACATGAGAGGCAAAGATCTGTAGATCTGAACAACTTTAGATAGCCCAGATTGGAAATTTCACAGTCGTGATCACCAGCAAGGGCATGAATTTGCAGCTGGGGCGTCCAGCTCCTCCTGCCCAGGGTGATCCTATTGGCACGAGCGTTCCCTATCAATGGACAGAAATAAGAGAGGCTCACCCCCTCCCAAGGTGCAGGTGCATTCTGTTTCTGACATTTTCCATCAAGTCCCTGGATGAACAGATTTGTTTGCTCAAAGTAGAGGCCCTTTTGAAATCAAAACGTGTAAGAGAAAGATAACTGGGATGAAAACTTTTTTTTCTATATATGCTCCATATCAGGGTAAATTTTGTACAATCAGGTGACGCTTATACTGAAATGGAATTGTACACTCTGTTTTTAATAGTAAAGCTGCATGTCCATCTGCCCTTTATAAAAATCCCGCATTAATTCCTGTACTCTTGTTTATGTTTAAACATAACTCATGCCCTTCTTTCATGAAGCTGCTGAAAGAAATTGTTTCCCAATTGAATTTGAAAACTGAGTTTAAATGCTTTTATATTTTCCTTTCATCCACATAGAAGATTTATTATCAGAAAACCCTAAACACAGCACCTTTTGTTTCTCTGAAGACAGGAGGCCATTAAAATTTTAACAGTTTAGAAACAAAATTCACCTGTAGAGAAGCACTGAATTGCTTTACAGAAAGGTACAAACCCTGTTAAAAGAGAGAATTCAGAAAGGTCATATTACTAACAATTTAAAACTTTAATGCATAGGTTTACTTCTTTTACTAAAGTAGCAAAATTGTCTATTTCATGTCTGGAAAAGAAATTAATGTATTTTCAGTGTAAGAAGTTTGCCAAAACTTTCCAACACACAGGTGCTTTAAAAGTTAGAGTTTATAGGAGCAGAATATTGAAGTTTATTTTATGGGAATCTAATGTTTATTTAGCAGTGTGAGTCCACTAAGGAATTCTTTTAGTTTTGCATCAACAAGGTAATTTTTGCTGGTAAACTAATTAAATTGTTGATAATTAGGGTCAGGCATTAGTAGTTTATTTCTGTTTGTGTGATTTCTTTATGCTTATTTTATGACTATTTTAGCACCATGGGTGATGAAATAACAAATTGAAATGGAAATGGCAAAATAAATATATTTAGATTCTTTGAGGTAACTTCCAGTAAGTAAAATAAATCACTGCTCGGTCATGTTTTAGAGGAATGGGTGATTTCACCTAATTTCAGGTGAATTAAACAGATCCCAAGGGAATTGAAGAATTCCCTCACTTTGAGAAGGGCAGCAAAGATGGGGAAGGGTCTGGAGAGTCAGGCCCATGAGGAGCAAATCTATGACTCTATAGACAATAAAGTGAACAAATAGATTTTTGGATAGTTTTCCTTGGTTCACAACAAAAAAATCTCTGCAGAATCTGAAGCTCGGGCTTGTCTTACAGAAGTCAGTTTTATCAGCAGTAGTATTTTACTAGTTTGGAAGCAGTATTGGTGTGAATTCTCTTGATTTTAATGTTATCCAAATTTAAAAGTCATAATGCTGTCAATATTTATAACTACTAGGGGAAGCAGGAATTTTGGGATATCACAGCTCTAAAAGTAGTGGGTTTTCCTCACGAAATTTGTGTAAATATTGATAACTAAAGCTGTCGCTAAAAGATATCATTGATAAACCTCTTCTTCCATTTTCTCTCTTCTTTAGTCTATGTTTTCTTGGTGATAAGAAATGTTTCTGACACTTTTCAGTTTCAAACTGTTCCTGAAGCACATGTTCCTATGCTGAAATTCTTTCTGTTTTGCTTAATAGACCAGGGGTTTTATGAAAATTTCCAGGGGTTTTATGGCACTTCACCCTGACATTCTGCAGGATCAGGGAAGGGAAAACACAGAATGAGAACTCATGGACACAAGTGTCTCCTAAAGACCAGCTTCTGCCTCAGCTGTACAGAACTCTAGAGGAAGATGTTGCTCTGAGGGTTTAGATCCAGGGAAAAATTTCGAAGTCGGACAGTTAGGAAATTTTCACGTTTTCTCATCTCCATTCCAAAGTGGAGAAAATCCCTCTGTGGTTCTTCCCTGTGGGTTTGTCTCTTGCTTCCTTTTTACATTATTGATACTCATTTTTCAGGATCTGACATTCATG